>OZ010606.1:34017446-34024946 GCA_963932145.1 Acanthosepion lycidas
TTCACTGATCAAAGTCTCTACAAACCCCACCTTAAAAGACATTGTAATGAAACCAGAGTTGGAATAAGTTATTTGTTGGGACAAGAAAAGAAGCAAAATTCAAAACTATTTAGAAAAACAAAAAAAACCAACAACATTATCATGTCTGTCTTTAAGCCTGTAGCCAGAAAAGACTGAAAACTACAGTAATAGAAGCAGTTAATTATGTTAGGAATAAAAGTCATGAACAATGCAATAAATTCCACTAAATTTGTTGAATTTAATCATTTTAAAATTTTATCTTAGAAATTTATAAACTGTTTAGGAGAAGAGCCACAAGGAGAAAGAATCTCATTGTTGCTTTTGTCCTAATCATTAATCCACTCTTAAAATTCTGGCTACAAGTCTACACAGCAACCCAAATTTGAAGGAAAAGAAATTCATGACAGCTGGCTAATTCAATCTTAAGCACCCTCCAGTCAACTTTAATCTGTTTAGCAGGAAACAAAATACATAGCCAAATTTCTTGATTAACACAAGGAGGATTTAAAAAAAAAAAAAAAAAAAAAAAAACTTAATTTTTATATTACACACATTCTATATATATATATATATATATATATATATATATATAGAGATATAGATATATATAAGTTGGCTGTATTTTATGTAGTTTGCCAAGAAAAGAAAAAAGAAATGAAAGGAAAGTGACTTTTATTTACAATTGTAAATCACCAGAGGGCACAGTAGAAAAATATTCCACATGACTTGCAAATATTAAGAGTGATACTTTTAATAGTAAAAATCAAGACTGGAATGCATACAAAGTTGTTATAGACAATGATGACATTACAACACACAATGGTAGTAGACCCACAGTACTACATGCATGGTAGGGCAGCACGACAGATGCAAGTTAGTAGCCAATACCATTAAATCATTATTGTGCCAGATTATGTTTTTGGAGAACAGAAACATTGGTCAGAACCCCAAACTACAGAAAGAACTTGGCCAGCAGATCAAAGCAATTGCAGCAGTAACAAAACAAGAAGGTAACATTAACCAGTTTTTTTTTTTCTCTCTATCAAAAAAAAAAAAAACAAAAAAAAAAAAAAAATATACTAACAATCCAAAGAAAAGTATAGGATAAATCAACTATTTAGACACATTTTATTTAGTTGGGTGTGAGTCAAGAATTAGAATCAAGAAAGAAAGAGAAAGAAAGAAAAAAGAAAAAAAAAAAAAAAAAAAAAAAAATAGTGGGATATATATATATATATATATATATATATATATCTATCTCTCACACCTGCTTCAATAGAAGTAGATGTGGTTCTTCCAAGAGGAAAAGAGTGGCAGATACTGTAGTGATGTGCAGTATCTGAAAAATAGAGGTAGACATGGAAGAAAAAAAAAAAAAAAAAAAAAAAAATTCATTTTGAAGAAAGGGTAAAATTAATTCTAAGCCAGAAAATCACAAATGTGAAGAAAATAAGAGAAAACATTGATTTCAGTCACATATTTGTTATCGTGATTTTTGTTTTTACACAAATGAATCAAGAGCAGAGCAATATCCAGACTTTGAAGCACCAATAAATTAGGAAAGAAAAAGAAAAGAAAAAAGTAGATAAAAGAAAATGTCCACATTATATCAAAGTTTGATTTGTTTGTCTATTAACCACAATAGCTTGTCTATTAGAAACTGTCATTTAGTATTTAAGTGTCTCCCAACAAAGGCTTTCATAAAGATACAGAGAAAAGCTTTGACGAGTTACACAAACAAAGCCAATGTGCTCATTAATCATTACCACTTGCACATTTGATGTGCAAATGTGCATCTGAAAAGAGCAAGCAGCCTTTTTTGTTTAGATTAGAAAAATAAAAATAAAGTCACTCTTCACTTTGTAAGTGATAAGTTAAGCAGCGTTGTAATGTCTTAAGTGGTTTGGAGCTTTTTATTTATTTTTTTTTATTTTATTTTTTTTTTTATTTAAAATGGCCAAACTGTTAACCTCAGAATTGTAATGCCAACCATAATGTCCATTCAAAATCCACAATCAAACATGGTGAAAGAGGTAGAGAGATAGGGGAAAGAAAGGAAAAAAATGTGTTGAAGTTGTTGACAAAATGAAAAAGGTGAGAGCAGATAAAGAAAAGTTATTGGTCAAAGACTAAACATTTGGAAGGCTGGACACTTGTGGCCATTGACAGGTGTTGCTGGCTAACAGGCACCTCAGAAAAAGTCATCTCCCTCCAGGTGTTGATTTGTTTGTTTTTTTTTGGTTCATTTTTTGTTTTGTGTTACTCTGCTTTCCCGCCCTTCATGCTGTCAGAGACAAAATCAGCAGCAGCATCTGTGGCAGCTTTGGTCACAGTTTTCTTGGCTGTGGAAAAGAAAAAAAAACACCAATTAAAATGGCATTGAAAGACTAGATATTTCAATTTATTGAATGACAAGCTTTAAAAAGTGGTAGGTATAGGAGTGTACACACAATTCAGTGTGCATGTGCGTGTGTTAGTGTAAGGTATCGGCAATAATAGAAAAGTTGGGATTTCAGATTTTCTTGATGTTTTGCTATGAGCATTTCTAAAACAACTGGAAAAAATACAGAGTGTGGAAGAAATACCGCCAACATAATGGTAAGACATTAGCTAAATGAAGACACCATTGCCCCTAATATCTTACCATTGTGTGTGTGTGTGTGTGTGTGTGTGTGTGTGTGTGATTTCTGCTACACTGCATAAAGAAATGGTTATTTGCTGCTACTACAATGCACAAGTGAAATTTTCTTTAAAATACCAGACGTGTTAAAGATCCCCAGTTGATGTTTGAAACGGAAGAGCTAAACCCATATGTATTAGGGTTTTTTTTTTTTTATTTATATTCAAATGAAGCATTAAGAAAAACTACAAATCTTATTTCTAGGACTGACTGTAGGTATCCTTGATGAGGTGGTAAGCCAAAAACCTCAACACAAATATGTACACAGTGGTAGGCATTTTGATAAACTCGCTCAAAAAGTGTTTTTGCCAGTGCATGAAATCTGGAATAAGAACCAGTCTCACCAACACACAAGTCCCAAGCAAAACTAGCAGTGAATTGGAGATGGCACATGGTTTGAACTATAGATGTGTGGGTGCATTTGGGAGAGGGGGGACACTATGCCAAAGAATGTCTGACATTCTTGACAAGTGATGAATTACAATAAAGTCCAAGAAGAAATAGAATTTAAGTAAATGCTTTAGGACCACAACAATTAACACCCTGGAAATCAGTAAAAGAAGATTTGCATAATCAACTGACCCTCATCCATCTTCTGTCCAAAAGAATTGATGGCATCATCAATTTCAGACTCGTGCTTTAGGAAAAACACCTTGATAAGACGATTGTAGATCATATCAGCACCATTATGAGGGATTGGCATCATGCACCACAACAGGAAGATGCACTGTTAAAAAAAAAAAAAAAAAAAAAAAAAAGTCAACATTACATGGTCAAACAATAAAATAAACCAGAACAGACAGACAATAATATTAGATGTTCCCAGCTTACAATTGAGAAGTTTTGTTCTTTTTTTGAACATCATATGCATACAAGAGAAAGAATTAACAGTGCTCTGTGGCTATGAAAAGTCTGGTCAAACAGGGTTTGAGAATCCTCAGAGAAAAAAAATAAATAAATAAAAAAAAAATAAATAAATAAAAAAAAAATAAATTTTTTTAAACAAAATGTCACCTTAAAAAAAAATTCTCACAATTCAGGATAGGCTAACAAAAAACAAAACTTAAGCCTTTTGTGAATATGAACAACCCAAATTAATCCAGTGATGTAACTGGATACACAAATATGAGAAAGCATTAATAACTGAATTCCCATATAACAGAAGTTCAAAAAGACTACTGAATCTATAGACAGGAAAAAAGACATTTTAAAAATATTAAAAGAAAAACCTCAAATCATTAATTTAAGAGAATGATCCTATTTCTCACTCACACACGGTAAGAGTGCATTTTCTCACAGCATAAAAGGATTCAATTATTGAGAGGCTGCAATTGTTTTGAATATAAGGGAAGGAAGAAAAAGAAAAAAGATGCCAACAGAACTAGGTTCTACAGAACTATGGTGACAAGTTTAGACCCCAAAAAGACAAAACGATATAAATACACAATGAAGGTGAAAGACAAAATTAGTGCCAGTGGTTATAACAGAGGAAGTTATCTTTAGAATAAAGTCTACTGTAAACCTGAGCTTCCCAAAGACATCAAGATGTCCTAACAAGGTAGTAGTATTGACAAATGGTATCAGCAGTAGACACCTAGAAACAAGCAGCAGGCACACAAATGCAGAAATCAGAAAGGTCTGCTGCCACTGCTTCTCAATCTGCAGCCTGTGGTACCCAGCTTACAAGTTCTATTAGTAGAAGAAAAAAAAAAAAAAAAAAAAAAAAAAAAAAAAAAGCCCAGTATTCAAGAAGTTTAAAAAGGGGATCTTTTCAATTGATCTATGAACATAAAAGTACTAAAAAAGGTTCCCAAAATAAACCAATTTGAAGCCTCCCTGTCTCCAAAAGAGGATTTAAAATACATTAAGGAAATTATGAACAATTTGAGATTTCCATTTTTTAAAACCTATTCAGAATGAGGAGGATCTGGAAACTAGAACTTTAGAAACAGTAAGATGTTAGGGTTGCTAAATAACTGCTGGATAGGGTGTGGTGGCTAGCCAAGAGTGAGGATTACCAGATTGCTAAGGAACAAGGGTGGAGAGAGATGGTACATGCCCATCCTCAGGTAATGATAAACCTGCCACTAATTACCATCCTATATTTTAGCTGCAGAATTGTTTTGATTCCAGACATTATTGCAGAAGGGGATGACATGAAGACAACCAGACAAACCATTCAGCTAAAAACAACTGAATTCAGAGACCTTTCATTATTACTGAATAAATATCATGAGTATCACATACTACAAGGTTTTAAATTCATTTGTAATTGGTTGACAGTTAAACTACCAAAGTTAATCTTAATTTGCAAAATTTTAGTTTCATGAAATAATTTAATCAGTAGTAGCTAAAAAGTAAGACAGTTTTATATATTTTAAAACAGATCATGATTGAAGTTATTTGTCTCCCTCTCCATATAAGGATTGATATTAGTAAATAGTCAACTAGTACAGACAATTAACTATATTTACACAAGGAGAAACATAATTATAGCTAGACTTATTCAAGCATATCTTAAAAGGAGGTAAAATATGTAATGCACACATGTATTTAAGGATCAGCCTAATAGCAAACCATTTAAGGTCAGGACAAAGTCATTTAGAGAGGTTATTTTACCCATACACTTGACAAATGCAATAAGGCATTCAAAAAAAAAAAAAAAAAAAAAAAAAAAAAAAAAAAAACTTAAAAAGGAAAAAAATACTATAAATAGACAAAAAAAAGGAATAATTTGCAGATATCAAGAGAAATACAAATATTTTTAGTTTGAAACTGCTATGGTATAAATGCAAGTTTTCTGAAATACCTTCACAGTTGAAAGGCAAAGGTATTTGTAATATGTCAGACTTGGGATAAACATTCAAGAAGCTTAAAATTTAGGTATATTTTTGAGTTAAGGCATCTCAAGGACAGAGGAAGGTTAACATCACTTGTTTTAATATGTATCCCTGCCAACACAAAAGTCCATTACTGTATCGTCTGACAGAATAAACAAGAGGCTGATCTTAACCAAAATCAATTACAGCTGTGCATTAATTCTGTTAAGTGAACACAAAATGGAAAACTAAACCCAGAGAGTTCAACCAGCCCTGATCAAATCTCAACTGTCATCATAAGAGAATTCACATTTCATGACATTTGTTGACTAATAGGTCCTCAGAACTACAGGTGAGCTAATAACTTATTCAGCTGTTCATATAACCACCCAGAAGAGACAAGCAAGTTTCTAGGTCACAGATTTGTCTAAAATAAGAGTCCTTTACAATAATATTTAACCGTTTGGTGGCATGCTGTAAAAGTGATAAATATTAAACCCAAAAAAGCATGCTGTACTTTTTTTTTAGCTGTTAAATTAAATTAAGGTAAAAAAAAAAAAAATTAAAAACACAAAATCAAGCAGTTCAATAAATATCCAATGCCCAAAAAGACCCAAGTTAGGAAAGAAGATTTATACCACATGGAATCAAAACAATTGTAAAGAGCAAAATTAGTGTTTTGCTAATAAATAAAAGCAAGCATAATGTTAAAGTCAATGGATCCTTTTACTGGATTGGTAAAAATAAAACCATAACCGAACTGGAAAAAAAAAAAAAAAAAAGGGAGAGATACATATAGAAGGAATAAATGGACACTTCAGTTTTTACAGAGGATTTCAAGAATTATAAGTTTCAGGAGATTAAATTAGACTAACAGTAGACAAAGTAATATTTAAGCCAAGAATGTTAAAAGGCAATTTATATTTAAATTGTTATATTATATCTAGTTTCAATTCATTTGGAATTAAGTTTTAGTAACTTTTAGTAACTTTTCTGGAAATAATTGTTGGAATTTTCCAACTGAAGACTTGGCTGCCTGCAGACTAAGATTTGCAATGGATGAATATCAGAGAGCTATTCACAAATTGTACAAGCACTTGTGCATCAGTCATTTACAGACTTTATCAAAGACCACTGAAGTTTATAAAGGAAGGATTTCTCCATTCTGGAACAATATTTAAAGATGCACATTTTCCTCCTTCTATACGACATCCAAAGCAAAATGTTTATGGAAGTAATTAAGGACACACTGGCCAGCTGACAATCTTAGTCCTCCATACCACAGATGCTTGTTACTACATCACATACAAAGTGAACTGACCACTTAACATCTAGAAGTAGTAATAAAAAAAAAAAAAAGTTTTAATGTATGTCAGACAATGACCAGTAATGATACTTCCATAGTCTAAAGCAGCATTTTTCAACTGATGCATCTTGGGTAATTTATGAATTTAAAAAAAAAAAAAAAAAAAAGGAAATGCTAAACCAAAATTTCATGACGAATTTTTTTCTTTTTACATTTAAAGTGCACCCCCAGAGTTTTAGTTAATTTAGAAGTTGGCAAAAATGAAGTAAATAAGGAAAAGCTGAAGCCACCAAAACCAGGAAGAAAGTACTATTCACAAATAAGAACTTTACATTTTAACAGTCACTTTTGTAAAATTACAATGACAATTTAAAGACTTTTCAAAAAAGTCAGCAAATGGCAAATACTTCCTTATGAGGCGGAAACAGCAAGGCAGAGAAATGGAGAATGCCTTTCAAGAACCATTATTCCTACAAATAAGACATTATGAGGAGTTGAGAAAAGATTCTAATAAAGAATTTAAAACTTGGGAGAGGAGTGCAATGGAACACAAAGTACATGATATACACATCTCAAAGACAGTAAGATAATGCTTGCACCAAAAAGGAAAGTATGTGATGCAACTATTTAAAAAAATAAAAAAAAAATAAAAAAAAAATAAAATAAAATAAAAG
>OZ010606.1:34027446-34132446 GCA_963932145.1 Acanthosepion lycidas
GCAAAAGGCTATTTACATCAGATGGCAATAGCAAAAGGCTATTTACATCAGATGGCAATAGCAAAAGGCATTTACATCAGATGGCAATAGCAAAAGGCTATTTACATCAGATGGCAATAGCAAAAGGCTATTTACATCAGATGGCAATAGCAAAAGGCTATTTACATCAGATGGCAATAGCAAAAGGCTATTTACATCAGATGGCAATAGCAAAAGGCTATTTACATCAGATGGCAATAGCAAAAGGCTATTTACATCAGATGGCAATAGCAAAAGGCTATTTACATCAGATGGCAATAGCAAAAGGCTATTTACATCAGATGGCAATAGCAAAATGCTATTTACATCAGATGGCAATAGCAAAATGCTATTTACATCAGATGGCAATTCCAGTAGTCTAAACTATTCAAATTTAGAGAATTCATAAATTAAGCTTAAAATAAATATTTGATACATTTAGAATGCAATTGATTAAACCCAATTATCCAAGCAGCATTTTATTAACAAACATTGTCCAACATAAGTTTTAAAAGGTTCTCTCTTCACCGTAAAGAAAAAGCAATGACCAATATTTTCTTTATTATATGCTATAGTTTGAAATCCCAAGCTACAGACTAATTGAGATTCCCTAAGTTGTTACTAATTTGACCAATAAAAGAGGGAGCCATAAATAATTCTTACACTACACACACAAAAAAAAAAAAAAAAAAAAAAAAAAAAAAAAATTTCAATAGTCAACACATGCAAGTTTCATAAAGACCGATTGGGTCATCCCAATATTCATTTGCAATTCTATTATGTGAATTGAAAAGGCTTCATATCTGATGGTATGTGCATAAAAAAATAGGTTTTACAGATGGTGATTACTTGACACTGAGAGAAAATCATATCAGGTTATAAAAAGCAGACTAACAGTCTTGTTATACTTGCTCGGGGTTTCAGTAAAGTACAATGACTATAAATAACATTGAAAACAAGTTTCAAAAGTGAAAAACTATACTAAACTCAAGTGGAGATTGATAAAAGCTTTCTCAAAATAGACTAAGGTTTTGTTTTTTTTTCAATACAGTTAAACGAGCACTTCTGTTAAAATAATTTTAAATTAAGATTACTTTTTAACTTAAAAATGTGATATACTTTAAATAAACAAAGAAATACGTTTGAAGTTGAAAGGATTACAGCTTATTCAAGAGTCCAAGTGTAAACTAAGTTTCCACAATGACAAAATGAGATCAATACCACCAAGACATTTTGTTGGTAATATAATAAACTACTACAATTTGACCGTAAAAGGTTTAAAAGATTCAACTATATATCAGGATAACCAAGATCCTATTTTGGGACCAACAATTTGGCTAAAGACAGATGCTCAGCTTATACTTAGATAAATGAATTATTTAACATAAAAAGCTATGAAGGATAAGAAACATTGAGTTGTTTTTAGGATGATTTAAGTTGATTTCTTCAGGAAGGTGGCCTCATTCTCTTACCTAAAAAAAAAAAAAAAAAAAAAAAAAACAAACACACACAAACAAACCCTTAAATCAATCATTTTAAAAAAAACCATATCAAATATTTGTTCTGCACTGGTTAACTTTATCCTATTTAGCATAAATAGGAATCACTACATAAAACAGACTAAAATCTTGTACTGCACTGGTTGTCCAAGCATTAATACTTGCCCATTATAGAGTTTATCTAAAAGCATTTATTAAAACATCTTTGAAACTAAAAACAGATCAGACATTTACAGGATTTTTCCATTGTCATAGAAATAATAAAATGCTACTTATAGACTGCAAGACTAAATTGAAATCTAACAGACCCAGGTTTCCAGTTCAATGCTTTATGAACTGGTCAGTTTTCCTGCTTAAAAGAAAAACATTCAATCCAAAACAAAACTAAGAGTAGGGAAAGGAAGCAAAGCTTTATCTTTCAGACCGACTAGTATTGTATGCAAATTAGATAGACAAGTATAAATAGAGAACAACTGGCAAACATAGGGTGGCTATGCCTAGCAAACCCTGTTGCTATTCAGGACACTGAAAACTGTACTACAACTACTACGCAGAGAGATCTGCAAAATATAACACTGACCAACCAGTAAACAAATTCTGAAATATGATTATATCCTTGTCGGCAAGCAGGATTGATTTTGCTTCCAATCAATATCTTCATAATCACAAAGTGATGAAAGGTTGTGTAACTTACGATTTGTAAGCAGGATAGCAGAAGCCAATGAGGTTGCAAAGGAAGTCGCCTCCATATCCAACCATCAGATAAAGGCTGAGGAAGCCAATTAAGCCTGCAAGGAAAAAAAAAAAAAAAAAACAAAAAAAAAAAAGCTCATGAGTTCTAAATTTCAATAGCAAATAAATATTTTACATTACAAAATTTCATTAGAAATTCAGAAATTACTAGATTTTCAGTCTTGGATTTTTTTTTTTAATGCAACGTTCCTTCAGAATGTGTGCAATCATGGCTCTCCAGAATTAACTGAATTAGAAACAAAATGGTTTCCTGTTGCCTTCTTGGTTTTGAATTCAGAATAGAACTTATTGGAGGCAAACTGCTGTCCAAAGATATAGAACCCAACCTACCCTGGGTTTTAATCTCTAACTTTGGTAGAAGAGAGATTTTCCCCACCCAAGACTATCAATGTGTAATTGAACAGATGGGACAGAAATCCATGACAACTTATGCTATCCTGCAGAATCATTTTAATTTGATCCAAATCAAGTTTTTATATCTACAATAATTCAGTTATCCTAAAATAAGTTTTCTAGTCTAATTAAGGAGTCCAATTTTTCATTAAACAAACATTTCCCCATTTCCAACTAATTGAATGCCTTTAACAAATGTAAAAGTCACATGGCCTTAAGAAACAAAAACAACATGCAAGTTATTGACCCCAAGGAGGAGGGAACTAAGAATTCTTATTCATTAGAAACAATTTGGCAATTATACATTCCAGCTTTGTCCCATACATTGCAACATTCTCAGAATTTTTAACTAAATGTTAAAGTTTTCTCATTCTTTATTCCATGTTTAGCTTCAGTTAATCCATTTAGGCTATTCTGCTTTGTGTTACTCATCTGTTTCTTCCACACCACCATCACCCAGAGAATCAGATAATTTGCTAAGTTATGCGGATCTTTCAAACAGACCATCGATTATGACAAACACCTGAAGAGATTTGGAGCACAGCCTAAACTAAGGATGACAAGAATATGTTGGTCTAAATAGAAAGGCAGACAACCTATTGGCTGAAAGATACCAATGCAAGTTATTATTCAACATCCTACAATGAGATGTACATTATGCACACTCAAGTTTATGTAGTGAAGAAAAGATTCATTGGGAACAATGACAAACTGCTTTATTAATGCAGAGTAAACTGGGATAAATTAGTATCGTGGCAGGTAAGTTACCCTGTTAAGATGCTATAAGAAAAATAATTATCCCCACAGAAAAAAATTTTGACCTTGCCCCTAGAAAATACTGAATCCACATTCAAAAAGTCTGGAAATATCTCTGCAAAAAGATTTAAATCTATTGGCCACAATTTGCAAGCAAAAAAAAAAAAAAAAAAAAAAAAAAAAATTGATCATCAGTGACAGCCTGTCAAGACAGAAACCTATGTTCTCCCACAGCTTCAGTATCAGTTACATTTATAATTTAGCTATGTGAAATCCTTGCTAATAAGAAACTTGTTTATACATATTTTTATACAAGCATGATATAAAATCTATATACCAGTCTAATAGTGAATAATTGAGCAACAAAAAACAGGTTAACTAAGTAAGCATTTTATCTCAGGAAAGGATTTCAGTGAGATTTAGAGGCAATGTGGCAAGAATACAGTTGCAGGTATATGTAAACAGGTGCAATCCTTACTTGCCTTAAAAATTCCCAAAATATAGAACCTTGTATATTCCACAAACCTCATTTATACACACATGTAATTTTTGGACACCACAAAGTATTATGATAACTTTAAACAAGATAGTATTTTAAATAATTAATGTTCATTATACACTTTCATTTATCATCAGTCCAACTCAAAGAACTTGTTTGGCAAATTGAAGACCCTTAAATTGGGAGGAAAAAAAAAAAAAAAAAAAAAAAGCACAAACAACCTCCATTACACAAGTCAAATTAGTAGAGAGGAAAATTAAAGTCTAAACAGTCAAAGGTTTGTCACTTATGATAAAGATAACTGGCTGTCATGAAGTAGGAAAACAAAACTGCTATGGCAAAGTATTTCAAATTTATTTGTGAAGGACATTTACTAAGACAATAACCTTTTCATGTGAGACATCAAAGTTTATTTGAAAATAAACCACAGCTATCAGTCGAAGATAAATGAACCCAAAACACAACAAATATTAAATGGTCAGAGCATAAAGACTACAAGATTACTAGAGATGCTTTCTAGTATACAGTTTAAATTACTGCATATAAAATTAAGTAATGTTCTCAACGGGTAGCTTTGTTGCTTATTGGCCATTGTTCAAGCACTCCTATATATTAATTGGCTTGTAACTGCCACAGTAAGTTTATTCTACCAAAGTCTAAATTAGATCAAAAACCAACCAGTAAAGTCCTCCGGGATACCCAATGGAATGCAAAACTGTAGAAGTGTCAGTGAGTAAAGAGCAGGAAGCTTTCCCACAAGACAGTTTCATTAGAAATCTTCTATAGATATAGAGGACAGGGTGGGGTTTGGTAGTGATGACAAAAGAAAAAAAAAAAAAAAAAAAAAAAAAAAAATGGAATAAGTTTTACATAACATGTAAATAAAAGAGATGAGTTACCTTTGACCAATACAGATCAAAATGTCTAACTCAAACAACTTCTTTGATAAGTTGAAGACTTAGTAAATCGGTAGGAATAAAAAAAATTTGAAGCAGGCATGAACATACAACTGGGTGCCTGAGGCAGTTCTCAACTAGTCAGCTTCACCCCCTTATTGTGTATGCACATGTCACCTAGGTCCCCTTCTTCCAAACTGTAATTGGCATAACCTGGACAGATGGCATCTCTAACCATCACCAGGACTCCTCACATCTGGCCAAGTGTTCCTGGCAAAACAAAACCTGCCAGTCACCCCAGGCCCAGACAGACAAAAGTCATAGTTCACTTGACTGTGGGTGGATTAATTAAATTGAGGAGGTCACCTCCATTGTGTTATAGGAGGGAAGGTATATCCCCCACTCCAACAAAAAGTTAAAATATCTGGAAAATTTCCTAGCCAGAGTGAAGATGGTCACAATTTTCTGAGAAAATATTAGCCCTGAAGTTATATTAAAAGCAACTTCTAATTTAAAAACAAAGATAGTGGCAGTAAGTTCTTAAGACTAAAAACTGTATAAAACAATGGTCACTAATATTCAGTTTTCAACTTTACTGTTCTAAGCACAACCAGTAGGCTGAAGAATAGCTTCAGCTAATCTAACATCAAGAACAGGATTACAGCTGCCCATATGATTTGGAAAGTTAATGACTTTTCAAAAGTTAAATAATTTTAAATAATTGCAGTCGTCATGGAAGTAGGAAAAGAATCACTTAACGGCAAGTTTTACTGCACCAGGTATATCAGACTATCACTAGCAGTAAGAAAAAAAATAAAAAATAAAGAATTCACCATTGATGAATAAAAATTTAAATTTCACTTACAAATTACAAACATTTATCAAGTAGAATATAAAAAAAAAAATTTCCAAACTTTACACTGATAACATTCAAAGAAAACATCAAATAGGATTTAGTTTTCTAAAAAGCCTTAATAAGCCAGTGTTATTAGCAGACAAGCCATCCGTTCTGGAGAGGATAATACCCATCACACATACATATTTACAAATAAAGAAAACTCTACAAATCACTCACCGTTACGTGTGAATAATATATTTAAAAAAAAGACTAACAGCTTCAGGCCAAATACCTTCAGTTGAGGCACAAGGATTTCTGTAAAATCTACCATTATCGAAGTCAAATGAACTTTCATAAAAAAAAAATAAAATAAAATAAAAAGACAAGTGTTCAATGTCCACCCAAAAGATTTGTATGACAGGCTATCACATGACTGATAAGGTCTTAACAAGGATAAATATTACACACATTAATCTTAAAATCATTTAGATCAAAAAAAAATAGCTTAAGGACAAATGAACTTCTATAATCTATAAAAGATTGTTTACTGCACATATTGCACAAGCAGTAACAAACACTTATTACTAATTAAAAGAACATTTACTCAGAGTTATATATATATATATATATATATATATATATATATATATATATATATATATACATACACACACACACACACACACACACACTTGACGATAGGCATTTCAAGTATTTAAAAATTGAATACCTCTACCCACACAAATAGATTTAGGGAGTGGATTCAGAATTACAAACCGGAAAGTAAAGAACTGAGCAAATTAACCTTTTCTTATGAAGGCTGAAGAGTTCAAATCCTGGTGCACTACATTTGGAGTTTTGTCTTTTCTTAAGTGCCAGGTCCTTTCAAGATGAGGACAATCATGATTACAGATTTTGAATATCTTCAAATTGCCACAATCTCTTGGCATAAGAGTAAGCATCATCTTACTAGTTTTGAAGACAGTTGTCCTTATAAGAATGAACACCAATCAAGGTTTGAGATACTAAGTTTTATTAACATCTATCACTAATTATGCTGACTAAATACAATTTCAATTGATTTCCATTTTTCAATAAGTAAAACTATATGAACAAACACCTTGAACTGACAAGTGTTTAAAGGTGTGATAAAATTAACAAATGCAAAAATCTAAAAGATTTACAAGATATTTTTCAGACTTTACTAAAGAGGTCTGAACTTTGAAATCTAGAATCCTCATTTGAACCAGATTTCTCATTTGACAACCCCCCCCATCAATCATGCTTAAAAGTTTGATTGGTTTAAAATCCTGCTGGTTACCTTTTATCAATTAAAGTATTAATGAAAATAATCACAGCATCATGAGCACTTGGTAATTCAATATCCCTATATATTAGGTTGGTGCAAAAATAATTTCGTTTTCTAACATATGTTACTATGTGAGAAAACGAAATTATTTTTGCACCAACCTAATATGAGCAGATGTGCTCTTGAATTTCTATATTGGGGGGGGGGGGATTGATCATATTTAATTCTAAGTAAATCACATCTATTTACTTCCCAACAATGCTGGCTCATTGTAAAGAACCTTTACTATTTAGCAGGATACATTTCTCCTACAGCCCCTTTTTAGGCACAATCTATTCTTAGTCATTACTGCAGCAATCTGCTTCCTACCAGCTGACTTCTATTCTTAGATTAAGAGCCCCCCAACTAGCCTGGTTTTAATAGGTACCCTAACCAACCAAAGAAAAAGTTAACCAGCATTGTTGAATTAAGAGTTTTGGTATAACGTTAATTTCATTGATCATCAGAATTTATACTATACCAGGCACTCTTGATAATCTAAATGCTTAACTAAAAATGATCAAATGGAACTACAGAAAGCAATAATTTGTCTGACAACTTTCTAGCATTTTAATTTGATTTTCATGTTCAGAATGCCAATGTAACCAAATCTACCAACAATTAAACTTCATAAATGTCAGTTAAAAAATATCAAAAAATGACAAGGCCAACCTAGCAGGTAACTGACAAAACATTTTTATAGAAGATAACTATAATTATTTAGAATATATTACAATAAACTCCTAAAGTCTTATTGCCTATAGAGAATATAACCAAACACTGAATTGAATACAGTCAATAGTGTTGAGGAGTTTAACCACACTATTAAAAGCATGTTAATATACATACTCTAGTAAAATTGAAAAGGCCTTTTTAATCTTTAGCTTTACAACTGTCAATAGAAAACTTTCAATGGCTAGACAATATTGAGAATGGGTACAAAACAAGATTTTTCCCCCCAGACTTTCAGCTTTATTCATTGTGTTAAGAGTCATGTAAGCACTTAACAATGAAGGGGAGGCAAGACAAGACCAGTCCCAGGTAATGAATATGGACTACATTCAAGACAGGGGAGATAGCTCAGTTGCCATATTGTCACAGAGAAGGAAGCTCGCAATTCTGTAAAGTCTAAATGTAAGCAGTCACAGGTTTAGTGATTGCAGCAAAGGATGATGCTTAAAAACTTGCATATGACCGTTATATCACAGAAGTCTCCATCCTTGAAATAAAAATCAATAATCATTGCTTGGCACATCATTTATATACAATGCAGAAGAACCACTTTGTAGAGCAGAGAATTGTTTTTTTTTTTTAAAGATAACTTGACAAGCAGGCAAAGAAACTGCCATCAATATTTCAATGAATAGATCTCACCAACACAGCTGGCACAGAGCAATTGAACCAAAAGGGATAAATCTTTGCAAACTAACAATATGAAAAGAGTACCAAGTATTACCACTTTAATTTTACCAAATAACTGGTTTTTAAAACACATGCTTACTCTTCAGGTATATAGTCAGTCACAATCATGTGCCTCCATAACTCATTAGGGTTGTTGGGCACTATGTATTGTAGCTATAGCTGCAGTGGTGCATCTAGCACAAGCTAACAGCTTAATCCCTCTTCAATCTGATTTTGAATTAAGGAGTTTTCTTAGACTAGCTGCCAGCTCAGTCAACCATGTTATTTAACCTATACCTGTTGTAGGGGACGGTATCGATTCCCATTTCCAAGTCATTGTTATACTACCAGTAAGTGAACGGGGGTGGGTAATAAAAAGTACAGGTAAGTTTACGTCCAACATTAAGAAAATGACGCAGTACTAAAAAAGAAGTTTCAACATTAGTCGAGGGAAATTAATAATTTTAACATTGCTTTCTTTAAATAAGTTATTCAATAATTTGGCACAATCGTCCCAACTATATCTTACGCTAATTTTTAGTCATCACAACTGCTGACAGAACGATCAATATATTTTCAATTTTTTCATGCATGGCCGTTTCCAGATTGGATGTTTTGAAACGTTAGAGAAACTCATTTCATCTTTGTAAGCGCTTCTAATTTCATTAAGTAGTTTCGAGGAGTACATTCATAAAGTCATACCCGTGCCCCCACTCTAAAGGAATTGCGGATTTTCAGTTTCTTTCACCTACACTGGCTAAAAAGTTTAAAAACCCAGTTGACCTTGCTATTTTCAACCCATAGCCGAGATGGGATAAGAAATGGATTCATGCCTTTCGAGAAAAAAAAGAAAAAAAAAAGAAAAAAAAAAAGCTGAATGCAGGAGACTAGGGGGGGGGGAGTTTAAAACTTCTTTCAGATTTTTTTTTTTTTTTTAATTCCACAGATCAGTCCATGCAAAGAATTCCGATTGTTATTTGGCTAAATCGTGTACGAGCAGTTTTACTTTTACAAGAATCAAAGTTTATAAATTCAAAGTACTTGGATCCATAAAAAATAAAGGGTTAAAAAAAATGCGGGGGAAGTTTGGGAAACCCGGATACAGGTCGGAAATGCCAAATACACACGCGCAAAGTGCTTTAGGTGAAGAAAAAAAAAAAAAAAAAAAAAAAATGAAGCTAATGTAGAAAAAACCCGTTTAAGCTTTTATGCGCGCGCAAATATGTTCAAATTGCTTCTTGTTTGAGGCTTTGTTCGATTGAAAATCATTTAGCAAATGCGTTTAAAACAAGACAGTACTAGACAAAAAAAAAAAAAAAAAACCCTCAAGATTCACTCGATATGCCTTATCGATGCAAGCAAAAAGCACCCAACTACGGCAAACAAGCCAAGTTGGCTCAAAAGGGAGAGATGATCGAATTGAAACCCAATTGCTTGCGATTATTCACAGGAATATTCAAAAAGGTAACCAAGAGTACTGGCAGAACCGTAACACTAAGTTAAAAAGCCACTTTCCCCAGTCATGTTACGAAAATAAGGCGAAATAAAATATCTGTTCAAATTACTTTGCGCCACGTAACTAGTTTCCCCCCTTTACAACTACAAGACAAAATTAAAAAACAAAAACAAACAAAAAAACTGAATAATCTTTTAAAAAATTAAAACAAAAGTTTGTAAACCGAGTACCCGACGCTTCTTATCTTCCACTCAAATGAAATTTGTAGTATGACAACCACATTTTGCATTTGAAATTTGCGAAATTTAAATACTTTTAGTTTTCAAAATGAAGACATTTTTTCCAGTGACGAGCAGTTTTAATTTTTTGTACAATGTTTTTGAAAACCTGAAGAAAAAAAAAAAAAAAAAAAAAATTTCGTAAGAAATTAAAATCCACCTAAAATGTCTCACTCAACTAATTAAGTTGAAAACACGTGGACAGTTGGCCTTTTAATGAAGAGTTTCAAAGGCTAAATAGCGATTACGGAAAAAAAACGCTTTGGAATTGGATTGTGATATCTGAACTTATCAAGAACTAAGCCTTAAGGCGATTATTAAATATGACATTCAGTTGGCGAGTTATTTAATGCTAATGAGAAAAATTATGAACAAGTTCAAAAGGCGAGATCAGAAAATAAAATTATCTTCCATTCGAAAAGGAAGGGTTAAGGAGAAAAAAAAAAAAAAAAATGAAGGCGATTTTTAGGCTTCACCTATGTGAAGTTGCCTTCCAGATCAGATGTAATGCACCTTTATTTACTAAAAATACCAAAAAAGCAACGCAAACAGACGAGGGATTGCGGGTAAAATTACAGTAGCAAATGCGCATACTGGGCTGTATTCGTTTCTTCAACTGCATTACAAACTCTTTGTTGGACCAGGTTTGCAACAACCAATTGTCGGATTGGTTAGGCTCGTTACTACAGACCCCCATTCGAAAGATTTTATTTATAAGCAGCATACCTCTTAAAATTGCATTTATTACTACTATGACGTCTTTGTACATGTGTTAGTAATTAAATTGCTGGTAAGAGGTGAGCCAAGACCACTTTTCGCTTGAAAACATTAAACATGACCCACAAAATGCGTACAACAACACTAATGAACCAATAACTTTTTTTTTTTCATTTATTCAATTATGTCAGCTTTTAGTTATGGTTAAAAAAAAAAAATAAAATCCTATAGTGAAGAAGCTGTTTCTATTGGAAGCATTTAATTTTTCTTTCTTCATTGTGACTAATGTTGGCGCGTAACAGCGCAGTGATAGATAACGTGACAAGAAAAATTGCTACATGAAGAAGCATCATAATTTTCAGAGTAAAAATATTTTTAGCTATATTTTAATGTGGATATTGTTATGGGTAGGAAAGAACGATCGAATATCAAGAGATTCGTTAAAAGATACAGAAATCCGTTTTAACGTTCCAGAAAAAGAAAAAAAAAATGGAAGACATCAATTTGTTTTTAGAAATCAACATAAGGTTGTTCCCAGGAAACTGGGGAAAAAAAGAGAGTCAGTAGTTCCATCGGAATGCAACTTGTGCAGTTGAACTCTGCGGAAGCAACAAGCAACGTAGTAGGGAAAGAAATTAAATTTATATAGTAATGACAAAAGCCATTGTCATTATTACCATATAACCATCGCCTGCAAATAGAAGAGTAGTGTTTGCGGGATTAAGCAAAAACTGTATTTACACAAGAACACAAATACTTTCATATATCGAAGTGTAGAGAGATAGTTCAGTTGTAGTAGTAGGGTAATTGCTTCATCGGAATAAACGATTTCTGCTCTTAGAAAATTTAGTTCTGTACAAATTTTGAATGCAAAGAGGAAAAAAAATTGCAAGAGAAGCAACCAAATTCATTAAAAAGAAAAAAAAAAAAAATTAATGCTGGGGGGGGGAGCAGGTGGTCGGTCATCTGCCCGCCTACTTAAACAAATTTACATAACTCATTGTTAAAATAAATTAAGAAAATAAAATGACTTAATTATAGCAAGAGACACTAGTAGTCAACATCAAATCTTGAATTGCACTTTTGGCATTTTTAAGCCGAACCAAAAATTAGCGATAGTTGTCAATTTTTTTTTTAGAGGCTACACCCTGAAATATGGAAGACAGCCTGGGTAATAAGAGTTATTTTTGATGTAGAGCACAACCGAATAGTTACGCAAGAAAATTAATTAATGGCAGTAAACTAATTAATTATTTCTTGAAGTGATGACCGTTTTAATGAAGGCGTCCCTTTATTTTTTTTTAATCCATTCATTCAGCAGCTGCGGACGCATTTTAGTCCGGATAATGTCCATCCCTTTTTTTTTTTTTAGTAGCAGTTACCAGGATTGGTGAAAATATCGATATCCTAGCAAATGACCAGTAAAATAAAACATCTCCCCATCCTAGTCATCTAGGACGTGGCGGGGGGGGGAGGGGGTATTGTACAATACTCCTATGAAATGGTTTTGTTTTTTAACTAAAACGGAGAAAATAACACATCTAGCAACCCTTTTAACTTATGTCACGACTGCAAATTAACAGTGTTATTTTTATTTTAGGTAAATTTTTTTAAAAGTTTCAGTGACTTCGAAACAGGTTGATCCACCCTAAGAATCTGTAATACGCAACCTGTGTTGCGCGACATTGCTTAAAAATGAAATTTAAAGAGGAGATATTTAAGATGTACAACACATTTCAAATCATCCATGCATTGCAAATATTAAAAAGATCTTTAAAGGCAACCCGCCAAGAAGCATGATGTCCCGTTTCATTGGTGGAAAGAGAGAGAGGAGCCCGTTCGAATAACTTATTTTATAATTACGGGAAAATAACAACTCCTTTGGGTAGAAAAGGCAGCTTAATTATGCTATATAAAAGAGCCTAGTTAAGGACAAAATAAAATTTTTGAACACTTACGAGTGGAAAGAAAAAAAAAAAAAAAGTGAGACTTACCATAAGCAATATATAACCTCTGCACTCCGGTCTTTGCTTCTACTTTAGCCAACAAATCAGTAACGGCGTTCTTTTCATTTAACATTTTTTCAAATTTAGCCAAGTAACTCTTGGCTGCAGGTTGTGTGCTAGATGCCATGTTGGTGCCCTTTTTCCGAAAAAAAAATCCAACCTCAGATGGTTAGTTCTCTTCCCACTCTACGGTGATAGTATGTCAAGCTAAATACTTAGTGCTATTCACGCTAGAAGCCCTCCTGCCTGCTCCTCTCTCTCGTACTTACTGCTGCTACACTTGACCTGCTGCTGTTAGTAGTGATGATGTCTTTTAATCATGTGACTGTCATGTGACCACAATCAATTACATACAGAGCTTACTTTTTAGGTGCATTACTATATACAATACACACGCACCCCCAGCTGTGTTTATATAATTTTAATAACATTAATAATGTCAACAACGAATTTTTATTTTTTTTAATCAAAATATAATTATTTTTTCCTCTCAAACCACTGTCTTGTCTCCTAAAAGTAGCATTACGTTTTTTAAAAAATCAACACTTAACAAAATTTAAAAATATACATACATCAACCTCAACAACTGAGAGGGAGTATTAATATTTTCAGTAACTATGATTCCTACAAGTCACAAGTAGTAGTAGCAGCTAAAGATTTATCGCATAGACTGACCGCACGAAGAAAGGCATAAAAAACATACTTTATGGTTTTTAGTCGCGGGGTCAGCTTGCGCACAAGTCTGACTAATTAAGCTAGTATTCTGTTTGACTGAAACGGATTTTATCATATTTTTTTTTTTTTTTTACGAGAAAAGACGAGTGATTTTTAAACAGTAAACAAAAACAGCATCTTAAATTGTATTCTCTCTCTAGCTCAAGTGTCATTAAAAAAAACATATCAAATTTGTCGATGATTGTTGTATAAAAATTAAAAAATATCAGTAAGTAACTAAAAACTAAATTTTAAATATACTATTTATTTGCCTAGTTATTCTAATTTGTGTTGTCACTATGATAGCAGAAAGAAAAACCTGTCGATATTATTAGATCAACAAATTATAATACAATCGAAAAAAAGCAAATGGTGACGCAATGCAATTTGTGAATTAGAATACATACACACTTTTGTACTTTTTTGTGTAATTTCTTTTGTTTGATATTTACTTTAAATCTGCGTGTAGGTAATTTTATTTGTTCAAGATCAATGCAAATTGTTTTGTTGCTTAGAGATATTCTTCAAAGGAAGCTTTAAATTAAACTAGAAAATAATGAGCAAAATTTTAATATCTTTTTGCCTTTTTTCACGTTATGTGAGTGAACATGTATGAAAATTGAAAAAAATACTACCAATATACTTGCTCGGTTATTTAGGAAGAAAATAATGAACAGGGCAGAATTATTAATTAGTATTTTTTATTTCTAATCTAAAAAAAAAAACATAACGTTAAAAAAATAACAGAGTACTTTTTTTTTTAATGTACCACAAAGTACAACACGCTTTGTTTAGGTATTTTTCTATTTTTTTTACTCATCTCCCCACGGCGACGTGATGTGACACGAGGTCGGGTTTAATGTGGTGCACCCGAGCCTATCTCAACGTATCATAGAATTGCAACTGCGTAAAAAAGTGTTATCCCCATTGGGTGCGTTGTACCAAATTAACAAAAACTTAATAATAAATAAACTAATCTAGCAAGTCATTGTATTGTCTTGAATTCAAACCTCAACAGGTACCCTATTTGAAGCCTTTTACCATCCTCAATTAGGCTAGAAATGCTGCTGTTAGTCAAGCTATGCACTGTCATTATCAACCTACGCCAAGAAAAAGAAAACTAAGAAATGTATTTATTTACTAGGGTTCTGGGTTAGGCTTTTTCGGATTTTCCCCATCCCAGTCACATATTTTGACACAGATACTGTATTATTTCAAACAAATCAGAGGAGAAAAAAAAGCATGCTATTTTTTCTGTCTGCTTTTTTAGCGGAAAAATAAATCTGCTTTTTATTTTTCATAGACGAGTTACTGAAAGTAAAAGCTAGGTCCGTGTAGAGCTGGTAATCGTCTCTAGGCCCAGGGTAGATAGGAAACAGGCTCCATTTCAAAGTATCTGTAATATAATCAGTACTATTCAGTATCTTTGTAATCAGTGTTACTATATTGAGTGTTTACTGTTTTAAAATGATGATTAAAAAATGTCTTTCTTGGATTACATTGTATTGTAAAAATGAATAACGATTAAAAAAAAACATCTTTTAAAGTTTAAAAAATTTCTTTCAGTTTCTGTTTTAGTTTCACAACCAGTTTAAAATTTAAACTGGTTGTGAAACTAAAACTGAAAGCAATTTTTTATTCAGAGAGTATAAAAAGTGGAGGTACCTACTATAGTATATACTTCTATTTTTTTTTTGTCCTAAGAAGCGCGCTCTCGACTCTATTTTTTTTACCTTAGAGAGCGAAAAAAAAACTGCGGTCATCAAATGATAAAAAAAAAAAAAATTTAAAAAAAAGGTGTTGCGGGTGGCTAAAAAAATTATTTAGATTTTTTTTTTTTTAATTTTGTTTTTGAAGATTCCTGAATCTATATTTTTTTCTGATCTCATAAAAATAAGCAAGTTTTTTTTTTTGGGGGGGGGGGTTCTTACATATTGTATTTTTTTTTTCTGTTTTGGTTTTATTTTTACTTTTCACTTGTACAGTTTTATTTTTCTGCAATGAGACCTATAGTCTTCTTTTTCTTTAAAATTTAAAGTTTTAGAAGCTAATGTTCTATGTTTTTGTTTTCTTTTTAAAGAAGGAAGTGTAGTTTTTTTTTTGTTTTTGAACATTAGCAGTAAATGATTTTCGGCAAGTGATGCAGCTCAGTGTCAAAAATTGAGAGTAAGAAGAAGACAAATTCGGTCTTATAGTCCTCCTCAGTTTCAGCAAAAACTGGGTGGGAGTTGAAACCCTCCCCCCCCCCAAAACTACTATCTGTTGCATCGTGGATGCTTATATACTCTTTCTTTTTAGTCTTTTTAGTAAAGAAAGTACAAGACTGGTTTACTGCACAGAAAGGCGTCTCCAGAAATTTAATAATCATTTATTTTCTCCGTTTGTCAGTGTCTGACACTAGTACCCGGTGAAGTTCGGCTTCACTACAGTTGTTTTGTTTTTTTTGTTATTATCGAATAGAGATTATTAATATTAACTCGTTAATTAATTTACAGTTGTAACTTTAACTTTACGGTGCTGTATGGCCCGGCACGTTTTAAATCTGCTACCATTTAAAATTTAAATCCACAAATTATTTAAATTTTAAATAATTTGTGGATTTGCCACTAGAGGTTTTTGATTTGGTTTCAAACGATGGATCAAACCATAATTTAGCAGTTTATAGAGTAATTAAAAGAAAACCAAATGAGAAAGAAAGCCCAATCACACTCTTGCCCAGTCTTTTGGACAGGAGTAGAGGTTAATCCCTTGTCTTCTGTTTAGGATTGGGTTTCTGGTTCCTTTTAAAGTTCATTCAACTTTTAACATCCCTGCCTAAATTTTATTTACAATTTATTTTTTATTTCAATTTTTTTCCATCAGTAGGAGTAGTAGATAGTTTTTCACCTATTGTCTAGTTCATACACCTCCCCAGTCTTTTGAACAGTAATAAGAGATTTATTGATTTATCTCTTTTTCTTTGTTTAGGATTGGGTTTCCAGTTCCTTTTTTCATTCTTTTTTTTCTCCCAGCAGTCTCTTGCGTCTTAGTAGCATTATCACTTTGTTTGGGGTGAATTGATTTCAAAAATAAAGACCGTGGTTTGAAACTGAAATGCATAAGTTTAACACAACTTTCATTGTTTATTTTAGCACCAAATTAGATGCGAATTATTAATATTTTTTTTCTTTTTAAAATTGTTATTGTAGCTTTACAAATTGAAATTATGTGCCCTTGACTCAGCTATAATTCATTCATATCAAAGGGCAAGAAATATGATACTTGACAGTTTGGCTAGATATGTGAAATATATCACCTTATCAGTTGGTGTAAATTCATCAGAACAGCATTGCACCTACTCCAGAGCTCCATTTTCCCCCCCCACTTTTCATAGTCTAGCCACATGATTGATGCAGTGTATGACCAAGTCAACTCAACAGTAAGACCTCCTACCATTTTTCTATATCTTCTGTTTTCAGTTTGTTGCATGAACAAGCTATTGTCTAATTCTAGTTTTTGTAAATATGTAGCTAAAGTGTTTCCTTATAAATATTTTTATTGTGGATATTTTCTTCTTCTATGTGCCATATCCCTTCAGGACACAGGTGATTATGGCTCTCCACAATTTCTTGTCTTTTTTAGCTCTTAATAAATTTTGCCTCTTTGCCATTATCTCACATATCCAAATCTGCCATCCATTTATTCAAGCTCACCATGTACGTTATGCTTTGTTTTCCTCAGTTTCTTTTGCCTTCACTCTCTCCTGTGAATATCAAATTTTCCAAGTCCTCTTTCCTCATTATGTGCCCTAGAAATGTTTTAATAAGCATTTTTAATGCATAATAAGCATTCATAATTGTTGCATCCTTAAAGAAGGTTACAAATAGACAAAGGTGGTACTTGAGTGAAAGGAAAAGCAACACGTGCATAGATGAAAGAAAGAGAGATTTATTGTAAAAGAGAATACACTACTGAAAGACAGGGAATTGGTTACCAGGCTAGTAATTCCCAAAGCAAGAATATTTACCTCACCTCCCCATGAGACAGGATGTGCTGTTTTTAATGTGCAGTCAAAACTGAGCCCATAGGCTCAGGCAAAAATTCCCCGTAGACCACATATACAGGGGGTCAGGTAGCTGTCTACCACCCTAGACAAGACTCTGCCCTTCAGCATAGCCTTGTCTGGGTTCCTCTCTGCCTGAAGGCAAAGATTTCAACCAGCATAGCTGGAAACGAATCTCCAACTAACTACTGAAGCAAGGTTATTTACCTTACCTCCCCACGAACCAGGATGTGGCACAAGGCCGTTTTTTAATATGGGGCAAAAGTGAGCTCATAGGCTCAGGCAAAAATTCCCCATAGATCCTGTATACTCAGGGTCGGGTAGCTGTCTACCACCCCAGACTAGACTCTGCCTTTTGGCATAGCCTGTCTGGGTTCCTCTCTGCCCAAAGGCAGAGTTCAACCAGCACAGCTGGAGAAGAATCTCCAACTAATTGCCGAAATAAATCTGCCAGGTATATATAGCTACTAATATAGTCAGTCCCCATTGGTGATAGGGAGTATGGGACATTCCATTACAACAATAATACATTATAACATTTCAGCTGTTTCTTCCTGATGTCAAGCATAAGATTCCTTTTTGTTTCCATTTTCTGTAAAACTTTATTGTTGCTAACATATTTGGTCCATGATATTCTCAGCATCCTTCTGTAGAACCAGATTTCTGTTGCTTCAAGTCTCTTCTTCATCTTTGAGGAGATTGTCCAGCATTCACTACCCTATAGAAGGATTGGTATCATGTAATAGTTCACTATTCTTTTCTTTGTTTCTCATGAATTTATTTTGTTATTTTTATCTCTAGCAGCCATTCTCATAATGGCATGAACCGTTTTTTGAAAATTTCCTTAACGATATGGACATGTGTTTGAATAAAGTTATCTCTTTATGATAATCAACACGTTTGTATACTGTCCGTCTTTGTGGCTCCAAATCAGCTCCATCCAGTAATTGAAAAGTTAACTCTTATAAACTCTACTTCTTAGCCTTCAAAGTTAGTGTTGTTGTTTGACAAAACATAATTATCTTTCCTTGACTCAGCTATAATATATGAACATGTCAAAAGTTACAATGCTGTACTTATTAAAAGAGAAAATAATTTACTTAGTTTTGTCATGTAAGGAATATTAATAAATATCTTCCCATCTATAAACACACTTCAGATAAACTTTTTCATGTCACCAACTTTCATAACACTTAAAGAATGTAAGATTCAGATACCTCTGGATGATGTGACCTAAGTCTTTCACTCCAACGCACACCAAACACATGTACTGAAACAACCAATTCCCGTAAGACCAACTAGAAATATGATATGCAAACATACAAGCACATCATTTACCCACTATCATCTTCTGGAATTAAATGCATGGACACTATCCAACAGACACAAAAATGCCTACTAGAAACCAAGTGTACACATGCAGACACACACACACATACACTAACACAGCAAAACAAAAATATGTGAGGTCTGTCTGACCAATGAAATACAAATACAGAACTCAAAGTATTTGAACTTTCTCTTCCAGAACTCATTTCAAAAAATTTCTTATGAAGCTGAAATAAAATTAAAACATCTATATAAGACTAAAACTTGTTATTGTCCAGAATGATGATGCCGTTTCATCATTCTAAAAATAACCTTGCCATCAGTAATGATAGAAAAGGAGGATATTTCATCTTAATCCTCATCATTATAAAAATGACCCTT
Source organism: Acanthosepion lycidas (assembly GCA_963932145.1). Taxonomy (NCBI): domain Eukaryota; kingdom Metazoa; phylum Mollusca; class Cephalopoda; order Sepiida; family Sepiidae; genus Acanthosepion; species Acanthosepion lycidas. The sequence goes on from OZ010606.1 coordinate 34,046,771, forward strand.
CAACTACAAGAGAATCAATAGAGTAGAGAAAAGTAGATAAACTAGGGTACTTATAGTAGTAGAGTAGGCAAGTAGTAGTACAGAAACTCATATCTTTGCCAGCATTCTGTAAAGATCAAAAACAGACTATTTCAAACAGATCCTCACAAACAAAATTCTCAGAACCAAACCAAGTCAGCACTAACTTTTAAACAAAAGAGACACTGAGAACATTTTTACACACACCATACCAATATTCTGTAGTTTGCATCACAAAAAGAAAATACAAATTCTTGCTATTTATGTCAACACGTGTCTCAAGGTTTTATTGTTTATGTTATTGCTGTATGTTTTAATTCATTTTGTTTTCAATAAAAAAAAAGAGAAAAGGATTCCTTTTACACTATAAATACATATAGCAATGGGCTAATTACTTTAACAACACTCAAATAGCATCAAGTCAAGATTACTACTACTTCATCACCCAATATTACCTACCCTGTTACAAACTCTAATCTTGTATATATGTATATGTGTTCACAAGATACAGCTTAAATGATGCATAGTACCCCAACACATTTAGGAGCATATTGTACCATGAACCCCTGCCAAATTCAATGCCAATTCTCAATAAAATTAAACAAGGTCTTCTTGAGCTAGGTCTCTTTTTCTGTTTTGATGGCATTTTTAATAGGTAATTCAGTATTTGTTTTCAATATACATTCTCATATCAATCTATATAAGCAAATATATATAATATATATATATATATATATATATATATATATATATATATATATATAAGCAAATATTTGCATATTATATTCCAACAATTATGTGCACAAAAATAAAACGGGTATAGTACATTATAGCAACATTATTAAATAAATTTAAATATACATAACACAGCATATATTTATACAATTCACCAGACAATATTAGAACAGTTTTTTTTAAAATAAATATCTCATATGTTTGGCAAGTACTTGATAGGTGAAGACATTATGTGGGTGTGTCATTGTAAAACATAATCTGTATGGCTGAAAAATTGTGTCATATGACTTAATGGTAAATAAATAAATAGATGCACACTGGTTTGCTGCCATTACATATTTTGAAATAAATGTGAGAAAGAAACAAGTATAATAAAAAAAATATAATTATTATTTTGAAAAAAATAAATGGAAAAAAAAAGAAAGTGCATCAAAAAAACTTAATAATAGAATTGATAATGTTATTAGCTCATCATTTTATATCAGGATCTGCTTTTAAAAGGAATACAGCAGATTTAAGGGTGGGTCTAGTGTTAAATTTATAAACATTTCCTATTTGTTTCTTATTGTATCATATTGAATGCTATAATTACAAAGACTGCTTGCTTTTAAAAACATTATCTTCCTGAAATAACTTATTAGATTTTATAAGATAACTGTTAAATTATCTGCATATTCTTTTAAACCTGTGTTTCTCAAGCAGGGTCCATATGGACTCTTACTGGGGGTCCACACTAAAAAGTGATCCATAGAGCAATTTCACTTCGGAATGGTTGTTACAACAGAGAAATGGAATTTCTACAGTAATCTACAACATTTTAAAATACTAAAAATAGAAAAGCAACTCTAAAGCTCGCAGAAAATGAGATCAAGCGATGTAAGTTAACGTTCCTTTTACTCTACCGAATGTTTTAATTGAAAGAGTTGAATAAAAACTGAGAAGGATATATAAAGGAAGGATTATATATATATATATATATATATATATATATATATATATATAGGAATATTATATAAAGATTATAATTTATTATATAAATTAATTCAATATATTAATGATAAATAATAATTTTAAATATTAACAAAATAAAATATTAACATATTGATATAAATTAATAAATATAAAATATTCTAAAAATAATTTATTAATAATAAAATTAATATATAAATTATATATAAAGGAAGCATATGCATTTACTGTTTCTATAATACAATTCCTAAACTTATCTATTAGTAAAAAATAAAATAAGCATTTTTCTTTTACTCAATGGTTATGGGGGTCCACTAAAAAAAATTAAGAGCAAAAGTGGTCCATGGGTAAAAAAGGTTGGGAACCAATGATCCAAGTGATTAAGATAATAACATTAAATTAATTTTACTTCAAAATAAAGTATATACATTTACTATTTTTATAATACAATTCCTAAAATTATCTATTAATAAAAAAAGTGGTCCATGGGTGAAAAATGGTCGTGAATTACTGTTTTGGACCTTTTATATGACATATTTGGGAAGGATATTAGAATTATCAAAAACCTATACTGACAGCATACATGCTTGCATACAGATAAAAAATGAGTTCAACAGATATGCAAAAATAGAAAGAGGTGTAAGACAAGGATGTATCTTTTCATTGGACATATTCAACCGATGCACCAAGGGAGAATTAGATGTCCTACAGGATACATTATTGGCAGCCACAATCTTAACAATATATGCAGATGACACAGTGTTGGTAGCAAACTTGGAAAGGAAACTACAAAATCTCCTGCAGAGAGTAGTAAAGAAAAGCAAGAAGAAAGGACTAAACATAAACTACTATGACGACATGCTTCACTCATCCATCACTGCACAACCCGCAACAATATGAATTCTCATTTAGCCATCTATGTTTTTCTTCGGATGAACTGCCATCTCATTAAATTCCAGCAATGGGAAAAGGACCCTTACATTCACTGACCATCTAGGTGAGTGCTGATTTCTCACTGCTCACTGGTCCCTTCCTCACTGGCTGCTGGTCACTTATTCTTTTACTTCTGGACACCTACTTGCCTACTGGCTTCCTGCCTCTCTCGGCTTATATGGATACTGGCTGGGGTTTGACCACTCCTATCTGTACCGTTGTGTTCCAAAGGAAGAGACCATTCAGCTTTTTGGGTGGTCAGCTTATTCAAAAGACTACATTTATGGTTATCTAAAATCATTGATAAATTTTATGTTTGCCAATTCAAAGGTGGGCTGGAGACAGAAATCCTGAAAACTCTGACACTTAAGTTGACTCGAAGATGGACTGGAAACAAATTTCCTAAGAAACTCAGGTAATTAAGTGAACTTAAAAGGAAAAGGAATTTATCTACTTATCTCCTAAGGATGTGTGAGAAATCATATTGTTACACTACAAGAATGCAGAAGTCATGGTTGTTAGCAAAAAGATGAGCCAAAAATGCAAATTGGAGGTACTGGCAAGCTATTCATATTGGTTAGCTTGCCAGTGGTTTAACACACAAGTAGGCAAGTGTAGCCAAAGCTAAAAAATATTTATTGCTGTGAATACAACAAATGTGGCACAAGGCCAAAAAGGGGGCTGGGTAAAATGACGGTCATCACTTGTCTTAATATAAAACTTAGCTAGCCACAACCACTGACCCTATCATACTAGACAATATTCCTATCACCAAAACAACACATTTATCCATACCTTTCTTACTACATCCACCAAAATACCTCTTTGTCTCAATGAAAATCCTAAATAATCCCCTTATGTACAAATATTGTCTGTGGGGGAGGGGCATGAAAACAACAATTTTTAAAAGATCCCCAATGAGTATATACAATTATGACAAATAAAATATTTACAAGAAACTAAACAAAAAAGAGTTAGTAATAACCCCCCCCCCACACACAAACTTTACACGTGGCAGAAATATTAGTTAACCGGACGAAATCGATGCAGGACTATGTTAAATAAAAGAAACATTCATACCTCCAAGGCATTCATACAGGCACACACACATTCATACACAACAACAAATACGAAATACACACACGCGAAACGAAAGGCGTCCTGCATCCACCAGAGAACTGACATCACTGACCACCTAAACGAGGGAGGGGATGGGGAGTTAAACTAAAGGAAATAAAGTGGGGACAGAAATAAAAGGGGCCAATGCACAAACACACCCTAGCTAAGTTTACCGAAAAAGGAAAGAAAAACTAAAACATCAAATACAAAAACCTAATCTAGCCTAATCTCGGAATGGGTTGCCTATGTTCAACCCAGGAAACAATATCCTTATGCCTAAACGGCATCAAAATGCCACTCAAGGTCAGCCCCTTTTACTCGGCACATACGCGCAAGATTCACCCACCTTTTGCCAAATTCTGATGAGGTGAGCCGCCACCTTTCCATCCTAATCTTGACTTTAAGCTGATGCTTAAAGAACAAGATCAGTTGGGAAGGAGTGAACTTCTTGCCCTCATAGAATTCCTTCTGACACGTCATCCAAATCACGACTCTCATAACCCCTAGTAAACAACAGAACACATAGTGTTCAGCCTTTGTCATCTGTGGCACCACATTGCTACAAACAGAACTGGCTTCAAGGACAAAAAAATTTCCCTGCAGCATGCGAACCATGAGGCCTTCAACAAACTTTCACAACGGCACAACCGCCCTGCACTGAAAGAAGGCGTGACCAATGGTCTCAACTTCCCCCATACAGCGACAACAGTTTAGATATTTCTCCAAACCTGCTGAACAAAGTCTCTTGCCGACCCAGAGGGCCCCACGAATCATCAGCCAGGTGAGTGATGCCTCATCATTATTGAGACATTTCAACCCAGGTGCCCAAGACCATATCGAGCGAGCCTCCTGCTTCGTAAGACCAAGCTTGCCAATCAGATCATCTTGAACGGCCTCCCTAACTAACACTCGATACAATGCCTTACGAGACAACGCCTGGGCATTGGAGAGGCCATCCGATGCCCGTAAGAGGTGTTTCAGAGCACGACGACATTCGCGGTAGAAGGAGCACTTGGCTCGGGGTGTACGACTGGCCTCCTCCTTGCACGAGTTCACACTTCTCAGGGATGGGAAATGTTTACGGACGTCTTCTTTCAAGAAGGCGCCCACCTCATCCGATCCACGACATATTTGGTCTAGAAAGGTAATGCGAAGCATATGTTGACAAATCTCAATGCTAGGCATACCCAGACTGCCCTCAGAGGGATGAAGGCAACAGATCTCGCGTCATACCATAGGGGCCTTGTCTCTCCACAAGAAAGAGAACAAGACCCGTATTAATAAAATTAGTCTGGCATACGGGAGTGGAAGTACAGAGAGTCGGTACAGGAGAATCGAATATATGTATATACTACTGCCCTTCCCTTCAGGGAAAGGCCCCTCCGAGACCACAGATTAACCATGATCTCGGCCTTCCCTTGTATCTCCGACCAATTCATTTCTATCTGGAGATGAGGACCGAACCAGACGCCGAGTATCTTGATCGGCCTATCCGTCTAGAGGAAAGGTCCGGGAAGAGAAACTCCCTTCCACGCACCCAACCGCAAGCCAACAGACTTATCACGGTTGATCTTGGCCCCTGTCACCATCTCATACCCACTGATCTCTTTGCTGACTTCGTCAATCTCGGTTCTGCTCGACACAAGAACCAAAACGTCATCAGCATAGGCAGAATACCTGGCTGGGGTGGTAACCCCAGGCAGGGAAATTCCGCACAGGACCGGATTCGGCTTTAACTTGCGAAGGAATGGCTCCAACGCAAGAATGTAAAGCAAACGTGAGAGCAGACAACCTTGATGAATGGAGCGAGACAATACGAAAGGCTTCGATCTTACCCCATTCACTTCCACCGGCACACTGGGGGTCGCATACAAAAGTCGGATCCAGGAGCGAAAGTCAGCTCCGAAACCGGCCGCCGAAAGGACAGCCTCAAGAAACCGATGGTTAACCCTATCGAAGGCCTTGGACTGATCTAAATTGATCAGCATGGCTTCACTGTCAACTTTTTCTAAGATCAAGTTCGTTAAAGTTGGAGTTACTTGTTTGCGTAGTTGGATTTACTGAGGTGACAGTTATTACATTCTTCCAAAAACAAGATCTTCTTCTGATTTCCTCCACTGGTCGGATATGAATGCTCCAAAACCCAAGACTGAACAAAAATTCCATCAATTGAGCATAGGCTCTGCACATAGCTTTTGTTTTTACTTACACACTCAAAGAAAAATACAATCCAGAATTTCCACCCAATAACACTCACTCCTGTCTAAAGAAACAAAATAAAAATTGGAGCCAATCTGAACCTAAGAAAAGGACATAAAAGCCCATCAAAGGGACATCTTTGGCAGTCAGATGGTACAATAGCCCAGATTCACAACGCTTGTTGCAATGCAACCTCCCATCTCCAAAAGACAACTTGCCACAGGTCGTCCCCACAGTAAGACACAACTCACCCTTCCTCTCTTACTGTAAGCCTCTGTGGATAACTTTTACAATTCAACTTATCTCTTTTTTTTTTTTTTTTGATGAGAGACATTTACACCGATTTACTATTTGTTGTATTTTTATGAAAATACAATTGTTTATTTCTTAAACCTTCATTGTTTCTTCTTAGTTCTTCCACTATACGCTTAATATAACATGGTGTTGGTGATGAGGAAGACTTGTGCCTATTGGTCAAATAATGAACCCCCAAACAAAAATCAAAACACTATGAAAGTATAAAAATACATTTTTATAATAAAAATAGCAGCAATATCTTTTTTTGTTAAAAAAAAAAAAAAAAAAAAAAAAAATCAAAGATCATCCTTAGTGGATTATCTCGGAATAAAAAATGATTTTATCAAGATATATTACCCTCTTAATTGATTTTAAAAGAACTGTTCAGAAAAAAAAAATTACAATTTACAAAAATAAATACTACTGAAGTTAGTACTTCTGTACCCCCCCCCCCAGTAGGAATGGGGGGCCACCATGCGATAGACAGGTTCGGAGTAGTATGTACCAGCCCTGTTGATTATTATAGTCAATGATTGACAATATAACTTAGATAGAAAAAAAGTAAAAAGTGCAAAAAGCAAAAAAATGATGCTGAAACTATCCCTTTTGGGGCCCCAACCTCGTCGGGGGTTCCTGTATAGTACACACCACACTGGTCATGCAGATACATGATGTATATTATTAGTTGATGACTGACAATGTAACATCCGTTTAAGGATAATTAAAAAAATCGTAGTCATTAAACAGTGCTGAAAAAATTTAGCAGAGGCCACAATGGGACCCAAAAAAATCTGAGCCCCATTGGGGGGGTTCAGGGGTAAGATGTGCCAGCCTTAGCTAAGAGGATAAGAAAGAAAAAAGAGAACAGAAAGTGTGCCATTTTTTTTTTATAGCTTCTTAGCAGTAACCTCTAATAACTTTTTGGCAAAAGTGGCAAAGACTATGTGAGGATAAACCACAAAAAAATAAAAACAAATTAAATTTTGATAATGAAATATAAAATATTTTTGGTTACTTGAACAGCACAGTTTAATAAAAATATATTTCAATTTCAAGTTTTTAAATATTCAATAAAGGAGAAATTTATCCAATTGTAACATGTTACCCAGTACAATGTGCTGCAGGGACAGACAGTTAGTGTCTAAACCAGCTCCCCCACTAGCTTTTCTGCTGGTCAGGAAGTTGGCATGTCACCCCACAGAACAAACTGACACGTTGACCTCAATGACCACACATATACAGGAGTAGATAGTTTGCACCTGAAGTCTGAAATTTTATTCACTAATTATTTTTTCTTCTCCTCAACCAGTAGAAGTAGATAGGTTCACCTATTGTCCAGTTCACACCCTCCCTGATCTTTTGGACAGAAGTAGAGGTTTATTCCTTGTTTTCTGTTTATGATTGGAGTTCCTTCTAAAGTCTACATCAATTCTATACTCCTAATGCTTGTCCTTTCTTATGTTTATACAACTCCACACAGTAACCCTCTACCTTGAGCAGCCCTTGAGATTTGGGTGAATATTAGTAATATATATATATATATATATATATATAAGGCTAGGACAGGTTCTTAAGCCTTGAATAGCAACTTTTCTAGAGATGATCTCTCAACTGAATGAGCTTATAGGTGCCAAAAGTTAACATGTATATATACATACAGAGTGCGATGGATAAAAATAACACTGACATGTCATTTTAACAGATATATTTACCAAAATTACACAAAAATATCTTGAAATACTAAAGAGTAAATTTATTCAATAAAATTGCCATTGGCTTCAACATGTAACAACATTCAAAAATAGTTGTAAAAAAATAATACAAATAAAAATAAATATGAACTTTGGCAAATTTACTGATAACATAAAACAACTAATTCAGAAATTTGTAAAATTCAATAAAAATCTTATCAAGAACTTGTTGATATTATTTAACCAAACATCTCTGAAATGTATGTATACATGTATACATATATGTATATACAGGGTGCGATGGATAAATTGTCTTCTAAATTATGCAAAAATGAAAGTAATACTGACATTTTAACATGTATTTACCAAAATGACACAAAAATATCCTGAAATACTAAAGAGTAAATTTATTCAATAAAATCGCCATTTACTTTAACCACGGCCGCCAAATGACCTTGGAATCTCCTGCATCTCTTCTGGAGGTTTCCTTGTTTAAGTTGGTGAATGCTGTCATAATCCTTACCTTCAGTTCATCTTTGGTGTTACAAGGAGTTTTGTTGGTTTCTCACTCAACTGCGATCTATGCATAATAATCAAGGGGGTTGCAGTCTGGAGACTGCATTCTTCTGCTTATGTGGCATGGTGAAGAGTCCTGTTGCCAGACATAGGGTCTTCCAGCAGTCACCGTCTTAACCCAGAGCAGTACTACCTCCTCAAGGTACGATGTAGGCCTCCATGTTGTTAGAGGTCCTGGGAAGATGACTGGAGGCATAACATCGCCATCACTAGTGATCACTCCAAAAACCTTTGTAATCACCATTAAACTCATCCAACTCTTTCTGAATCCACTGCACTGACTTCAGTTTGACATCCAAACACTATTAGTATTGAAGATTCTGGTGCAAATGTCAAGCAGTACAGAATGCTGTTTCCAAATTTCTGGCAGAGTTAATTGTGTCATGGTGCTCTTTTTCTCACAGATGGTGCCCAGCTGACCCTACTATACTGTGCAGTTGACAAAATCAAAAACAAACAATGCACATGCAAGAAATTAAAAATATAAAATGGTAACAATTTACAGATAGGACGTATATGTATATTACTTGAAATGTTATTATAGTGGCTACTTCATATTTGAAATAAACCCCACCCACTTTTATTTATTAAACAATGGGTATTTCATCTATTGCTCCTTTCTTATCAGAACAATCAAAGTGACTTTTCCAAGTTTCCATAGCTTTGTAATCACCATTAGACTCCTCCAACTCTTTCTGAATCTTCTGTACTGTCCTCAGATTGGAACCCAAGCAGTCTGAAATGTTTGTATCGGTGTTCCTGGTGTGAATGCCAAGCAGTACAGCATACCATTTCCAAATTTCTGGTGGAGTGAATTGTGTCATGGTGCTCTTTTTCTCACAGATGGTGCCCAACTGACCCTACTATATTGTGCAGTCCACAAAATCGAAAAACAAACAAGGCACATGCATGAAATTAAAAATAGAAAATGGTGACAATTTACCCATCGTGTGGAGTAATGGATAGCTGCTCGGATTGAGGAATCGGAGAGCTAAGTTTGAATTCCAGTCGAATCCATTACATTCACTTACGTGCTAATACCCTTGAGAAAGGTATGAATCCTCTTCTTCTCCCCCCATCTATGGGTAAATAGCAGGACAGACCTGGTTCTATAGCCTTGGGTAGCAACTGGTCTACCATAGAAAGGAATGGCAACTTATTGCAGGAAAAAAATCTGCCTTGTCAGTCATATATCGAAAGATACATGATCGCCTAAGCATGTATCATGCATGGCACATAACTGACTGACCATGTATGTATGTAATTAAAATATCTTCAGAAACTTTCACATAAACAATCATCAATTAATTTTTAATCTTTTAACCTAAAAGATTTACGAACAGAAAATTTTGTTTATAGATTTCATATTGTTTATGAATATACATTTGAAATGAGAGATTCATTTGGGAGGTTCAAATTTACTCTCTAACCTTGACTGATAATGACATTGTATGAAAATTGTTTGTTTATAATTTGGTGTGATAACTGATAACTAATTATTTTATCACTGCCAGATTTAACCCTCTGTACATTGAGTTCACATTTTTATTAATAAATATGCAAACAAGTTTATAAAATAATTGAACACTTGAGCATCTTTTGGGTAAACATCAAAAGTCAAAATATTGTATATAATTTATTTTGGACTTCTTTCCTGCTGTTTGTCATGAATGGTGTCCAGCTCATTCAAAAATGTCTAAACTATCAGCTATCTACAACTGTTTCCTCAGATCAAGGATTAACAATGGTTTGGTTTGGTTTGGTTTGTTTTGTTTTACAGCATATCTGTTATAGTGGGACACACCTATTCTATAGACTCTCCCACCTATAATAAGTAGGAGTAGTAAGAGTAACGAATCAGTCGGCTCGGTGCTTCGGTCAGTCAGTTGATGTCGGACGACAGTTAGTCGAATACTAAACTATCAACGACCGCCACTAGATTTTCTCTGTGTCATACCTATTATATGAAGTTCCTAATGTTTTGTATGTCAAACCTATTTTAGGACCGACTTAGTACAAATACAAGCCTCCACTGTGAAACCACTCCATAACAATATCAACCTCAGTGGGTCATTTAATGCTGACAACTTTTTTCTTATTTTTCTGGTAATATTTTTTTTTTGTCAAAAATCTATTTCTGTTAATATCTTTTCCTCAAAAATGTATTGCTGGTAATATTTTTTTTTCAAAAGCGTATAGCTGGTAATATTATTTTTTTTCCAAAAACGTATAGCTGGTGATATTGTTTTTTCAAAAACATATAGCTAGTAAGGTTATTTTTTCAAAAACATATTATCAGAGGCCCTGCTGTTGGACGTAGTTTATCATCTTACCCAGGACATGGATGTAGTTTATCGTCATACCCAGGACGTGGATGTAGTCTGAGTGCTAACAATTTGCTCATAGCTGGAAACCTAACAGGTGCTACCACCCTGGGTCAAGGTGGACCTGGGAACACCAGCAATTAAGAGGTGGTTCCATGCTCCTCAAAACCTCCTGATCAGAGGCCTTGCTGCTGGACATAGTTTATCATCTTACCCAAGATGCGGATGCAGTTTATTGTCATACCCAGGATGTGATTAACTATGGACTCAAGTGAATAAGCCAAATAGAAGAAAGAAGACAATCTTTCATCAGATCTTATGGAATGATGCTGCAGAGTGACAAAACAAAAACCTTATTACTTAATATATGAATCATCTTCTCCCCTCCAGCTATGGGTTAAGCAATAGAACATGTATCTTGAAAAATCACTGTTATTCTCAAAAACATTGTTAATTCAATATTCACATGCAAAAAAAAGAATTGTTCTTACAATCCAAAGTATGTCTCGACTTTTAATAACACACAAAGGGTTGACAAGTCATAAAAAATCAATCAATCAAACAAGACAACAGCTAAAATGGATAGCATATATAAATAATGATGTGCAGAGGTTTGGTGATGTCCAGGGCCAACTCCTTGATTATATCCCCTAAGACTCAGTTAGTGGGGTGCCTATAGGGCCTAGTACTGAGAAATGTGAGAAAGGAAGACATTTTAAATATGCAAAAACAGATGAAATATGAAGTAAACACTTTATTCAAATTAAATATAAACTAAATTTTTACTTCACTCTTTGATTAGATGCTCTCTCAACATGGATGTCTGGGCCCATTGCACTGTCTGCCCTCCTCCTTCTGCACACTACTGCTGCAAGAGAAAATAATAACATAATCAAGATGTTGACTTTCCACAATAACTTAAACATAAGATTAAGAGGGAAATTCCCATCAATATTAGAAAGAGCAAAACAGTGAAAACAGGAAACCTATTTTTTTGAAGTTTTCGGAGAAAGATTTTATAAATTTCAACCTACAATAATATTAACTGTTTGACCAATGAGCGCTACATGTTTCCTGCATATAAACGGTTGATCTCACTCTTACCACATTTTGATTCTCAATTCTTCCTCAGGTGTCTGTTGTGTATGAGAAGGTTAAATCTTGCTCTAAGGGAACATGTACTGATTCTTCATAGGGTCAGGGGTTAATACAGAGGGCAGGAGTAGAAAATTCAAGCAAGATTAAAACAAATGCTATAGATATGAGAAAGGAAGAGTCTGCCTCCTCTGAGGAATATTCAGTTTCTAAAACATGAGAGGCACCATGAAAATATGGAGAATATACAGAATAAATGATTTTATTGGATAACAAAGATGAAAAAATTAGTCCTTACAAATTTATTTATATGAAAATATGATTTGGTTTGTTTTGTTTTATGGTATATCAACCACAATGGGTTATTTAAATGCCGACAAGATTTTTATTACTGGTAATGTTTATTTTTCAAAAATGTATTGCTGGTAATGTTTTTCCTTCAAAAATGTATCACGGGTAATATTTTTTCCCAAAAATGTATCATATTTTTTTTTTAAAAATATATTGTTTGGTTTGTTTTGTTTTACAGCATATGGACCTCAATGGGTTATTTAATGCTGACAAGTTTTTTATTGCTGGTAATATTTTTTTTTCAAAAATGTATATTTTTGTTTTTTCCAAAAATTTATTGCTGGTAATAATTTTTTACAAAAAGGTATTGCTGGTATCAAAATCTATTTTTTACATTTTCATAGTGCTTTGACCCCAGTTTGGGGGTTAACTATTTGCCTATAGCTGGGATCCTAACAGGTGCTACCACACTGGGTTAGGGTGGACCTGAGAACACCAGTAATTAAGAGGTGTGTTCCACACTCCTCAAAACCTCCTGATCAGAGGCCTTGCTGTTGGACGTAGTTTATCATCTTACCCAAGATGCAGACGTAGTTTATAGTCTTACCCAGGACATTGGAAATATGACAAAATGATATGGAATATATGAAGGAAAAAGATCAGAGAAATATTATCAAAGAAAGAACAGGGAGTTATGAAGAAAAAGAATGGGGAGAGAAAGATTGCTGTTGTACCCTAGGGAAAGGCTACTGAATAAGAATAACCAAAACGAAGGTTGGAAATGGAACAATAATATTTATAAAAGAAACAACATACAAGGTTTGCCAGTGGCATGTAGTAAGTAATCAACTGCTAGCAATGAGTTAAAACTGAATCAAGGTGAATTGCAAGGGAATCCAAATGACTACCACATACAGTATATTCTACTGTATTTATATGGATTGGGACACACCTATTATAGTTCATAGGCATGGTATAACAGTTATTATTAGAAAGTTTGTAAAAACTGAGGATTTCCTATTTGAATTTTAATTCTTAAGTTAATGATTGAATAAGCTCATGGCAAGTTCTATGACAATCATTAAATACTTGAGCTTAACAATTTCAATAAAATATTGCAATAACAATTAAATATGAATGCTTGTCATTTTAAGAAGTGGGTACAAATGAAAGGATTTGAAATTGATGTTTTCCATTTCACTGAAACAAATGTTAAAACACACCTATCTTCATTTTCTTTATCATTTTCTCAGGTAATGTCTTGTCATTTTCCCCCCCAAGTAATGTCTTTTCGCTTCTTTCCATGCAATCAACGCAGAATGATCCATTATTTATGAGGTATTGGCTGGGCATAATGGTCGTGCAAACTAATAAAGGGAGGGACGGGCACAATTATAATAGGATTCTCTCAGAGTTACCTGTTCTATCCATTTCAAGTCCAGTAACTTATCACTTTCCAGTATTGATGGGGGTTTCTTTCATAATCTTTTGTTTGAAGTAGTGTGGAATGTCAGCATCTTGATTATGTCATTGTTGTAACCTAAGGCTACTGAATAAGAATAACTAAAACGAAGGTTGGAAATGGAACGATAATATTTATAACAGAAACAACATACAAAGTTCGCCAGCGGCATGTAGTAAGTAATCAACTGCTAGTGGTGAGTTAGAACTGAATCAAGGTGAATTGCAAGTGAATCCCACAGTGAAGGTATTCACTAACTTCCCCACACAGTTAGATGTGGCACAAGGCTGAATTTAATGTGGGGTGAACCAAGCCTGTTGGCTTAGGAAAAAATTCCCCATAGATCCCGTATACATGGGGTCGGGTAGCTGTCTACCTCCCCAGATGAGACTCTGCCTTTGACATAGCCTCATCTGGGTTCCTTTCTGCCCAGGGACAGAGTTTGACAAGCACCCCAGGAAGTAAATTCCACTGTGAATCAACATACAATTTATTCTACTGTATTTATACAGATTGGGATATACCTATTATAGTCCGTAGGTACAGTATAACAATTGGTAAGGAAGGAAAAAAAAAATTGGGGTATTATGAAGAAAGAAAGATTGGAGAGGGATGAAGAAAAAAATTGTGGAAGGATGAGGGAAAAAGTTTTGGGGGTATTAATAAAAATGATTTGGGAAATGTGATGAAAAAATTTGTTGGTAGTATAAAGAAGAAAGATTGATGTGGGAAGAAGAAAAACGATTTGGGAGGTATGAAGAGGAAGATTGGGGCTGTATGAAGGAAAAAAGATTGGGGAGGGGATGAAAAAAATGTTTTGGGAGGTATGAATAAAAATGATTTGGGAGGTATGAAGAAAGAAAGGTTTGGGAGGTATGAAAAAAGGTTGGGGAGGGATGAAGAAAACTGTTTTAGGAGGTATGAATAAAAATGATTTGGGAGGTATAAAGAAAGAAAGGATTGGGAGGTATGAAAAAGATTGGGGAGGGATGAAGAAAGAAAGGTCTGGGAGTGATAAAGAAAAATGGTTTGAGAGGTATGAAGAAAGAAAGCATGAACAGGGATGAAGAAAAAATATTTGGGAGGTCTCAATAAAAGAAAGATTGATAAAGGATGAAGGACAAAGCTTTATCATGTATGAAGACAAAAAAGATTTGGGAATTATGAAGAAAGAAAGATTTGGGATGTATAAAGGAAAAAGGTCACCACAAACCAAATATTCAATATGCAATAAAGGTAAAAATCAAAATATTTCAGAAGCTTTATTTTTCAATTTGTAAATGATGTAAATGGATAGTACTTATGTATTTTTAATGCATTTAACAGTTTATATCTATAGCATAATATACTGACATACAAATAAACTATAAAAAGTCAAGAAGGCTACAAAACATCATAGTATGACAATATTTACATACAATTTTTGAAATTTCATGTTGGGGTGAGATTTAAAAAAAAAATAAACAGAATTAAGCGCTTCTTCATATTTTTGAATAAAAGTTCATTGAATCATGATATGGTAAAAATCAATTATTTTACAAAAAGTCGTAACCCTAGTGCACACAGTGAAAAAAAAGAAAGGAAAACAATTAGTGAAGTGAGTGCATGTGTGTGTGTGCGTGTGTGTGTGTGTGTGTGTGTGTGTGTGTGTGTGTGTGTGAGTGCATGCAAGTGCAAGCACCACGAAAGAAAGGAAGACTGGACAAGTCTTTTACATACCACATTCTAGAATGAAAAGAGGAAGTGGAAGATTATTCCCAAGCATTTATAGTCCTGAACCAGTGCCCCCTGATGTGCATTGGCAGACCAAGTGGGAATAATCCCCACAACATACAGGAGACTTTCTCTAAAAACACCCCCTCCTAACCCTGCATGGGGAAAAATAGGAGTAGATATCTTTTGTTTATTGCCGACTTAACATTCTGTCTTTATTATTCATAAAATGGAATAACAAGTCAGCCCCATGAATGATTACACTATAGGTAGTAAGTACCTATAAAGTCAACTGCCTATGAGAAATATGGGAAAGAGTGAGAGGGAGAAGATGCAAACATGTCTGACCTTCCAATTAGTGGCACTCACTACTAGATTGACCTGTGTGTATAAATGTACCGTATTTCATATTGTACTGGTTGTGTACAATAAACGTTTCTTTTATTATCCACCTAGTGTTATGTGTTTATTCCCTTAGCATGGAATATAACAATTGTCTTTATATAATAAACAAATATAAATCAAACACAATGTGTCAAAAAATATTACAAGAGAAAGACGCGAAAGATACAAAAAATGAAAGAGGGGAAAATAAATTACAATGAATGAGTTAACTATGAGAGAAAGATTAGAGAAATATAAAGAAGGAAAAAGTGACGACTGAATAATAATTAATGATTTAAGAAATATTACAAGAAAAAGATTGGGGAGATATGAAGAAGGAAAAAGTGAAGAATGAATAATAATGGATGATTTAAGAAATATTACAAGAAAAAGATTGGGGAGATATGAAGAAGGAAAAAGTGAAGAATGAATAATAATGAATGATTTAAGAAATATTACAAGAAAAAGATTGGGGAGATATGAAGAAGGAAAAAGTGAAGAATGAATAATAATGAATGATTTAAGAAATATTACAAAAAGATTGGGGAGATATGAAGAAGGAAAAAGTGAAGAATGAATAATAATGAATGATTTAAGAAATATTACATGAAAAATATTGGGGAGATATGTAGAAGAAAAAAGTGAAGAATGTATAATAATGAATGATTTAAGAAATATTAAAGAAAAAGATTAGGGAGATATGAAGAAGGAAAAAGTGAAGAATGAATAATAATGAATGATTTAAGAAATATTACAAGAAAAAGATAGGGGGGATATGAAGAAGGAAAAAGTGAAGAATGAATAATAGTGAATGATTTAAGAAATATTACAAGAAAAAGATAGGGGGGATATGAAGAAGGAAAAAGTGAAGAATGAATAATAGTGAATGATTTAAGAAATATTACAAAAACATTGGGGAGATATGAAGAAGGAAAAAGTGAAGAATGAATAATAATGAATGATTTAGGAAATATTACAAGAAAAAGAAAGGGGAGATATGAAGAAGGAAAGTGAAAAATGAAAAACAATGAATGATTTAAGAAATATTACAAGAAAATGATTAAGGAGATATGAAGAAAGAAATGGGAAGAATGAATAATAATGAATGATTTAAGAAATATTACAAAAAGATTGGGGAGATATGAAGAAGGAAAAAGTGAAGGATGAATAATAATGAATGATTTAAGAAATATTACAAAAAGAATGGGGAGATATGAAGAAGGAAAAAGTGAAGGATGAATAATAATGAATGATTTAAAGAATATTACAAGAAAATGATTGGGGAGATATGAAGAAAGAAAAGGGAAGAATGAATAATAATGAATGATTTAAGAAGTATTACAAAAAGATTGGGGAGAAACGAAGAAGGAAAAAGTGAATAATGAATAATAATGAATGATTTAAGAAATATTACAAAAAGATTGGGGAGATATGAAGAAGGTAAAAGTGAAGGATGAATAATAATGAATGATTTAAGAAATATTACAAGAAAAAGAATGGGGAGATATGAAGAAGGAAAGTAAAGAATGAATAATAATGAATGATTTAAGAAATATTACAAAAAGATTGGGGAGATATGAAGAAGGAAAAGTGAAGAATGAATAATAATGAATGATTTAAGAAATATTACAAGAAAAAGAATGGGGAGATATGGAGAAGGAAAAGGGAAGAATGAATAATAATGAATGATTTAAGAAATATTACAAAAAGATTGGGGAGATATGAAGAAGGAAAAAGTGAAGAATGAATAATAATGAATGATTTAAGAAATATTACAAGAAAAAAATTGGGGAGATGTAAAGAAGGAAAAGGGAAGAATGAATAATAATGACTGATTTAAGAAATATTACAAAAAGATTGGGGAGATATGAAGAAGGAAAAATTGAAGAATGAATAATAATGAAAGATTTAAGAAATATTACAAAAAGATTGGGGAGATATGAAGAAGGAAAAATTGAAGAATGAATAATAATGAATGATTTAAGAAGTATTACAAAAAGATTGGGGAGATATCAAGAAAGAAAAAGTGAAGAGGGAATAATAATGAATGATTTAAGAAATATTAAAAGAAAAAGATCGGGGAGATATGAAGAAGGAAAAAGTGAAGAATGAATAACAACGAATGATTTAAGAAATATTACATGAAAAAGATTGGGGACATATGAAGAAGGAACAGTGAAGAATGAATAATAATGAATGATTTAAGAAATATTACCAGAAAAAGATTGAGGAGATCAGAAGAAGGAAAAAGTGAAGATTGAATAATAATGAATGATTTAAGAAATATTACAAGAAAAAATAGGAGAGATATGAGGAAGGAAAAAGTTAAGAATGAATAATAATGACTGATTTAAGAAATATTACAAGAAAAAGATTGGGAGATATGAAAAAGGAAAAGGGAAGAATGAATAATAATGAATGATTTAAGAAATATTACAAAAAGATTGGGGAGATATGAAGAAGGAAAAAGTGAAGGATGAATAATAATGAATGTTTTAAGAAATATTACAAAAAGATTGGGGAGATATGAAGAAGGAAAAAGTGAAGGATGAATAATAATGAATGATTTAAGAAATATTACAAGAAAAAGATTGGGGAGATATGAAAAAGGAAAAGGGAAGAATGAATAATAATGAATGATTTAAGAAATATTACAAAAAGATTAGGGAGATATGAAGAAGGAAAAAGTGAAGAATGAATAATAATGAATGATTTAAGAAATATTACAAGAAAAACATTGGGGAGATATGAAGAAGCAAAAAGTGAAGGATGAATAATAATGAATGATTTAAGGAATATTACAAGAAAAAGATTGGGGAGATATGAAAAAGGAAAAGGGAAGAATGAATAATAATGAATGATTTAAGAAATATTACAAAAAGATTAGGGAGATATGAAGAAGGAAAGAGTGAAGGATGAATAATAATGAATGATTTATGAAATATTAAAAGAAAAATAATGTGGACATATGAAGAAGGAAAAAATGAAGGATGAATAATAATGAATGATTTAAGGAATATTACAAACCATTGGGGAGATATGAAGAAGGAAAAAGTGAAGAATGAATAATAATGAATGATTTAAGGAATATTACAAGAAAAATATTGGGGAGATATGAAGAAGCAAAAAGTGAAGGATGAATAATAATGAATGATTTAAGGAATATTACAAGAAAAATATTTTGGGAGATATGAAGGAAAAGGGAAGAATGAATAATAATGAATGATTTAAAAAATATTCCTAAAAGATTGGGAAGATATGAAGAAGGAAAAAGTGAAGGATGAATAATGATGAATGATTTAAGAAATATTACAAAAACATTGGGGAGATATGAGGAAGGAAAAAGTGAAGAATGAATAATAATGAATGATTTTAGAAATATTACAAAAAGATTGGGGAGATATGAAGAAGGAACAAGTGAAGGATGAATAATAGTGAATGATTTAAGAAATATTAGAAGAAAAAGATAGGGGAGATATGAAGAAGGAAAAGGGAAGAATGAATAATAATGAATGATTTCAGAAGTATTATAAAAGATTGGGGAGGTATGAAGAAGAAAAAATGAAGAATGAATAATAATGAATGATTTAAGAAATATTACAAAAAGATTGGGGAGATATGAAGAAGGAAAAAGTGAAGGATGAATAATAATGAATGATTTAAGAAATATTACAAGAAAAATATTGAGGATATATGTAGAAGGAAAAAGGGAAGAATGATTAATAATGAATGATTTAAGAAATATTACAAATAAAAAATAGGAGAGATATGAGGAAGGAAAAAGGGAAGAATGAATAATAATGAATGATTTAAGAAATATTACAATAAAAAGTATTGGGACATATGAAGAAGTAAAAAGTGAAGGATGAATAATAATGAATGATTTAAGAAATATTACAAAAGGATTGGGGAGATATGAAGAAGGAAAAAGTGAAGAATGAATAATATTGAATGATTTAAGAAATATTACAAAAAATAGGGGAGATATGAAGAAGGAAAAAGTGAAGAATGAATAATAATGTATGATTTTAGAAATACTACAAAAAGATTGGGGAGATATTAAGAAGGAAAAAGTGAAGGACGAATAATAATGAATGATTTAAGGAATACTACAAGAAAAGGATTGGGGAGATATGAAGAAGGAAAACTGAAGAATGAATAATAATGAATGATTTAAGGAATATTATAAGAAAAAGATTGGGGAGATATGAAGAAGGAAAAAGTGAAGAATGAATAATAATGAATGATTTAAGAAATATTACAAAAGATTGGGAAGATATGAAGAAGGAAAAAGTGAAGAATGAATAATAATGAATGATTTAAGAAATGTTACAAAAAGATAGGGGAGATATGAAGAAGGAAAAAGTGAAGAATGAATAATATTGAATGATTTTAGAAATATTACAAAAAGATTAGGTAGATATGAAGAAAGAAAAAGTGAAGTATGAATAATAATGAATGATTTAAGAAATATTACAAGAAAAAGAATTGGGACATATGAAGAAGGAAAAAGGGAAGAATGAATAATAATGAATGATTTAAGAAATATTACAAGAAAAATATTGGGGAGGTATGAAGAAGGAAAAGAGAAGAATGAATAATAATGAATGATTTAAGAAATATTACAAAAATATTGGGGAGATATGAAGAAGGAAAAAGTGAAGGATGAATAATAATGAATGATTTAAGAAATATTACAAGAAAAATATTGAGGATATATGAAGAAGGAAAAAGTGAAGAATGATTAATAATGAATGATTTAAGAAATATTACAAATAAAAAAAAGGGGAGATATGAGGAAGGAAAAAGGGAAGAATGAATAATAATGAATGATTTAAGAAATATTACAAGAAAAAGAATTGGGACATATGAAGAAGGAAAAAGTGAAGGATGAATAATAATGAATGATTTTAGAAATATTACAAAAAGATTGGGGAGATATGAAGAAGGAAAAAGTGAAGAATGAATAATAATGAATGATTTTAGAAATATTACAAAAAGATTGGAAAGATATGAAGAAGGAAAAAGTGAAGGACGAATAATAATGAATGATTTAAGGAATACTACAAGAAAAGGATTGGGGAGATATGAAGAAGGAAAACTGAAGAATGAATAATAATGAATGATTTAAGGAATATTACAAGAAAAAGATTGGGGAGATATGAAGAAGGAAAAAGTGAAGAATGAATAATAATGAATGATTTAAGAAATATTACAAAAGATTGGGAAGATATGAAGAAGGAAAAAGTGAAGAATGAATAATAATGAATGATTTAAGAAATATTACAAAAAGATTGGGGAGATATGAAGAAGGAAAAAGTGAAGAATGAATAATAATGAATGATTTAAGAAATGTTACAAAAAGATAGGGGAGATATGAAGAAGGAAAAAGTGAAGAATGATTAATATTGAATGATTTTAGAAATATTACAAAAAGATTGGGGAGATATGAAGAAGGAAAAAGTGAAGAATGAATAATAATGAATGATTTAAGAAATATTACAAAAAGAAAGGGGAGATATGAAGAAGGAAAAAGTGAAGAATGAATAATAATGAATGATTTAAGAAATATTACAAAAAGATTGGGGAGATATGAAGAAGGAAAAAGTGAAGAATGAATAATAATGAATGATTTTAGAAATAGTACAAAAGGATTGGGGAGATATGAAGAAAGAAAAAGTGAAGAATGAATAATAATGAATGATTTAAGAAATATTACAAAAAGAAAGGGGAGATATGAAGAAGGAAAAAGTGAAGAATGAATAATAATGAATGATTTAAGAAATATTACAAAAGATTGGGAAGATATGAAGAAGGAAAAAGTGCAGAATGAATAATTATAAATGATTTAAGAAATATTACAAAAAGATTGGGGAGATATGAAGAAGGAAAAAGTGAAGGATGAATAATAATGAATGATTTAAGGAATATTACAAGAAAATGGTTGGGGAGATATGAAGAAGGAAAAGGGAAGAATGAATAATGATGAATGATTTAAGAAATATTACAAAAAGATTGGGATGATATGAAGAAAGAAACAACTGAAGAAAGAATAATAATGAATGATTTAAGAAGTATTACAAAAAGATTGGGGAGATATGAAGAAGTAAAAAGTGAAGCATGAATAATAATGAATGATTTAAGAAATATTACATGAAAAAGATTGGGGACATATGAAGAAGGAAAAAGTGAAGAATGAATAATATTGAATGATTTTAGACATATTACAAAAAGATTAGGTAGATATGAAGAAAGAAAAAGTGAAGAATGAATAATAATGAATGATTTAAGAAATATTACAAAAAGATTGGGGAGATATGAAGAAGGAAAAAGTGAAGAATGAATAATAATGAATGATTTAAGAAATATTACAAGAAAAAGAATTGGGACATATGAAGAAGGAAAAAGGGAAGAATGAATAATAATGAATGATTTAAGAAATATTACAAAAATATTGGGGAGATATGAAGAAGGAAAAAGTGAAGGATGATTAATAATGAATGATTTAAGAAATATTACAAGAAAAAGAATTGGGACATATGAAGAAGGAAAAAGGGAAGAATGAATAATAATGAATGATTTAAGAAATATTACAAGAAAAAGAATTGGGACATATGAAGAAGGAAAAAGTGAAGAATGAATAATAATGAATGATTTAAGAAATATTACAAAAAGATTGGGGAGATATGAAGAAGGAAAAAGTGAAGAATGAATAATAATGAATGATTTAAGAAATATTACAAGAAAAAGAATTGGGACATATGAAGAAGGAAAAAGGGAAGAATGAATAATAATGAATGATTTAAGAAATATTACAAAAATATTGGGGAGATATGAAGAAGGAAAAAGTGAAGAATGATTAATAATGAATGATTTAAGAAATATTTCAAATAGAAAATAGGAGAGATATGAGGAAGGAAAAAGGGAAGAATGAATAATAATGAATGATTTAAGAAATATTACAAGAAAAAGAATTGGGACATATGAAGAAGGAAAAAGTGAAGGATGAATAATAATGAATGATTTTAGAAATATTACAAAAAGATTGGGGAGATATGAAGAAGGAAAAAGTGAAGAATGAATAATAATGAATGATTTTAGAAATATTACAAAAAGATTGGGGTGATATGAAGAAGGAAAAAGTGAAGGATGAATAATAATAAATGATTTAAGGAATATTACAAGAAAAAGATTGGAGAGATATGAAGAAGGTAAAAGTGAAGAATGAATAATAATGAATGATTTAAGAAATGTTACAAAAAGATAGGGGAGATATGAAGAAGGAAAAAGTGAAGAATGATTAATATTGAATGATTTTAGAAATATTACAAAAAGATTGGGGAGATATGAAGAAGGAAAAAGTGAAGAATGAATAATAATGAATGATTTAAGAAATATTACAAAAAGAAAGGGGAGATATGAAGAAGGAAAAAGTGAAGAATGAATAATAATGAATGATTTAAGAAATATTACAAAAAGATTGGGAAGATATGAAGAAGGAAAAAGTGAAGAATGAATAATAATGAATGATTTTAGAAATAGTACAAAAGGATTGGGGAGATATGAAGAAAGAAAAAGTGAAGAATGAATAATAATGAATGATTTAAGAAATATTACAAAAAGAAAGGGGAGATATGAAGAAGGAAAAAGTGAAGAATGAATAATAATGAATGATTTAAGAAATATTACAAAAGATTGGGAAGATATGAAGAAGGAAAAAGTGCAGAATGAATAATTATAAATGATTTAAGAAATATTACAAAAAGATTGGGGAGATATGAAGAAGGAAAAAGTGAAGGATGAATAATAATGAATGATTTAAGGAATATTACAAGAAAATGGTTGGGGAGATATGAAGAAGGAAAAGGGAAGAATGAATAATGATGAATGATTTAAGAAATATTACAAAAAGATTGGGATGATATGAAGAAAGAAACAACTGAAGAAAGAATAATAATGAATGATTTAAGAAGTATTACAAAAAGATTGGGGAGATATGAAGAAGTAAAAAGTGAAGCATGAATAATAATGAATGATTTAAGAAATATTACATGAAAAAGATTGGGGACATATGAAGAAGGAAAAAGTGAAGAATGAATAATATTGAATGATTTTAGACATATTACAAAAAGATTAGGTAGATATGAAGAAAGAAAAAGTGAAGAATGAATAATAATGAATGATTTAAGAAATATTACAAAAAGATTGGGGAGATATGAAGAAGGAAAAAGTGAAGAATGAATAATAATGAATGATTTAAGAAATATTACAAGAAAAAGAATTGGGACATATGAAGAAGGAAAAAGGGAAGAATGAATAATAATGAATGATTTAAGAAATATTACAAAAATATTGGGGAGATATGAAGAAGGAAAAAGTGAAGGATGATTAATAATGAATGATTTAAGAAATATTACAAGAAAAAGAATTGGGACATATGAAGAAGGAAAAAGGGAAGAATGAATAATAATGAATGATTTAAGAAATATTACAAGAAAAAGAATTGGGACATATGAAGAAGGAAAAAGTGAAGAATGAATAATAATGAATGATTTAAGAAATATTACAAAAAGATTGGGGAGATATGAAGAAGGAAAAAGTGAAGAATGAATAATAATGAATGATTTAAGAAATATTACAAGAAAAAGAATTGGGACATATGAAGAAGGAAAAAGGGAAGAATGAATAATAATGAATGATTTAAGAAATATTACAAAAATATTGGGGAGATATGAAGAAGGAAAAAGTGAAGAATGATTAATAATGAATGATTTAAGAAATATTTCAAATAGAAAATAGGAGAGATATGAGGAAGGAAAAAGGGAAGAATGAATAATAATGAATGATTTAAGAAATATTACAAGAAAAAGAATTGGGACATATGAAGAAGGAAAAAGTGAAGGATGAATAATAATGAATGATTTTAGAAATATTACAAAAAGATTGGGGAGATATGAAGAAGGAAAAAGTGAAGAATGAATAATAATGAATGATTTTAGAAATATTACAAAAAGATTGGGGTGATATGAAGAAGGAAAAAGTGAAGGATGAATAATAATAAATGATTTAAGGAATATTACAAGAAAAAGATTGGAGAGATATGAAGAAGGTAAAAGTGAAGAATGAATAATAATGAATCATTTAAGAAATATTACAAAAAGATTGGGGAGATATGAAGAAGGAAAAAGTGAAGAATGAAAAATAATGAATGATTTAAGAAGTATTACAAAAAGATTGGGGAGATATGAAGAAGGAAAAAGTGAAGAATGATTCATAATGAATGATTTAAGAAATATTACAAAAAGATTGGGGAGATATGAAGAAGGAAAAAAGAAGAATGAATAATAATGAATGATTTAAGAAGTATTACAAAAAGATTGGGGAGATATGAAGAAGGAAAAAGTGAAGAATGAATAATAATGAATGATTTAAGAAATGTTTCAAGAAAAATATTGAGTATATATGAAGAAGGAAAAAGTGAAGAATGATAAATAATGAATGATTTAAGAAATATTACAAGAAAAAAATAGGAGAGATATGTGGAAGGAAAAAGTGAAGAATGAATAATAATGAATGATTTAAGGAATATTACAAGAAAAAGATTGGGGAGATATGAAGAAGGTAAAAGTGAAGAATGAATAATAATGAATGATTTAAGAAGTATTACAAAAAGATTGGGGAGATATGAAGAAGGAAAAAGTGAAGAATGAATAATAATGAATGATTTAAGAAATATTACAAAAAGATTGGGGAGATATGAAGAAGGAAAAAGTGAAGAATGAATAATAATGAATGATTTAAGAAATATTACAAAAAGATTGGGGAGATATAAAGAAGGAAAAAGTGAAGAATGAATAATAATGAATGATTTTAGAAATATTACAAAAAGATTAGGGAGATATGAAGAAGGAAAAAGTGAAGAAGGAATAATAATGAATGATTTTAGAAATATTACAAAAGGATTGGGGAGATATGAAGAAGGAAAAAGTGAAGGATGAATAATAATGAATGATTTAAAGAATATTACAAGAAAATGATTGGGGAGATATGAAGAAGGAAAAGTGAAGAATGAATAATAATGAATGATTTAAGAAGTATTACAAAAAGATTGGGGAGATATGAAGAAGGAAAAAGTGAAGAATGAATAATAATGAATGATTTAAGAAGTATTACAAAAAGATTGGGGAGATATCAAGAAGGAAAAAGTGAAGGATGAATAATAATGAATGATTTAAGAAATATTACAAAAAGAATGGGGAGATATGAAGAAGGAAAAAGTGAAGAATGAATAATAATGAATGATTTAAGAAATATTACAAAAGATTGGGAAGATATGAAGAAGGAAAAAGTGAAGAATGAATAACAATGAATGATTTAAGAAATATTACAAAAAATAGGGAGATATGAAGAAGGAAAAAGTGAAGAATGAATAATAATGAATGATTTAAGAAATATTACAAAAAGATTGGGGAGATATGAAGACGGTAAAAGTGAAGAATGAATAATAATGAATGATTTTAGAAATATTACAAAAGGATTGGGGAGATATGAAGAAGGAAAAAGTGAAGAATAAATAATAATGAATGATTTAAGAAAGATTACAAAAAGATTGGGGAGATATGAAGAAGGAAAAAGTGAAGAATGAATAAAAATGAAGGATTTTAGAAATATTACAGAAGGATTGGGGAGATATAAGAAGGAAAAAGTGAAGGATGAATAATAATGAATGATTTCAGGAATATAACAAGAAAATGATTGGGGAGATATGAAGAAGGAAAAGTGAAGAATGAATAATAATGAATGATTTAAGAAGTATTAAAAAAAAATATTGGGGAGATATGAAGAAGGAAAAGTGAAGGATAAATAATAATGAATGATTTAAGAAATATTACAAAAAGATTGGGGAGATATGAAGAAGGAAAAAGTGAAGAATGAATAATAATGAATCATTTAAGAAGTATTACAAAAAGATTGGGGAGATATGAAGAAGGAAAAAGTGAAGGATGAATAATAATGAATGATTTAAGAAATATTACAAAAAGATTGGGAAGATATGAAGAAGGAAAAAGTGAAGAATGAATAATAATGAATGATTTAAGAAATATTACAAAAAGAATGGGGAGATATGAAGAAGGAAAAAGTGAAGAATGAATAATAATGAATGATTTAAGAAATATTACAAAAAGATTGGGGAGATATCAAGAAGGAAAAAGTGAAGAATGAATAATAATGAATCATTTAAGAAGTATTACAAAAAGATTGGGGAGATATGAAGAAGGAAAAAGTGAAGGATGAATAATAATGAATGATTTAAGAAATATTACAAAAAGATTGGGAAGATATGAAGAAGGAAAAAGTGAAGAATGAATAATAATGAATGATTTAAGAAATATTACAAAAAGAATGGGGAGATATGAAGAAGGAAAAAGTGAAGAATGAATAATAATGAATGATTTAAGAAATATTACAAAAGATTGGGAAGATATGAAGAAGGAAAAAGTGAAGAATGAATAATAATGAATGATTTAAGAAATATTACAAAAAGATTGGGGAGATATGAAGAATGAAAAAGTGAAGAATGTATAATAATGAATGATTTAAGAAATATTACAAAAAATAGGGGAGATATGAAGAAGGAAAAAGTGAAGAATGAATAATATTGAATGATTTTAGAAATATTACAAAAAGATTGGGGAGATATGAAGAAGGAAAAAGTGAAGAATGTATAATAATGAATGATTTAAGAAATATTACAAAAGATTGGGAAGATATGAAGAAGGAAAAAGTGAAGAATGAATAATAATGAATGATTTAAGAAATATAACAAAAAGATTGGGGAGATATGAAGAAGGAAAAAGTGAAGAATGAATAATAATGAATGATTTAAGAAATGTTACAAAAAGATAGGGGAGATATGAAGAAGGAAAAAGTGAAGAATGATTAATATTGAATGATTTTAGAAATATTACAAAAAGATTAGGTAGATATGGAGAAAGAAAAAGTGAAGAATGAATAATAATGAATGATTTAAGAAATAGTACAAAAGGATTGGGGAGATATGAAGAAGGAAAAAGTGAAGAATGAATAATAATGAATGATTTTAGAAATAGTACAAAAGGATTGGGGAGATATGAAGAAGGAAAAAGTGAAGAATGAATAATAATGAATGATTTAAGAAATATTACAAAAAGAAAGGGGAGATATGAAGAAGGAAAAAGTGAAGAATGAATAATAATGAATGATTTAAGAAATATTACAAAAGATTGGGAAGATATGAAGAAGGAAAAAGTGCAGAATGAATAATTATAAATGATTTAAGAAGTATTACAAAAAGATTGGGGAGATATGAAGAAGGAAAAAGTGAAGGATGAATAATAATGAATGATTTAAGGAATATTACAAGAAAAATATTGAGGATATATGAATAAGGAAAAAGTGAAGAATGATTAATAATGAATGATTTAAGAAATATTACAAGTAAAAAATAGGAGAGATATGAGGAAGGAAAAAGGGAAGAATGAATAATAATGAATGATTTAAGAAATATTACAAGAAAAAGAATTGGGACATATGAAGAAGGAAAAAGTGAAGGATGAATAATAATGAATGATTTTAGAAATATTACAAAAAGATTGGGGAGATATGAAGAAGGAAAAAGTGAAGAATGAATAATAATGAATGATTTTAGAAATATTACAAAAAGATTGGGGTGATATGAAGAAGGAAAAAGTGAAGGATGAATAATAATAAATGATTTAAGGAATATTACAAGAAAAAGATTGGAGAGATATGAAGAAGGTAAAAGTGAAGAATGAATAACAATGAATCATTTAAGAAATATTACAAAAAGATTGGGGAGATATGAAGAAGGAAAAAGTGAAGAATGAAAAATAATGAATGATTTAAGAAGTATTACAAAAAGATTGGGGAGATATGAAGAAGGAAAAAGTGAAGAATGATTAATAATGAATGATTTAAGAAATATTACAAAAAGATTGGGGAGATATGAAGAAGGAAAAAGTGAAGAATGAATAATAATGAATGATTTAAGAAGTATTACAAAAAGATTGGGGAGATATGAAGAAGGAAAAAAGAAGAATGAATAATAATGAATGATTTAAGAAGTATTACAAAAAGATTGGGGAGATATGAAGAAGGAAAAAGTGAAGAATGAATAATAATGAATGATTTAAGAAATGTTTCAAGAAAAATATTGAGGATATATGAAGAAGGAAAAAGTGAAGAATGATAAATAATGAATGATTTAAGAAATATTACAAGAAAAAAATAGGAGAGATATGTGGAAGGAAAAAGTGAAGAATGAATAATAATGAATGATTTAAGGAATATTACCAGAAAAAGATTGGGGAGATATGAAGAAGGAAAAAGTGAAGAATGAATAATAATGAATGATTTTAGAAATATTACAAAAAAATTGGGGTTATATGAAGAAGGAAAAAGTGAAGGATGAATAATAATAAATGATTTAAGGAATATTACAAGAAAAAGATTGCAGAGATATGAAGAAGGTAAAAGTGAAGAATGAATAATAATGAATCATTTAAGAAATATTACAAAAAGATTGGGGAGATATGAAGAAGGAAAAAGTGAAGAATGAAAAATAATGAATGATTTAAGAAGTATTACAAAAAGATTGGGGAGATATGAAGAAGGAAAAAGTGAAGAATGATTAATAATGAATGTTTTTAGAAATATTACAAAAAGATTAGGGAGATATGAAGAAGGTAAAAGTGAAGAATGAATAATAATGAATGATTTAAGAAGTATTACAAAAAGATTGGGGAGATATGAAGAAGGAAAAAGTGAAGAATGAATAATAATGAATGATTTAAGAAATATTACAAAAAGATTGGGGAGATATGAAGAAGGAAAAAGTGAAGAATGAATAATAATGAATGATTTAAGAAATATTACAAAAAGATTGGGGAGATATGAAGAAGGAAAAAGTGAAGAATGAATAATAATGAATGATTTTAGAAATATTACAAAAAGATTAGGGAGATATGAAGAAGGAAAAAGTGAAGAAGGAATAATAATGAATGATTTTAGAAATATTACAAAAGGATTGGGGAGATATGAAGAAGGAAAAAGTGAAGGATGAATAATAATGAATGATTTAAAGAATATTACAAGAAAATGATTGGGGAGATATGAAGAAGGAAAAGTGAAGAATGAATAATAATGAATGATTTAAGAAGTATTACAAAAAGATTGGGGAGATATGAAGAAGGAAAAAGTGAAGAATGAATAATAATGAATGATTTAAGAAGTATTACAAAAAGATTGGGGAGATATGAAGAAGGAAAAAGTGAAGGATGAATAATAATGAATGATTTAAGAAATATTACAAAAAGAATGGGGAGATATGAAGAAGGAAAAAGTGAAGAATGAATAATAATGAATGATTTAAGAAATATTACAAAAGATTGGGAAGATATGAAGAAGGAAAAAGTGAAGAATGAATAATATTGAATGATTTTAGAAATATTACAAAAAGATTAGGTAGATATGAAGAAAGAAAAAGTGAAGAATGAATAATAATGAATGATTTAAGAAATATTACAAAAAGATTGGGGAGATATGAAGACGGTAAAAGTGAAGGATGAATAATAATGAATGATTTTAGAAATATTACAAAAGGATTGGGGAGATATGAAGAAGGAAAAAGTGAAGAATAAATAATAATGAATGATTTAAGAAATATTACAAAAAGATTGGGGAGATATGAAGAAGGAAAAAGTGAAGAATGAATAAAAATGAATGATTTTAGAAATATTACAGAAGGATTGGGGAGATATAAGAAGGAAAAAGTGAAGGATGAATAATAATGAATGATTTCAGGAATATAACAAGAAAATGATTGGGGAGATATGAAGAAGGAAAAGTGAAGAATGAATAATAATGAATGATTTAAGAAGTATTAAAAAAAAATATTGGGGAGATATGAAGAAGGAAAAGTGAAGGATAAATAATAATGAATGATTTAAGAAATATTACAAAAAGATTGGGGAGATATGAAGAAGGAAAAAGTGAAGAATGAATAATAATGAATCATTTAAGAAGTATTACAAAAAGATTGGGGAGATATGAAGAAGGAAAAAGTGAAGGATGAATAATAATGAATGATTTAAGAAATATTACAAAAAGATTGGGAAGATATGAAGAAGGAAAAAGTGAAGAATGAATAATAATGAATGATTTAAGAAATATTACAAAAAGAATGGGGAGATATGAAGAAGGAAAAAGTGAAGAATGAATAATAATGAATGATTTAAGAAATATTACAAAAGATTGGGAAAATATGAAGAAGGAAAAAGTGAAGAATGAATAATAATGAATGATTTAAGAAATATTACAAAAAGATTGGGGAGATATGAAGAAGGAAAAAGTGAAGAATGTATAATAATGAATGATTTAAGAAATATTACAAAAAATAGGGGAGATATGAAGAAGGAAAAAGTGAAGAATGAATAATATTGAATGATTTTAGAAATATTACAAAAAGATTAGGTACATATGAAGAAAGAAAAAGTGAAGAATGAATAATAATGAATGATTTAAGAAATATTACAAGAAAAAGATCGGGGAGATATGAAGAAGGAAAAAGTGAAGAATGTATAATAATGAATGATTTAAGAAATATTACAAAAAATAGGGGAGATATGAAGAAGGAAAAAGTGAAGAATGAATAATATTGAATGATTTTAGAAATATTACAAAAAGATTGGGGACATATGAAGAAGGAAAAAGTGAAGAATGAATAATAATGAATGATTTTAGAAATATTACAAAAAGATTGGAAAGATATGAAGAAGGAAAAAGTGAAGGACGAATAATAATGAATGATTTAAGGAATACTACAAGAAAAGGATTGGGGAGATATGAAGAAGGAAAACTGAAGAATGAATAATAATGAATGATTTAAGGAATATTACAAGAAAAAGATTGGGGAGATATGAAGAAGGAAAAAGTGAAGAATGAATAATAATGAATGATTTAAGAAATATAACAAAAAGATTGGGGAGATATGAAGAAGGAAAAAGTGAAGAATGAATAATAATGAATGATTTAAGAAATGTTACAAAAAGATAGGGGAGATATGAAGAAGGAAAATGTGAAGAATGATTAATATTGAATGATTTTAGAAATATTACAAAAAGATTAGGTAGATATGGAGAAAGAAAAAGTGAAGAATGAATAATAATGAATGATTTAAGAAATATAACAAAAAGATTGGGGAGATATGAAGAAGGAAAAAGTGAAGAATGAATAATAATGAATGATTTAAGAAATATAACAAAAAGATTGGGGAGATATGAAGAAGGAAAAAGTGAAGAATGAATAATAATGAATGATTTAAGAAATGTTACAAAAAGATAGGGGAGATATGAAGAAGGAAAATGTGAAGAATGATTAATATTGAATGATTTTAGAAATATTACAAAAAGATTAGGTAGATATGGAGAAAGAAAAAGTGAAGAATGAATAATAATGAATGATTTAAGAAATATTACAAAAATATTGGGGAGATATGAAGAAGGAAAAAGTGAAGAATGAATAATAATGAATCATTTTAGAAATAGTACAAAAGGATTGGGGAGATATGAAGAAGGAAAAAGTGAAGAATGAATAATAATGAATGATTTAAGAAATATTACAAAAAGAAAGGGGAGATATGAAGAAGGAAAAAGTGAAGAATGAATAATAATGAATGATTTAAGAAATATTACAAAAGATTGGGAAGATATGAAGAAGGAAAAAGTGCAGAATGAATAATTATAAATGATTTAAGAAGTATTACAAAAAGATTGGGGAGATATGAAGAAGGAAAAAGTGAAGGATGAATAATAATGAATGATTTAAGGAATATTACAAGAAAAATATTGAGGATATATTAATAAGGAAAAAGTGAAGAATGATTAATAATGAATGATTTAAGAAATATTACAAGTAAAAAATAGGAGAGATATGAGGAAGGAAAAAGGGAAGAATGAATAATAATGAATGATTTAAGAAATATTACAAGAAAAAGAATTGGGACATATGAAGAAGGAAAAAGTGAAGGATGAATAATAATGAATGATTTTAGAAATATTACAAAAAGATTGGGGAGATATGAAGAAGGAAAAAGTGAAGAATGAATAATAATGAATGATTTTAGAAATATTACAAAAAGATTGGGGTGATATGAAGAAGGAAAAAGTGAAGGATGAATAATAATAAATGATTTAAGGAATATTACAAGAAAAAGATTGGAGAGATATGAAGAAGGTAAAAGTGAAGAATGAATAATAATGAATCATTTAAGAAATATTACAAAAAGATTGGGGAGATATGAAGAAGGAAAAAGTGAAGAATGAAAAATAATGAATGATTTAAGAAGTATTACAAAAAGATTGGGGAGATATGAAGAAGGAAAAAGTGAAGAATGATTAATAATGAATGATTTAAGAAATATTACAAAAAGATTGGGGAGATATGAAGAAGGAAAAAGTGAAGAATGAATAATAATGAATGATTTAAGAAGTATTACAAAAAGATTGGGGAGATATGAAGAAGGAAAAAAGAAGAATGAATAATAATGAATGATTTAAGAAGTATTACAAAAAGATTGGGGAGATATGAAGAAGGAAAAAGTGAAGAATGAATAATAATGAATGATTTAAGAAATGTTTCAAGAAAAATATTGAGGATATATGAAGAAGGAAAAAGTGAAGAATGATAAATAATGAATGATTTAAGAAATATTACAAGAAAAAAATAGGAGAGATATGTGGAAGGAAAAAGTGAAGAATGAATAATAATGAATGATTTAAGGAATATTACCAGAAAAAGATTGGGGAGATATGAAGAAGGAAAAAGTGAAGAATGAATAATAATGAATGATTTTAGAAATATTACAAAAAGATTGGGGTGATATGAAGAAGGAAAAAGTGAAGGATGAATAATAATAAATGATTTAAGGAATATTACAAGAAAAAGATTGGAGAGATATGAAGAAGGTAAAAGTGAAGAATGAATAATAATGAATCATTTAAGAAATATTACAAAAAGATTGGGGAGATATGAAGAAGGAAAAAGTGAAGAATGAAAAATAATGAATGATTTAAGAAGTATTACAAAAAGATTGGGGAGATATGAAGAAGGAAAAAGTGAAGAATGATTAATAATGAATGATTTAAGAAATATTACAAAAAGATTAGGGAGATATGAAGAAGGTAAAAGTGAAGAATGAATAATAATGAATGATTTAAGAAGTATTACAAAAAGATTGGGGAGATATGAAGAAGGTAAAAGTGAAGAATGAATAATAATGAATGATTTAAGAAATATTACAAAAAGATTGGGGAGATATGAAGAAGGAAAAAGTGAAGAATGAATAATAATGAATGATTTAAGAAATATTACAAAAAGATTGGGGAGATATGAAGAAGGAAAAAGTGAAGAATGAATAATAATGAATGATTTTAGAAATATTACAAAAAGATTAGGGAGATATGAAGAAGGAAAAAGTGAAGAAGGAATAATAATCAATGATTTTAGAAATATTACAAAAGGATTGGGGAGATATGAAGAAGGAAAAAGTGAAGGATGAATAATAATGAATGATTTAAAGAATATTACAAGAAAATGATTGGGGAGATATGAAGAAGGAAAAGTGAAGAATGAATAATAATGAATGATTTAAGAAGTATTACAAAAAGATTGGGGAGATATGAAGAAGGAAAAAGTGAAGAATGAATAATAATGAATGATTTAAGAAGTATTACAAAAAGATTGGGGAGATATCAAGAAGGAAAAAGTGAAGGATGAATAATAATGAATGATTTAAGAAATATTACAAAAAGAATGGGGAGATATGAAGAAGGAAAAAGTGAAGAATGAATAATAATGAATGATTTAAGAAATATTACAAAAGATTGGGAAGATATGAAGAAGCAAAAAGTGAAGAATGAATAACAATGAATGATTTAAGAAATATTACAAAAAATAGGGAGATATGAAGAAGGAAAAAGTGAAGAATGAATAATATTGAATGATTTTAGAAATATTACAAAAAGATTAGGTAGATATGAAGAAAGAAAAAGTGAAGAATGAATAATAATGAATGATTTTAGAAATATTACAAAAGGATTGGGGAGATATGAA
Source organism: Acanthosepion lycidas (assembly GCA_963932145.1). Classification (NCBI taxonomy): domain Eukaryota; kingdom Metazoa; phylum Mollusca; class Cephalopoda; order Sepiida; family Sepiidae; genus Acanthosepion; species Acanthosepion lycidas. The sequence goes on from OZ010606.1 coordinate 34,081,747, forward strand.
GACGGTAAAAGTGAAGAATGAATAATAATGAATGATTTTAGAAATATTACAAAAGGATTGGGGAGATATGAAGAAGGAAAAAGTGAAGAATAAATAATAATGAATGATTTAAGAAATATTACAAAAAGATTGGGGAGATATGAAGAAGGAAAAAGTGAAGAATGAATAAAAATGAATGATTTTAGAAATATTACAGAAGGATTGGGGAGATATAAGAAGGAAAAAGTGAAGGATGAATAATAATGAATGATTTCAGGAATATAACAAGAAAATGATTGGGGAGATATAAAGAAGGAAAAGTGAAGAATGAATAATAATGAATGATTTAAGAAGTATTACAAAAATATTGGGGAGATATGAAGAAGGAAAAGTGAAGGATAAATAATAATGAATGATTTAAGAAATATTACAAAAAGATTGGGGAGATATGAAGAAGGAAAAAGTGAAGAATGAATAATAATGAATCATTTAAGAAGTATTACAAAAAGATTGGGGAGATATGAAGAAGGAAAAAGTGAAGGATGAATAATAATGAATGATTTAAGAAATATTACAAAAAGATTGGGAAGATATGAAGAAGGAAAAAGTGAAGAATGAATAATAATGAATGATTTAAGAAATACTACAAAAAGAATGGGGAGATATGAAGAAGGAAAAAGTGAAGAATGAATAATAATGAATGATTTAAGAAATATTACAAAAGATTGGGAAGATATGAAGAAGGAAAAAGTGAAGAATGAATAATAATGAATGATTTAAGAAATATTACAAAAAGATTGGGGAGATATGAAGAAGGAAAAAGTGAAGAATGTATAATAATGAATGATTTAAGAAATATTACAAAAAATAGGGGAGATATGAAGAAGGAAAAAGTGAAGAATGAATAATAATGAATGATTTAAGAAATATTACAAAAAGATTGGGGAGATATGAAGACAGTAAAAGTGAAGAATGAATAATAATGAATGATTTAAGAAATATTACAAAAAGATTGGGGAGATATGAAGACGGTAAAAGTGAAGAATGAATAATAATGAATGATTTTACAAATATTACAAAAAGATTGGGGAGATATGAAGACGGTAAAAGTGAAGAATGAATAATAATGAATCATTTAAGAAGTATTACAAAAGGATTGGGGAGATATGAAGAAGGAAAAAGTGAAGGATGAATAATAATGAATGATTTAAGAAATGTTTCAAGAAAAAAATAGGAGAGATATGTGGAAGGAAAAAGTGAAGAATGAATAATAATGAATGATTTAAGGAATATTACAAGAAAAAGATTAGGGAGATATGAAGAAGGTAAAAGTGAAAAATGAATAATAATGAATGATTTAAGAAGTATTACAAAAAGATTGGGGAGATATGAAGAAGGAAAAAGTGAAGGATGAATAATAATGAATGATTTAAGAAATATTACAAAAAGATTGGGTAGATATGAAGAAGGAAAAAGTGAAGAATGAATAATAATGAATGATTTAAGAAATATTACAAAAAGATTGGGGAGATATGAAGAAGGAAAAGTGAAGAATGAATAATAATGAATGATTTAAGAAGTATTACAAAATGATTGGGGAGATATGAAGAAGGAAAAAGTGAAGAATGAATAATAATGAATGATTTAAGAAGTATTACAAAAAGATTGGGGAGATATGAAGAAGGAAAAGTGAAGAATGAATAATAATGAATGATTTAAGAAATATTACAAAAAGATTGGGGAGATATGAAGAAGGAAAAAGTGAAGAATGAATAATAATGAATGATTTAAGAAATATTACAAAATATTTGGAAGATATGAAGAAGGAAAAAGTGAAGAATGAATAATAATAAATGATTTAAGAAATATTACAAAAAGATTGGGGAGATATGAAGAAGGAAAAAGTGAAGAATGATTAATAATGAATGATTTAAGAAATATTACAAGAAAAATATTGGGAAGATATGTAGAAGGAAAAAGGGAAGAATGAATAATAATGAATGATTTAAGAAATATTACAAGTAAAAGATTCGGGAGATATGTGGAAGGAAAAAGTGAAGAATGAATAATAATGAATGATTTAAGAAATATTAAAAGAAAAAGATTCGGGAGATATGTGGAAGGAAAAAGTGAAGAATGAATAATAATGAATGATTTAAGGAATATTACAAGAAAAAGATTGGGGAGATATGAAGAAGGTAAAAGTGAAGAATGAATAATAATGAATGATTTAAGAAATATTACAAAAAGATTGGGGAGATATGAAGAAGGAAAAAGTGAAGAATGAATAATAATGAATGATTTAAGAAATATTACAAAAAGAATGGGGAGATATGAAGAAGGAAAAAGTGAAGAATGAATAATAATGTATGATTTAAAAATATTACAAAAGATTGGGAAGATATGAAGAAGGAAAAAGTGAAGAATGAATAATAATGAATGATTTAAGAAATATTACAAGAAAAAGATTGGGGAGATATGAAGAAGGAAAAAGTGAAGAATGAATAATAATGAACGATTTTAGAAATATTACAAAAAGATTAGGGAGATATGAAGAAGGAAAAAGTGAAGAATGAATAATAATGAATGATTTTAGAAATATTACAAAAGGATTGGCGAGATATGAAGAAGGAAAAAGTGAAGGATGAATAATAATGAATGATTTAAGGAATATTACAAAAAGATTAGGGAGATATGAAGAAGGAAAAAGTGAAGAATGAATAATAATGAACGATTTTAGAAATATTACAAAAAGATTAGGGAGATATGAAGAAGGAAAAAGTGAAGAATGAATAATAATGAATGATTTAAAAAATATTACGAAAAGATTGGGGAGATATGAAGAAGGAAAAAGTGAAGAATGAATAATAATGAACGATTTTAGAAATATTACAAAAAGATTAGGGAGATATGAAGAAGGAAAAAGTGAAGAATGAATAATAATGAATGATTTTAGAAATATTACAAAAGGATTGGCGAGATATGAAGAAGGAAAAAGTGAAGGATGAATAATAATGAATGATTTAAGGAATATTACAAGAAAATCATTGGGGAGATATGAAGAAGGAAAAGTGAAGAATGAATAATAATGAATGATTTAAGAAGTATTACAAAAAGATTGGGGAGATGTGAAGAAGGAAAAAGTGAAGAATGAATAATAATGAATGATTTAAGAAGTATTACAAAAAGATTGGGGAGATATGAAGAAGGAAAAAGTGAAGGATGAATAATAATGAATGATTTAAGAAATATTACAAAAAGATTGGGGAGATATGAAGAAGGAAAAAGTGAAGAATGAATAATAATGAATGATTTAAGAAATATTACAAAAGATTGGGGAGATATGAAGAAGGAAAAAGTGAAGGATGAATAATAATGAATGATTTAAGAAATATTACAAAAAGATTAGGGAGATATGAAGAAGGAAAAAGTGAAGAATGAATAATAATGAATGATTTAAGAAATCTTACAAAAAGATTGGGGAGATATGAAGCAGGAAAAAGTGAAGAATGAATAATAATGAATGATTTTAGAAATATTACAAAAGGATTGGGGAGATATGAAGAAGGAAAAAGTGAAGGATCAATAATAATGAATGATTTAAGGAATATTACAAGAAAATGATTGGGGAGATATGAAGAAGGAAAAGTGAAGAATGAATAATAATGAATGATTTAAGAAGTATTACAAAAAGATTGGGGAGATATGAAGAAGGAAAAAGTGAAGGATGAATAATAATGAATGATTTAAGAAATATTACAAAAAGATTGGGGAGATATGAAGAAGGAAAAAGTGAAGAATGAATAATAATGAATGATTTAAGAAATATTACAAAAAGAATGGGGAGATATGAAGAAGGAAAAAGTGAAGAATGAATAATAATGAATGATTTAAGAAATATTACAAAAGATTGGGAAGATATGAAGAAGGAAAAAGTGAAGAATGAATAATAATGAATGATTTAAGAAATATTACAAAAAGATTGGGAAGATATGAAGAAGGAAAAAGTGAAGAATGAATAATAATGAATGATTTAAGAAATACTACAAAAAGAATGGGGAGATATGAAGAAGGAAAAAGTGAAGAATGAATAATAATGAATGATTTAAGAAATATTACAAAAGATTGGGAAGATATGAAGAAGGAAAAAGTGAAGAATGAATAATAATGAATGATTTAAGAAATATTACAAAAAGATTGGGGAGATATGAAGAAGGAAAAAGTGAAGAATGTATAATAATGAATGATTTAAGAAATATTACAAAAAATAGGGGAGATATGAAGAAGGAAAAAGTGAAGAATGAATAATAATGAATGATTTAAGAAATATTACAAAAAGATTGGGGAGATATGAAGACAGTAAAAGTGAAGAATGAATAATAATGAATGATTTAAGAAATATTACAAAAAGATTGGGGAGATATGAAGACGGTAAAAGTGAAGAATGAATAATAATGAATGATTTTACAAATATTACAAAAAGATTGGGGAGATATGAAGACGGTAAAAGTGAAGAATGAATAATAATGAATCATTTAAGAAGTATTACAAAAGGATTGGGGAGATATGAAGAAGGAAAAAGTGAAGGATGAATAATAATGAATGATTTAAGAAATGTTTCAAGAAAAAAATAGGAGAGATATGTGGAAGGAAAAAGTGAAGAATGAATAATAATGAATGATTTAAGGAATATTACAAGAAAAAGATTAGGGAGATATGAAGAAGGTAAAAGTGAAAAATGAATAATAATGAATGATTTAAGAAGTATTACAAAAAGATTGGGGAGATATGAAGAAGGAAAAAGTGAAGGATGAATAATAATGAATGATTTAAGAAATATTACAAAAAGATTGGGTAGATATGAAGAAGGAAAAAGTGAAGAATGAATAATAATGAATGATTTAAGAAATATTACAAAAAGATTGGGGAGATATGAAGAAGGAAAAGTGAAGAATGAATAATAATGAATGATTTAAGAAGTATTACAAAATGATTGGGGAGATATGAAGAAGGAAAAAGTGAAGAATGAATAATAATGAATGATTTAAGAAGTATTACAAAAAGATTGGGGAGATATGAAGAAGGAAAAGTGAAGAATGAATAATAATGAATGATTTAAGAAATATTACAAAAAGATTGGGGAGATATGAAGAAGGAAAAAGTGAAGAATGAATAATAATGAATGATTTAAGAAATATTACAAAATATTTGGAAGATATGAAGAAGGAAAAAGTGAAGAATGAATAATAATAAATGATTTAAGAAATATTACAAAAAGATTGGGGAGATATGAAGAAGGAAAAAGTGAAGAATGATTAATAATGAATGATTTAAGAAATATTACAAGAAAAATATTGGGAAGATATGTAGAAGGAAAAAGGGAAGAATGAATAATAATGAATGATTTAAGAAATATTACAAGTAAAAGATTCGGGAGATATGTGGAAGGAAAAAGTGAAGAATGAATAATAATGAATGATTTAAGAAATATTAAAAGAAAAAGATTCGGGAGATATGTGGAAGGAAAAAGTGAAGAATGAATAATAATGAATGATTTAAGGAATATTACAAGAAAAAGATTGGGGAGATATGAAGAAGGTAAAAGTGAAGAATGAATAATAATGAATGATTTAAGAAATATTACAAAAAGATTGGGGAGATATGAAGAAGGAAAAAGTGAAGAATGAATAATAATGAATGATTTAAGAAATATTACAAAAAGAATGGGGAGATATGAAGAAGGAAAAAGTGAAGAATGAATAATAATGTATGATTTAAAAATATTACAAAAGATTGGGAAGATATGAAGAAGGAAAAAGTGAAGAATGAATAATAATGAATGATTTAAGAAATATTACAAGAAAAAGATTGGGGAGATATGAAGAAGGAAAAAGTGAAGAATGAATAATAATGAACGATTTTAGAAATATTACAAAAAGATTAGGGAGATATGAAGAAGGAAAAAGTGAAGAATGAATAATAATGAATGATTTTAGAAATATTACAAAAGGATTGGCGAGATATGAAGAAGGAAAAAGTGAAGGATGAATAATAATGAATGATTTAAGGAATATTACAAAAAGATTAGGGAGATATGAAGAAGGAAAAAGTGAAGAATGAATAATAATGAACGATTTTAGAAATATTACAAAAAGATTAGGGAGATATGAAGAAGGAAAAAGTGAAGAATGAATAATAATGAATGATTTAAAAAATATTACGAAAAGATTGGGGAGATATGAAGAAGGAAAAAGTGAAGAATGAATAATAATGAACGATTTTAGAAATATTACAAAAAGATTAGGGAGATATGAAGAAGGAAAAAGTGAAGAATGAATAATAATGAATGATTTTAGAAATATTACAAAAGGATTGGCGAGATATGAAGAAGGAAAAAGTGAAGGATGAATAATAATGAATGATTTAAGGAATATTACAAGAAAATCATTGGGGAGATATGAAGAAGGAAAAGTGAAGAATGAATAATAATGAATGATTTAAGAAGTATTACAAAAAGATTGGGGAGATGTGAAGAAGGAAAAAGTGAAGAATGAATAATAATGAATGATTTAAGAAGTATTACAAAAAGATTGGGGAGATATGAAGAAGGAAAAAGTGAAGGATGAATAATAATGAATGATTTAAGAAATATTACAAAAAGATTGGGGAGATATGAAGAAGGAAAAAGTGAAGAATGAATAATAATGAATGATTTAAGAAATATTACAAAAGATTGGGGAGATATGAAGAAGGAAAAAGTGAAGGATGAATAATAATGAATGATTTAAGAAATATTACAAAAAGATTAGGGAGATATGAAGAAGGAAAAAGTGAAGAATGAATAATAATGAATGATTTAAGAAATCTTACAAAAAGATTGGGGAGATATGAAGCAGGAAAAAGTGAAGAATGAATAATAATGAATGATTTTAGAAATATTACAAAAGGATTGGGGAGATATGAAGAAGGAAAAAGTGAAGGATCAATAATAATGAATGATTTAAGGAATATTACAAGAAAATGATTGGGGAGATATGAAGAAGGAAAAGTGAAGAATGAATAATAATGAATGATTTAAGAAGTATTACAAAAAGATTGGGGAGATATGAAGAAGGAAAAAGTGAAGGATGAATAATAATGAATGATTTAAGAAATATTACAAAAAGAATGGGGAGATATGAAGAAGGAAAAAGTGAAGAATGAATAATAATGAATGATTTAAGAAATATTACAAAAGATTGGGAAGATATGAAGAAGGAAAAAGTGAAGAATGAATAATAATGAATGATTTAAGAAATATTACAAAAAGATTGGGGAGATATGAAGAAGGAAAAAGTGAAGGATGAATAATAATGAATGATTTAAGAAATATTACAAAAGGATTGGGGAGATATGAAGAAGGAAAAAGTGAAGAATGAATAATATTGAATGATTTTAGAAATATTACAAAAAGATTAGGGAGATATGAAGAAGGAAAAAGTGAAGAATAAATAATAATGAATGATTTAAGAAATATTACAAAAAGATTGGGGAGATATGAAGAAGGAAAAAGTGAAGGATGAATAATAATGAATGATTTAAGAAATATTACAAAAAGATTAGGGAGATATGAAGAAGGAAAAAGTGAAGAATGAATAATAATGAATGATTTAAGAAATATTACAAAAAGATTGGGGAGATATGAAGAAGGAAAAAGTGAAGAATGAATAATAATGAATGATTTTAGAAATATTACAAAAGGATTGGGGAGATATGAAGAAGGAAAAAGTGAAGGATGAATAATAATGAATGATTTAAGGAATATTACAAGAAAATGATTGGGGAGATATGAAGAAGGAAAAGTGAAGAATGAATAATAATGAATGATTTAAGAAGTATTACATAAATATTGGAGAGATATGAAGAAGGAAAAAGTGAAGGATGAATAATAATGAATGATTTAAGAAATGTTACAAGAAAAATATTGAGGATATATGAAGAAGGAAAAAGTGAAGAATGATTAATAATGAATGATTTAAGAAATATTACAAGAAAAAAATAGGAAAGATATGAGGTAGGAAAAAGTGAAGAATGAATAATAATGAATGATTTAAGAAATATTACAAGAAAAAGAATGGGGAGATATGAAGAAGGAAAAAAAGAAGAATGAATAATAATGAATGATTTAAGAAATATTACAAGAAAAAGATTGGTGAGATATGAAGAAGGAAAAAGTGAAGAAGGAATAATTATGAATGATTTAAGAAATATTAAAAGAGAAAGATTTGGTAGATATGAAGAAGGAAAAGCGAAGAATGAATAATAATGAATGATTTAAAAAATGTTACAAAAAATAGCGTCAATGTGATGAAGGAAAAAGTGAAAAATGAATAATAATGAATGATTTAAGAAATATTTCAAGAAAATATTGGGGAGTTATGAAGCATGAAAAAGATAGGAATAATAATTTATTAAAAATATTTTAAGAGAAAGATTGGCAATATATGAAGAAAGAAAATTGCAAAGTAAATCTTAATGAATGCATTGAGAAATATTATGAGAAAAAATTTGGAGAGATTATGAAGAAAGAAAACGTGGAGAATAAATAACAATGAAAGTGTCACGACATATTACAAGTGAAAGATTGGGCGAGATATGAATAAAAAGATTTAGAGGATATACTAAAGCAGAAATTTGAGGAGAGATAAAGAAAGAAAATTGTTGCAGAATTTCAAGAATGATTCTGAAAATATTAAGGAATAATGATGAGTATGATATGAATATAGAATTTTACCAAAGAAAGAAAAGGAAACATTAAGAAAAAAGATTGCAAAATGATTGAATAAATATTAGGAAATTAATATTTTGGAAATATTAACAAAAGAAGATTTTGAAATCCTATGAAAGAAATATTGGCGAGATATGACAAAAGAAAGACACAGAAAATATTAAGAATGAACAATTTGGGGAATTTTCACAAAGAACAATTTGGGAGATATGGAATTGACAGTAGCCTTTCTCTAAAAATTGCCTTTCTTTTGCTTGGGAAGAATGACTTGCAATCTTACTTTTACTTTTTATCAATGCCACTACCCAGCCCATGTTGATAACCTCAGCTACTTTACACTTTTTTCAGTAGCGAAAGTTATCAAAGTTAATGATTTATGGTTTGAAAGATTTCCTGACTGATAAGTCGACCCCCCCCCCCCACAAATGCTTTTTGTCCGGGGCCCGCCATCTTAACATCTGGAAACTAATTATCTAAATAATTCATGGAACAAGTGGAAGAAAAAATATCAGGTGGAGTTAATTGACTTACAATGCGACGAATGTTTTTTAAATCAAAATTTAATTCCAAATCCACTGCTGACTCCTACAAGAAATATGTTTTGTCAAGCGGAAAATATAAATAATGTGAAAATGATGGAATCATTATTTGGAAGTACATACACTTGTGAATGATGTTTTTTAGAAAATGAAATATACCAAAAGTCGTTTGAGAATAAGATTGAGTGATGACCACCTAGATGATGTTTTGCTCTTGATGCCAGCAAATATTTCCACAGACATGGAGAAGTTATTGAGAGCAGAATCATGAGTCTCATTAAATAATTTACCATTTCTAACTGTCTTTTGTTTGCAGTAAGGAATTTGGATTTTTTGTTGATTGTGTTATTTGTTATCCAGGTATTCCGTTAGTAAAATACGGAAAACTAGTTTAAATAATATAACATTTACTTGGTTGTTTTTTCTGTTTAAATCTCCAGACCAAAGCAACCTTCTGGGTGGAATGGTCTGAGATTGACACAATTTATTATATTACATTTGATATCATGGACCTCCTCCAAAACACAGCATAGCTTTCTGGCCCACTCTTTCCAAAAGGTTGTTGATCCCTGGTCTAAGTGAAATGTCTTTGCTTCACATTTTCCATGTATAAATATCTAGAGACTGTATTAAATTATATACACATTTTTTACCATAAAAATTAAAAGATTGCATTATACATGAAAATAAAATATTCAAACATTTGACAGTAACAATTAAGGTAGCAAACCACCCACATTCCCTTCATATTCAAGAAGTAAGTTCCATTCAAAAAGCTTCTTCCCACGACCCACTACCCTGTGGAACAGACTTGCAAGAGGATTTTTCCTCAATAACAACAGTCTTAATCTGTTCAAGTCTAGAATTAACTGTTATCTTCTCTTCCTATCCATATAAACAGCCCCTTAACATAAGTCTCTACTTCAAGTGCCCCACCCTTACTGTAAAAAAATATAATGTTTTTAAAATTGTATCTTTCGAAATAAGTTATATACATGCTTTTTATATATAAACATCAGGGGTATTATGACAATACAGCCTACTTGCTAGCCTCTCCACCACATTGAGTTTTTTTTTAAATCTAAAGGTTCTTGCATGACCACCAGTTAAGCTACATCAGTCCCAGATGGGTGACCACTTGAGAATAGCAAGTGCTGTAAGCTTGGATGTGCAGACGATGTAATGGATAACAGCTCAGAAACAGAAATGAAAGAGAAGAGTTTCAATTCCAGTCAGGTTCATTATATTCACTTATGTGCAAATACCCTTGGGAAAGGTATGAATCCACTTATTCTCCCCTTTAAGTTATGGGTTAATTAGTAGAACTTGTATCTATCAGTAAATCCTTATTATCTCCCTCAAAAAGTTCTTACAATCTAAAAATATTTTCTGGCTTTAAATAACTTACAAAAGGTTAATAAACCATAAAAAAACATCAATTGATTGATCAATTTAGATTAGAAGAAGCCTTGATCGAGGGTGGTTGAGATGTTCATGAAACTGAACCTGTTTAGTCACAAGGAAATAAAACCTGGTTATTTCAAAATGATACATAAAAACAATTATTCCAAAATGATACATAAAAACAATTATTTCAATATGATACATAAAAACACTTATTTAAAACTATTTACATTATTTCCATTGTTCAGACTGTTGTCCCCATCTTTATTGTCATATTCACAATGTTTCGGCCATTGTATGCTCCAACCTTCTTCAGGTGATATACATTGGAATTTCAAACCAAAATCAAAGTATATCACCTAAAGAAGGCTGAAGCCTACAATGGACGAAACATCGTGAATATAATAAATGAGTTCAAACAATGTAAATAGTATAAATAGTTACAATATCTCATCTCAGAAATATAGACACCTATTTAAAAGAATAAAAATAGTGCATGTATTTTTTATTTTTTTTTGTGCCTTCGGTGTTAATCTCCATGCTATATCAAACTAAACCTTCTGGAAAGACAAGAATCTACGACATTAACAGCAGAATTACAGTGAACAATCTAAGCATTAAAATGAGATGCTACAGAACATTCCAAGGCATCTCCTATATAAACCACATCACAAGACACCATTAAACAAGAAACAATTCCACTGGAAGACCTTGTATACACTGTCAAGAAAGTTGAAATGGTATGAAGACATCATAAGTGTCAACAATCTTTCCACTACCATCCTACAAAGGAAAATGACAACAGAAAGAACACATATTCAAAATTAGGAAAAGGCAGCTGAAATTCTTTTGGCACATAATGCGAAAGGAAGGCTTGGAAAACTTAACCCTCACAAGGCATATTGAAGACAAAAAGGGATAAGTTAAGGCAGTTAGCCACTTATTTGACAAGTTTGTATGAATGGATCGTGGGGCAGTAAATGGAGAAAAATTGCTAAGAGCCACATGAGATAGGAAGTTGTAGAGAGCCATGATCACCTATGTCATGAAGGGAAGCTGCACAAAGAAGAAGAAGAAGAAGAAGAAGTTATATAATTCATTTCTTTTCCTGTTTTATAATTAATTTTGCTTTCCAGCAAGATAAAAGTCAATGGTTGGAACTTAATTGTTACCAGATTATTAGCAAAGAGGACTCCATAATAGAAATAATTTCAAGGGTGGTACAAACAGTGGCAGATGGTGCAAAATTAAAAACCATCTGGAAAGACAAAAACAACTGCCTGAAATAAAAAAAAAAGAATAACATTGTTGCATGCCTTTTTCTCAATCTTTCTGTATGAATGCGAATCTTGGATAGTGAAGAATCCAAGTGTTAGAAAGATGACACTACAGAATCTTCCTTGGAATCTCTTATGTAGACCACATCACAAATGATGTATTAGGTTGGTGCAAAAATAATGACGTAATAATGTCGTTTTTTGACGTTAAAAATACATCAAAAAACGACATTATTATGTCATTATTTTTGCACCAACCTAATAGTGCAAGACACCAGAGGAAGTTGAAATGGTATGGCCACCTCACAATACCAACAATCTTCCCACTTCCATCCTACAAGGTACCACTTTAAGCAAAAAATTAAGAGGCCAACAAAGGAAAAAAAAAAAAGTTCACTGAGTGAACTGAAAGATTATTCACAGAGACTCAGACATTAACACACAATGGAGACATATGGAGGGAGCTGGTCAGGTACCATACTTGGTCATGGAATTAATGATGATATATGCAGACATGATTTCAATATAAAATGAACTTTTGCTCGGTCAAATTTCTGAGAATAAGCAATGATTTATCCACCTGCATGTTCTATTATTTAACCAATAGATGGGGGAGGAGATGGATTCCCCAGTCAGATTTCTTCCTAAGTTACAGTTGGTTGCTGACTTCTAAGTGCTTAGCCTCTCCATGGATGATAAACATAAAAGCAAGAGGAAAGGGGAGTTGGCATAGACATAAACTGTGATGTTGTGTCTTCATGCTACTGTCATCAGCCAGCACTGTCCTTTTATCTTAGTCTGGTCAGAAATGCTTGAGTTATAATTTCAATGTTCTCTTTAATTCTTTTATCTCACGAAGAAGTGCAACTGAGACAAATGACAAAGATGGTATTCAGAACTTCTTTCACAAATGGGGAAAAGAATACAAGAGAGAAAGAGAGAAAAGCCAGCCTTTAAAAGTTAGACACAAAAAATGGAGATGTTGTATGTGGCAAATACTGAATAAATATTCACCCTAATTTGAGAGAACAGCATTCAAGGTGATTAAACAATTCATTAGTGTAAATGGATTTTGTGGGTGATTGTTTTTTTTATTTTCAGAGGGTGGGGGGAGATAATAATGATTTAGTGAGACAAGTCTTACTAATTAACCTATAGCTTGGGTGAGAAGAGATGCAATTCATACCTTTCTCAAGGGCATTTGTGAGTAAGTGAATATAACAAACTCAATGGGAATTGGAACTTGGCTTTCCAGTTAACAATTCCAAACATTATCCATTACGCCACCTGCACATCCAAGCTTACACACCTGGTATTGCCAAGTGGTCACCCATCTAGGTACTGACCAGGCTTGATGTTGCTTAACTTTGGTGATTGTACAAGAACTGGTGTTTTAATGTGATGTAACTAAGTCCTTAACCCTTTGTGGGTCATTTAAAGCTCAAACATTTTGGATAGTAAGAATAATTCTTTTTTTGCCAGTAAATATTGCATTAGCAATTTTTGAGAATATGCAATAGCTTGTCCACATGCATGTCCTACTAACTAGCAGGATGAGATGGATTTATGCCTTCTCCAAGGATATTTGTGCATAAATAAATGCAACACACCTGACTGGAATTCAAACTTTACTCTCCAGTTTTTCATTCTGAGTCACTAGCCATTACACCACCCCTAGTTTAAATGGAACAAGCTATCATAAATATATACATGTTGCTGATATAGCATGAGATCAAATCAGTGAAGATCAGTTTCAGATCTTACCAGAGATCAGCTCTTAAGTAAAGAAAGTCAATTATTACAGTTTCCATCCTGAATTGAGTTAACTAATATTAACAATTGTACAATTCAACCAACTACTTTTATGGGCAGGTGCTTACTCAGTCTTCATTTTCCAGTCTCGATAGAATCCAAAAGCATTTCCACATCCTTATGGATGACAAAATAATTTCTACCCTGCAACCCCTTTCTGACAGATGAAACATCTCGCTTCTCTATCACTATTTCCATGGAAAACATTCCTTAGTTCCACCAGTTCTAACCATCATGGCTAAGCCCCACCATATTGTAGTGAACCACCCTCGTTTTCTCCATTGTTGAGATGTAAGTTCCACTTGAGCAGCTACTGCTTTGTAGAACTGACTCTCAAAAGAATGTTTTTCTAATCACTACAATCTTAACATGTTCAAGTCCAGGGTTAACCTCTATCTTCCCCACATACCTACATAAACTGTGCCTTTTACTCTGTAACCCTTCAAGTGGCCCTCAGGCCTTGTACAGGGTGAACATCATTGTAAAAAAAATACTAGTTTGACCATGCTATAAAAAATAAATTAAAAAAGAACATAATTCTTTATGGAGAAAGTACTTTTAGAGCCAATATAACAATATTACCAACTATAAACACATATCAAAAACATTATATTACATTACCAAGCTTTATTGAATCCATTCTTAAAGAATCAAGAGTGGGCAGAATATGGTGGGGGGGGGGTCAGAGGGTGCAATGGCCCCAGGCATCCATATCAGAAGGGCATCCAATCAAAGAGTGAAATAAAACTTTAGTTTATATTTAATTTGAATAAAGTGTTTATTTCATGTTTCATCTGTTTTTACATATTTAAAATGTCTTCCTTTCTCACATTTCTCAGTACTAGGCCCTATAGGCACCCCCCACTAACTGAGTCTTAGGGGCATATTATCAAGGAGTTGGACCCTGTCATCACCAAATATCACCAACACTCTGCCTGTCACTGTAAAAAATCTAACGTATGTTTATCTAAAACAAACAGTATGTATCTAAAAATACTCCTAAATCAACATGCGAAAAACCAACAGACATAAAGTCTACTAGATACACACACACGCGCACACACAAACACACACACACAAACACACACACACACACACACACACACACACACACACAAACACACACACAAACACACACACACAAACACACTTGCAAATATAGATTATTCTCTGAATCCTACAAAGACAAACTAGAATTTTTATACATTTACATACATATAGCAACATTTACAGTTTTTCAGGAATACACTAATTTCTTGAAACTTCAAATGGACACATCATCTCTTCTCGAATTCAGAACGCCACAAATTATACTAATGTTGGTTTAAAGAGTCAAATGCACATGAAAACTGATTCACCAATGAAAATTAAATAACAAAAAAGTAAAAATACTAGAATTTCTTTCTTCTCTTTGTCCATATCTCATTCACTGATGAAGCTTTAATAAAAGTGAAACATGTTAGATTGATAAACATTTCTTATCTTATTCATGAACTCTCTATATTTTTCTTTTTGTAGACAATGATAAATGTTTCCTATTTAATCTTTATCTTATTAATGAACTCTATATTTTTCTTTTTGTAGGCAATGCAGAACAATGATGCCGTTGTTGGAATGACGGGCGATGGTGTCAATGATGCAGTTGCTTTGAAAAGTGCCGATATTGGGATTTCTATGGGGAAATCCGGCCTAGATGTATCCAAAGAAGCAGCAGATATGATTCTTGTTGATGATGATTTTTCCATTATCCTGTAAGTAATTCTTACCTTATTTCCATTTCTCAGATTGTAAAATGTTTGTCCTTTCAGCCTTCAAAGGCTTATATATAAAATCTCAATAGATTAAAATTGGTGTGTATTTGTTTCAAATACTTGGACTGTTTCCTACCAAATATTAAAAAAAAATATAGCAAATATTTAAAGCAAATTAACTCTTATAATAGAATAAATACAGAGTACAGCTGGTATTTGAGGACAGATTTTATAGATTAGTAAAAAAAAACTTTCTGAACAATAAAACCACCACGAGCATCAATAACTGCCTCTACACGGGGTCAAAATCGGCTCCAAGCTCTGATTAATTGGTCCTTATTTATATCAGACATTACTCGAACTATTGCAGCTTTAAGAGAGTCTTTGGTGTTACGAGGCTGTTTATTAACCTCCTTCTCAACAACGCTCCACACATAATAGTCTAGTGGATTGAGATCTGGAGAGTTAGGAGGCCAAATGTTGGGTGTCATGTGGTCGTACAAATGGTCAGCATCCATTCTTATGTTTGTAGAGCTTTGTGGGATGGAGCCGAGTCTTGCTGGAATATGTAAGGCCTGCCATTGCATATGTTGTCAAATCAGGGCTTGACAACTGTTTCTAGAACTTCAATGTAAACAGCAGCATTTACTCTAAGACCTTGTTGAAAAAAGTGTGTTGGCATAACATGTCCTTCATTGCTAACAACACCCAATACCATAACACTTGAAGGAAATTTTGTGCACATCACTCTTGGCACCTCAGAAGGATCTGAACAAAACCATCTGTCATTTCTTCTGTTAAGTTTTTGATCTGAGAAAAACCAAATCACACCAGCTTCTGAAAGATTTTTAAGTTTGTTTAAAAGCCTTTCGAATCTGTTTAAATGATTTTCTTTTGTTTTTTCAGACATAAATTGACCTCTCTTCATCACGTAGGACTTGTATCGAATGTCTTCATGAACACTCTATCTGATTGTTTTTTCAGACAAATGCAACTTTTTGGCATTTGACCTCATTGATTGACCTCGGTGTTCATCAATTGTCTGCTTGACTTCCTGAATAAATTCGGTTCTTCTCACTTTATCAGAACACGCAGAATGTCTTTTACGTTTTGATACAGACACCGGGGAACTGTCAGCGTCTTCTAACTCTTTTCATATCTTGTGGACAAACGATCTTGCAACTCTAAGGAAACATGCAATATCCAAATCACTAAGATCAGCCTTTATTGCCACAATTACAGCATGCCTTTTCATTTCATTTGTTATCATAGGGTTTGCCATTCTTGATTTCTGAAAAATAAAAGCATTAGAAGCTAGTGGGAAACAGTATTAATCTTAAATCTGTATGTCCTCAAATACCAGCTGCACCCTGTATAAGAATATAAAGTACAACGTTCAGAACTATTTATACCAATTCACTATTATAAATGCAATGTACTATCATCACTATATGCAGGCCACTGATAGACAATGATGTAAGATCAGATAAAAGAAGATCAGTTTCAGATCTTATCAGAGATCAGTTCTGAAGTAAAAGAAGTAAATTATTACAGTTTTCATCCTGAAGTGAGTTAACCAATATTAACAATTGTACAATTCAGCTAACTACTTATATATACTAGTTATAATATTAAAAAAAATAACTATTGATTATATTTTCTCGGTAATTCAAGATTTCTGCTACTCAATTTAATGGAAGTTAACAAGAAACAAAATGAAAAACAACACATTACTAGTTGGGAAGATGCAAAGATATCATGGGCCATGCTTGAATCTATGATCCCCCCCCACTTGAATTTATGGCACTCATCTGAAGCTATGATACAGTTGCTTACATGTTCAGTCCATGGTATTCTCAACATCCTCCTGTAGAACCACATTCTACATCTACTACATCTCAATTTTCATAAGGTACTATTTATATTTATATTTATTGTAACCTAATTATGTACAATAATGGATCATATATAAGGTGAACAATTTAACTAGAAAAATTGAAAATAAATACTATGTATCTAAATACAAATTAGAGACATGTCATTATAGATCATTTCATGTAAAATAAATCAACAGTGTAATTTTTAATATCAACTTAAGATTTTTCTTGTTAAAAGTTGAATAACACCTTCAACATTATGAATAAAAAAAATAGTGATTTTATAGTGTTTTCTTTTGAGACTTAGCATGAGCAAAACAAATTCATGGATTTGGAGAAAAAAAGACCCTAGTCATCCTGTCAAAATTCACAATTTTTTTTTAACCATTAATAGTCAGTTGTGCTTAGTTTAATTTGTAATGTCTATAAATGTAGGTAGTTTCTTTGTAATCATTTGGGAAAGGTATAAATCCATCTTTTCTTTCCTCCAGATATTGGTAAAAATAGCAGGACATACTGGGTCCTATAGCCTTAAGTGGCAACTTGTTGAGGAAAAGAACTCTGAATTTAGCCATAATATTTAAGGGGCTGCAAAATTAGGTCTACAGTAAGTATTATACCAATATTATCAGTATCATTATAGTGGTTCTAGAATTAATGTAATAATAGAATTCATTTAATTCATTAAAATTATTTTTGATATTTATATTTTCATAATTTTTATTATAATACACTTACTATAATTTTTATTTTTTAATAAATAATAATAATAAATGTTTTGTAGGTAAAGAGAAGTGTGTGAATGCCAGGAGCAGTTTCAACATTTGAGGGATTGATATGTTTATCATTCATATGTTTATTATTGATATGTTATATAATCAATACAATATGTTTTGCACCTGCATTTTGTTTTTATTTATTGATTAATTGCTTATATTATATTTATTATATTTATTGCTTATATTTATTATATTTATTGCTTATATTATATTTATTGCTTATATTTCTTATATTTATTGCTTATATTATATTTATTGGTTATATTTATTATATTTATTGCTTATATTATATTTATTATATTTATTGCTTATATTTATATTTATTGCTTATATTATATTTATTATATTTATTGATTATATTTATATTTATTGCTCATATTATATTTATTATATTTAATACTTATATTTTCTCAGTAATCTGTCTAAATCAGAGTACATATCTAATGGAAATTAACAAAAATTAAAAGCAATCTATTAGCAGCAACACCAGCATGCTTCCTGTTACCATAACAATGGAATAGTTCAGTAAGTGAGTGGAGGCAATCAGATTTGAGTTAATCATGATTAATCAACATTAGTATATATGCATTCAATTAATTAACTCAGAGTAAAGATATTGGCAGAATATCATGGTACCAGAATTAAGTTTACTCACAAAAAATATACAACAGTGAGGCAAGAGGTATAGAGGAAAACAATTTAGCAAGCTTGTGTAAATGGATGACGGAGCAAAATTTAAGACAGATAACAAAAAGACAAAATTTATTAAGAGCTACAAAGGACAGGAGATTGTGGAGAGCCATGATTGCCAACATCCTAAAGTGACATGGCACATAGAAGAAGAAAAAGAAGAGGAAGAAGCAAAAGAAGGAGAAAAAAACTATATCCCCAAAAAGAAAAAAAATGCAGAATGTATATTGAGGAAGAAAGGGTAACATTATCTTTAGTTGGACAAGGTCCAAATAATAAATAAACAGTATCACTGGAAGATGAGAAAATTAAAGGAAGTAGCATATATGACTTTGTATAAATAAGGATACTGTGGACTTGAGCAAAGTATGGATTCTTTAGAAATTGAAAGAATTGGAGAGTATCTCAGGTTATAAGATATATAGAATAGCCTTTGTTATATGTTTTATATAAAATAAAATTACTAGATTTTCTGATTACCATGGCTTTTTCTAGTTTGCTTTACTGAGTAAAAGAAACATTTTTCTCTTTCATTATGGATTGTACACATGAAGAAGGTTTGGTTTGTTTGTTTAATGGCATATTGACTCTTTAAGGATCATTTAATGCTAAAATTTAATTGGTGGGGGCTTTGGTAATTTTTTTTACTATTAAAATTTATTTCTAGAATTTTTTTTTTTTTTATTAAAATCTATTGGTGGAAATTTTTTTTTACAACAAAAATCCATTGCCAGAAATATTTTTTTATTACCAAAATCCATTGCTGGGAACTTTTTTTTTTTTTTTACTCATTTCTAGAACTTTAAAAAAAATTTTTTTTTACTATTAAAATCCACTGCTGGAAAATTTTTTTTTACTACAAAAATTCATTGGTGGAAACATGTTTTTTTACTATTAAAACCCATTGCTAGAACTTTTTTTTATTTTTACTATTAAAACCTAATGCTAGAACTGTTTTTATTTTTTCTATTACTATTACTGGAATCCTTACTACAAAAATGCATTTCTATAGCTTCATAGTGCTTTGTCCCTTGAGCTTAGGGTTTCTCTATTTACCCTGAGCTGGGAACCTGACGGCTACCACCCCAGGTCAGGGTGGACCTGGGAACAACAGCAATTAAGAGGTAGTTCCATGCTCCTCAGAAGCCTCTGCTCAGAGGCCTTGCTGCTGGATATAGTTTACAGTCATACCTAGGACATCCTAAAAAAGCTGTAGACTGGATCAGTCATAATTTAATCCAAACAAAAATCTATGAAAACCTCAGTAGCAACACCTAGTGTATTGAAACTCTGTCTTGATATGCCATAGGGTGTCTACAGGGTTAACCTATATGCAAACACTTCTGTAATCTCCTTTACAAAAAAAACATACCAAGTCATAATTACCAGTTATTTTTGCTCAGAACAATTCAACATAACTTATCTCCATCTATTCCTGTCTCAACAGAGACAAACACTGATGTTTTTATTAGCTACTTACTATGTTTCCTTTCATTTTGACTTCCCTCAACTCACAAATTCCTTACATTGTACCGACCTATAGTCGACTCTCACCAACTTCTCCATGCTGATTTTACCTACGTGTGAGCCTACCTAAAATCAACTTGCTGTCCCATCAACTCCACCAAACAAGCTTACTTCCACTTGGTACACCCAAACTTCAGATCCGACATTCTGTCATTTTTTTTTCACAGCTCTAGAAGAGACTTCAGGCAACTGAAATGTGGTTCTACAGAAGGATGTTGAGAATACCATGGATTGAACATGTAAGAAATGACACAAGTTTTAGAGAAAATGAAAACAAAAAGGACAGTTATACTTAAAGTTTAAATTTCTAGGGCACACAATGAGAAAAGAAGGCTTGGAAAATCTGATACTCACAGGATATATTGATAGCAAGAGGGATAAAGGAAAAAAACATATAATCTACGTAATCAGCTTTTGTAAATAGATGGCAGCACAAGGGTTAGGAGAGATAACAAAAGGACAAAATTTATTAAGAGCTACATAGATTGTGGAGAGCCATGATTGCCTATGTCCTGAAGAGACACAGCAATTAGTAGAAGAACATGAATTATCTCCATTGATATTGGCAGTGGAATGAGAACAGTCTACCTCCTGGTTGATTGATTGATTTGTTTTATTATGGTTTATCAACCCTTTGTGGGTTATTTAAAGCCAGGACATTTTGGATTGTAGAATGTTGCTTACGGTACCTAGTATTTCTAAGCAGTTCCCTGCCTAAGTACTGACTGACAGTGTTTAATTTTAATGATCAAACAAGGACCAGTCTAGCTCTTGCATTAAATAAAGGCTTCAGATTGAAATTCTGTGAGTGTTATTGAATAGAACAGCACTTGAAGAAGGCTGGCAATCATGACTCTCCACAAGAGAAAGATAGAATTGTTTAATGTCTGTTTCAATGAAATGGAAAAAGTTGTCAGTTTGAAATCTCTTCATTTGTACCCCCTTACTTCTTAAAATAACGACCAGCATTCATATTTATGATTGTTATTTCAAAGTCTTAAAGTTAAGTTCAAATATTTAAGGATGCAAGAGGGGAATTTCTATGAATATTTTATTGTCATAGAATTCATCATGACCTTATTCAATCATTAAATGAAAATAAAGATTCACCAGGAAATTAAAATAGGAAAACCATAAAATGTTCATGGGTCTTTCTCATAATGATAATTCCTCATCTTGGACAAACAGACCAAAACAATCCTCCTACCCCAGTTATCCCCCATTTGGCCTTGTGGGGGTATTAAGCTCAGTTTATTAAATAAGCTTGCATGAATAGGCCTCTCTTCAGTCATGTATAAATGGTAAAAATGAGAGCTGCCAAATAGAAGATTTTTTCTTTTGTTTTTTTTTGTTTTTTTTTCTGATGGCCATGAAACTCCCTGTTGTTTGGCTAATCTATTTTTATGCACTTTTTTGGCAACATTTTTCAGATTGGTTCTCATCCAAAACAGAAGGTGCAGAAAAGGGATTTAGGTTAAGAATAACCAAACAGAAATCCACCGTTTTTGGAATTCATATTTGTCAATGCCATTTTGTTTCTGACAAGAAAAAAAGACAGCTGTTACCGAGTTAGTCATATTTTGATACACAACTACAAGTACTCATTACTCACAGTATATAACAATTCAAAGATAAACAACTTTTCTTTATTTAAGACTAATATCCTCATCTTCTTTGACTTTATCCTATTCTTTTTAAGAATTACCTATTGCTACTATTCAATGATTCTTTCAGATGAGCATCCTCATCTTTATTGTTTTTATCACAACCATTCAGGAGATAGTGTTATGATTCAATGATTTGTTGAAATGAGTATCCTCATTTTTATTGTTTTCATCACAATCATTTAGGGGATATTGCTATAAATCAATGATTCTTTCTGATGAGCATCCTCATCTTTATTGTTTTCATCACAATCATTTAGGAGATATTGTTATAAATCAATGATTCTTTCTGGAGAGCATCCTCATCTTTATTGTTTTTATCACAATCATTTAAGAGATATTGTTATATATCAATGATTTGTTGAAATGTGCATCCTGATTTTTATTGTTTTTATCACAAACATTTAGAAGATATTGTTATCATTCAATGATTCTTTCAGACTAGCATATATATATATATATATATATATATATATATATAAGCACATGTGTCATGTCGATTTATAAGGGAAATGTTTATATAAAGTAACTTAGACGTATTCACTATGACATTCACATTCAGGGAGAATTCATAAGACATTCATTTACCCTTCCTTTTTGAATGCCAAGCGATTCAGGTGTGGGAGTGCACCCTACACACAACACTGTTGGTAATGCACAAGTTTGAATTAGGGAACCCTTGTTCTTTGTTCAAGTTAAACGTTTTAAAACTTCATCTCTTATCAGACATCTCATGTTCTTATTCATCATCGTCATCATCATCATCATCATCAACATTATCCCCTTGACTTTTATAATCGTGGGGAGGGGGATCCACATGCAGAAGCCACACTGAATCTCCTCCACAATGGTCTATCAAATAGCAGCCATCAGCAATTCTGGTATAGTCATACTTGTCCATTGTTTGATATTGCCCAACTAGTTTTTGTGTTGATATCCTCTCCTATGTCCCCCTTCAATGCTGCCTTGCATGATGGTCTTGCACAGAATGTCATGCCTTGTAATGTGTCCAAGCCATGTCATTTTTCTCCATTTGACAGAGGAAAGAAGAGGTTCCTGGTGACCCACAAAACTTTCAACCATTTTCCTCACAAACTTATTGGTTTTATGTTCCCAATAAAAGATGACAAGGAGTTTTCTCATGCATTTGTTCTCAATCATTTAGTTTATTTCAGCAACAAAACCACCCTCACTTTATGTGTAGACGACATAAAACTGGTTCCAGAAAGACTTGGCTAACTTCCAGGTATTCCAACTTGGTGCATGGATCAGTTATAATAAATTTAGTATAGAAGTATGAGTATGAATCTGATGCAAATTCAGTTTTTCTGATGTCTACCAATTTGAAGTGAGCAATTCTGGGCTAAAAAGCAATTTTGTTAATTTGGAAATTCAATTTAGTTTCACTTCTTATAAGGTATCCATGAACAAAAAAGAAATTGGGCTAAATTAGAAGATCACTGGCCATTGAAACCTGCATGTAATACAAAGAAAGTGCATTTCCATTGGAAATCATTCTACTCAGTAATGTGCTTGTGGAGACATTGCTATTAAAAATAAAATAATATAAAACAATAATATTTAAATGCTTTTCAAAATAAATTAAATGAAAAATAAAGATAATAAAAATACTTCCAGCATGCAACAAAAACTTCCTGCCAGAAATACGAATATCCTGCCAAAAGACATTAAATTCAATTTCTTCACCACAAACTTTGGTATGGACAACACGTGACCAACTTCTCTCTGTGATATAGCTTGTAATACTACAGAGTAACTTCTCCCTTTTATCACATGTACCATAAAATAATTGTAACCTAAAAAGTACACACACAAAAAAATAAATTGTATAAAATTAACATACAATTTACCATGCTTTTTCTGTTACTTCTGTATATTTTATTTCTTGTCAAATATTCTTTTATCTTCATGAACACAAGGCTAATTTCTGCTGCTCTCATGTGAGTGACACCACGTACTAAAGTTCGCAGCATCCACTTTCTTTTTGAGTATGAATACAGAGTAGAAAATCACTCTTTATTGGTGTTTATTTTCTGTTTTTAATAAAAACGATGTAAAAATTTGCACATAGCTAATGAAAGAGCTAAGCGTATGTTCTAACAGAAAAAATTAAACTTTTACAGCTAGTTCTGAAAAGAATCTGATGCAAATTCAGTTTTTCTGATGTCTACCAATTTGAAGTGAGCAATTCTTGGCTAAAAAGCAATTTTATAGATTTGGAAATTCAATTCAGTTTCACACCAAAATTAAGTTTAGTTTAATAGTTTCAATATTTAATATTACTTTAAATTTAATTGAATTTAAGTTTCTTAGATGAAACCCTATCAATTATTAGCACTTTTTTTATGAACGGTTTATTCTTTATTTCTCACCTACCCTGCTTAAATATGTTTTTATTAGTAACAGTATTAATAGGATTCAAATTTCTTAGGTGAAGTATTGTCAATTATTATTCATTTTGGACTAGTATTTCTTTCATCTTATTTCTCTTACTTTTTATTGGAGGCTTATTCTTTATTTCTCATCTGCCCTGCTTACTTAAATATGCATTATTACTAGAAGTATTAATAGGATTCAAATTTCTTAGATGGAGAATTGTCAATTATTATTCATTTTGGACTAGTATTTCTTTCATCTTATTTCTCTTACTTTTTATTGGAGGCTTATTCTTTATTTCTCATCTGCCCTACTTACTTAAATATGCTTTATTACTAGTAGTATTAATAGGATTCAAATTTCTTAGATGAAGTATTGTCAATTATTATTCATTTTGGACTAGTATTTCTTTCATCTTATTTCTCTTACTTTTTATTGGAGGCTTATTCTTTATTTCTCATCTGCCCTACTTACTTAAATATGCTTTATTACTAGTAGTATTACTAGGATTCAAATTTCTTGGATGAAGCATTGTCAATTATTATTCTTTTTGGGATAGTATTTTATTCATCGTATTTCTCTTGCTTTTTACTTGAGGTTTATACTTTATTTCTCATCTGCCCTCTCTTACTTAAATATGCTTTATTACTAGTAGACAAACTTCTTAGAAAAGTATTCTCAGTTATGTATTTTGCTGTTCATGTTAAATGATAGCTACCTGTTTTATTTTAATCTTATTTGCTTTTTATTGAAACTACCAGTATTTGTATTTGTTACATTGTACCTAGGATTTCTTAGTTGTTGACCTACATGACTACCATGAGTTATACTACATTATTACCGCGACCAGAGGACATCTTCATTGGGCCATGAATGACAAGTGCTGTGTCACTTGATCAAACAATTCCAGTTCTTTCAAGCATGTTTGGCTATAAATCCAACTTAGTGGTGGCTGTGTAAAGGTGTGATGTGTCTTCTGTTAGAATTTGCAAGGGCCAATACTAAAACTGGGACCTTTCTTGACAGGTATGATATACACGGTTCTTGTTGTTGACCATTTGTACTCACCATGTTTACAAGTGGTGATAGTTTGTTTCAGCAACAAAACCACCCTCGCTTTATGTGTAGACAATATAAAACTGGTTCCAGAAAGACTTGGCTAACTTCCAGGTATTCCAGCTTGGTGTATGGATCAGTTATAATAAATTTAGTATAGAAGATGTGGAAATTGAACATAGAATTGGCTGTGCTAGGGTTAGTTTCACCTAACACTGCAAGTTGATACAGAACCAAAACATCAACCTAAAAACTTGAGTTATATTCTTAAATAGCTTTGTCAGATCTAGGCAATTATTTAGATGCCATGCATTATGTCCAACACATTTAGAAATATCTAAACTAGCATTTTTCAATCTTTTTACTCCTGTGGAACCCTTGAAATAGTTTTCATATCTGCATAAAAATTATTATGTACCATTGTTAATATCTATTTCATTTATATTTTTATCATAGTTCACATGGTAAACATATTATATGGACACTTATCCTGCATTCTAGTGAGTCATTCAATGAGACACAAATCTCCTACATAAAAGTCCTGTCCACCAACTTGTGAAGGAAGTTTCACACTGACATAGACATTGCTAAATTCATTCTCTATTGTTATTATGGCTTCATTTGTGTTGAAGAAACACAAATGTGCTTGAGCAAGCACTTGAAGCAGAGATAAGGCAGCCACCCCTTAAGATGGGCATATGCAAAAATAAATCGCTGATCATTATTATTTTTTTAATTAATTACCTGAAACTGATTTTTCTTTGTTGCTATCTAACATAGGTAGAAATCCTTAACCTAATGATGAAGAAAAAATTATTTTATACAACAGATTTATTTTTTTAACATAATCTCCTTCCATGTCAATGCACTTAATCCAACACTTCCTTGTAGATCATGTAGATCAAATATTAGGTTGGTGCAAAAAATAATATCGTTTTTTGACGTTAAAAAATACGTCAAAAAACGATATTATTTTTGCACTAACCTAATATTACACAGTGAACATTTTAAATCAAAATTCAGTTAATAGTTGTGTCAGGTTGTGAACTCATTGATTTAAACTCATAAACAATAATAAACAATTAAAAGATAACATTATCTTGGAGTAAAATACATAACCTTGTGTTAAGAACAACTTAGTCATATAAATGCCAACCAGAATGGGCATGTGGTTGAGTCATTTGAATGTTAGACTATGGGGCCTAGGTTTAAATCTCACCCAGATCAATTTGTCAAGGTGGTGACTTTTTTTATAATATCTGTCTGAGGAAATGATCCTTGCATGTAGCATCATTGGGAAGTACCTGAAAATCATACCACAGGTTGACCCTAGCCTTGTAAGTGATACTGACTTGACAAAACTGTTTGGAAGCCATCAATGGTTGTGCTACCACAAAGTCACAAGTTATTGTGACCGAGGGTTAAACACACTATCCTTGTTTAACTACCAGATATTGTGATCTCTTTCACAGAAACAGTATCTAAAGTCTACTCAGCAATTGGGAAGTACCTGAAAATCATACCACAGGTTGACCCTAGCCTTGTAAGTGAAACTGACTTGACAAAACTGTTTGGAAGCCATCAATGGTTGTGCTACCACAAAGTCACAAGTCATTGTGACCGAGGGTTAAACACACTATCCTTGTTTAACTACCAGATATTGTGATCTCTTTCACAGAAACAGTATCTAAAGTCTACTCAGCCTAGTTGTAGTATAAACCACAGACTGGCTCTGGAGAGGTGAAGAAATATAAATGTGCCTGAGCAGGTCGTCTGCAAAGGGATTAGCTAGTGACTCTTGTCAACTATATAGTTTCTTGAAATAGCTGGATGTTTACACGACCTATTAAATGTTCATTGTGCCATTTTTTAGATCAGGAGTGTTCAAACTTTTATCAAAGAGGGCCATATTTGATGAAGTGAATATATTTGAGGACCAACCATTCTGCTTTACATTCTTTGAACCATTAAAATTAAATGCAAATGAATTATCTTAAGAAAACTTTATTGTAAATGGCATATTTTCATTTCTTTACATGGATGACAAACAAAAGTAAACAGATCTTACCAAAATCACTCAGCCTGTTATATCTGAAGTAAAATATGTCTGAGAAAAAAAAAACTTCCAGGAAGCTATAATGTATCTCCGGATAGTCTTAAACATTATGTATTATTGGTAATTAATGTTGTCTGTCAACTTTTAAGTTAAAAACATATGAATAATACCAACATTCATCTTTAGTAGAAAACAAATATAACACGTGTCCAACTGATTTTGACCAACACAAAACAAATTTGATTCACTAAAATTTTAGAATTTATTCATCTCAGATGACCAAAACAAATAACTTGCCTGCACTAATGTAAAGGGTGATACTGACATCTGGACTGCAGTATGTAGACCAGGTCTGGTTCAAAGGCATTGATTTTAGAAATTGGCTGGAAAAAGCTGAGGTCAGGGTCATACCACTAGAGGGCAGCCACACTGTGTTGCTTCCATCTTTTGGTAAAACATTAAATTGCATTTCTTAGGTGTGAGTATTTTACATACTCTGATTGACAATATTGGCAAACTATAAGTGATACATTCTATGACAGAGGAAGGGGGCCATATGAAATTTGACTGTGGGCCATAATTGGCCCCTGGGCTGGATTTTGGACATGCCATTTTTTAGATGGTGGGTATTAATGGGTTAACTGATATGAGTTATCTCCCCTAAGAACAGAAAGCAGAATGAGAACACTCAATTTCTGTGGACTGAATAAAGTGTTTGGCTAAAAATTCCAAGAGCGTTACCAAGTACAGTAGACACTTGAAGAAGGCTGGAGAGTAGAACGGCTGAAATGTTGTGAGTATAACATCAAGGATGGTTTTCCTAATCAGAATATAAAAGCATATGTGCAGTGTAGAATCATTTTACTTGGAAAATTCTACTGATTTACTAGCTCCCTGTGAAACTAATCTAAACATTTCAATCTCTACCACTGAATTCTCTGTTCCTGGCTATTTTCCTCTCTATCAAAAGGATTACAGTATTACATGCATAGTCTCAGTGTCTATGTTCATGAAAATCTCCCCAGTGGCAATGGAATTGTATCTTTTAGTCTCAGGATTGTTCTTATATGTGTTTCTAAATTTCACTATTAAACTCAGTTATCTCTTAAATAGCTGTATGTAACTATAAGTTCTATTATAATTGTTTCTTTTCTCACACATCTTGCCTGAAGAACTTTCAGTTTCTTGATTCCCTGCTACCTACAATCTTCAAAAATTTAAATGCAATGTCAGTTGCCATATTCTGTCTTCCTGATATCTGTTCTTTTATTGTCCTTTCTGCTCACTAAATTCTTCTCATTCTCTTCCAAACCCAGTAACCACTTGCAACTTAGTGGCATTAATGACTTGCTTGGGGGGGGTGAAATGATTTAAAAAAAAAATTCCTCATATCAAAAATTCCAACATAAATGTATTTATTGAATTTTCTTAAAGATGAAAAAAAAAAGTAAGGAAAAAAAGAAAACTAACAGATTTCATATCTGATCTTGAATTTCTGAAAGATGATCAAGTTAATGTTTTTCATTTTCTCTTTTCTTTTTTGCAAAGAAATGAGTTTTTTTTATGAAACCTGGTCTTCTCTCAGTGGTTCTGTTTTCAAAGAAAGCCAAACTACGACAGAACAGTTTATTTTTGTTTTGTTTTTTTTGCTTTTTAAATTACGTGTTTCATCATCTGTAAGAGAGAAGAGAACAAAGAGATCCACAGATGCTAAAAAAATTTCAAGATGAAAGCTTGCCAGTTATACACTGTGTTATAGTGATAATTGGGATTACAAACCAGTATGCTGGTATTTTTGTAATGGTAGGATGGTTGTTCAGGATGGTTCATTGATTAACTGAATTGCAGTCTCAAAAGTAGGTCATGAACTCAACCACCTATATTTTCATTGAAAATGTGTTATTAGTCCTTTGAAGCTGAATATTCACAAGGAAATGTTTAAAATTAGAGGTTTTCACTCGCAAATATCAGAAATATCACAAAAAAAAGAAAACAGAATAATTCTTAGTTTAAAAAGTAAAATCTTTCTCCAAAAATCAGAATTGGCTTCCTCTTCGCATTCACTAGCAAGTCATGTCTGAGCATTTACTTGCTCATCTTGGCTGAACATTAAACAGAACACTTTATCTGAGTACTTACTAACACACCTTGTCTGAGCATTTACTCACAGACTTTGAGCATTGTCTAAATATTTAGTAGTAAGTTGTGGCTGAGCATTTACCAGCACATCTTGTCTGAGCATTTGCTAGCACACTTTGAGCATTTGCTAACATGTCTTATCTTAGCATTTACTAGCAAGTTTTGTCTGAGCATTTACTCACAAGTCTTATCTGAACATTTATCAGTACACTTTTTTTCTGAACATTTTCTAGCATGTCCCATTGTTCTGACTCCCTATTATATCAGTTTAAGAAATTAGGGAAGAATTAGGATCACAGATGCGAATATGTCTGAGCACGCATCTGAAACAAGGATTGGCTAGCCATCCCAATAGACTGCATAGTCTCCCAAGACTACAATAATACTCTTCTTCTTCTTTTTATTCTCCTATGTGCTGTATCACTTCAGGAAATGGATAATCATGTCTCTCCCCAACTTCCTATTCTTTGTACCTCTTTGTAAGCATTTTTCTTTTCACCATTCCTCTCACTCCCTGTTCTGCCATCCATTTGCATAAGCTCATTAGATTAGCTTATTTGCTGCTTTACTCTGTATATGTTCAATATATCTTGTAAGTGTCAAATTCTCCAAGCCATCTTTCCTCATTACATCATGTCCTAGAAATTTCAGTGGGTTAACAGATATGAGATATATTCTAAGTATGGAAAAGGGAAAGAGAACATTCTCTTTTTGTGAATCAAAGGGGTTCAGTGAAAAATCTTAAGAATGTTACCAAGTATAACAGACACTTGGAGAAGGCTGTAGAGTAGAGTGGCTGAAATGTCATTAGGACACTGTTTAAATAAACTGGTCAACTTGTAAAAAATAGGGAAATTTTTTTTTAAATAATTTTTATCTAGATTAGCATTCTTTAGACCTTCCTTGTCAGAATTAAAACATATTGATTTGTTCTTACAAGTGGGACCAGTTTATTTAAGTAGATCCACCTTTTCTTACTATGGAAGTTTCAGCTAACCAAAATCATGCCTATTTTAGCAATAACAGTACATTTTATACTCTCCTTCTTCTTTTATGTGTCATATTCTTTCATGATTCTTTCATGGTTCTCCACAACTTCCTGTCTCTTGCTGCACAGAGTAATTTTTGATATTTTCCATCATTCTTTGTCTCTGTTCTGCCATCCATTCACAGAAACTCATTATGTAGGTTAGTGACTTCTCTTGTTTTCAGCATATCCTTTAAGTGTTAAATTCTCTAGGTCATCTTTCCTCATAGAATGATTTGATTAACTGTGATGAAAAGCAGATAAAAATTTAGAATAAAGAAATATGAGTCAAAACTGAAGACAATGTTTTATCTCATAAAAATTCAAGGTAATATTGCTTTTGACACACATAAATGAAAAGAAATGGAAATCAAGATGGGAGAAATGCTAGTCAAAAATGAATAATGGCTGACAATGCCTCATCTAATAAAAATTCAAGATAATATTTAAATGCAATATCAATAATTATCTTCTGTCTTCTTAATTCCTGTTCTTTTATTGTTCTCTCTGCTTAATAATGTTTTTGTCTTTGTTGCTTTATTGCCTTGAGGTGAAATGATTACAAAAAACCTTACTGGTATGTACCAACTCTACTAGATGAAAAACAATTAAAATTAAATGAAAGAAATCCTTGTCAAAACTGACATTGCTTCATCCAATAATTTTTAATATCACAAGAACAAGTTTTACAACCTTTATGTAATCTGGTAATCAATAAGTATTCTTTGAACACTTATAGGAATTATAGTTTTCCACCAATAAAATTCCATCAGTAAGTTTGTTTCATAAACAATCATTACAAGGACAAATACCACCAAAATACCCGTGGACGTAGTTGTAGACCTACCACATGTTATTTTTGGACTATTTACACAATAACAATTATAACTCTCTTCACCACTACCACAAATTTGAAAAAAAGATTTTTACAAGCCAGCGAGAAATTGTTTTCTAACCAATAAAAACCTTGTATTCAAAAAGTTCACACCTTTATTTTGAATCCTCTTATAGATATAAAAATAGAAGCATACTACTTTTCGAGGCTCACAACAATTATGTGGGCCAGTTTGATCTATATGTACATATACACACATGCTCACAATAGAAGAGAGACAGCCAACAGCCATGGACTAAGGCTTTATCCTTGCACACGATAGAAGAGATTAACCAGCAACTGCCTACTAAGCCTTTGTCTATGAACTCACAAACACATTAGGCTGACCGCCATAAAGTAAGTCTGTTCACATATTTCCCACAGCACTACAGCTGCTTAATTTCTTTATAAAACAATCTTCACTGCAAGGAAAATTGAACATTTTATTGCTATTTTTTATTTCTGAAAAGAATATATCACTGTTACTAGCAGTATAACCCGTCTTTGCCCGAGTCTTTCATTTCTAGGAATTTTTGCTGTTCAATTGGAGCAGTTTAAGCTTAAAGTCAGCCCACCTAAAAATCAATATTAATAACAACATTTAGGTGCAAGTGAAGCACATCCCCAAATGGGGGGGGGGTACAATTTGAATGGGGGGAGGGCCCCTGAAAAGGGAACTGTATAATAATAAATAATATTATTGTAATAGTTTAAACTATTTTTATTAAAGTTTTTATGAAAGATATATATCCAAGAACAGATAGTAAATAGTAAAATGTTGCTGAGAGTTATAATGGACAGGAAGTAGTGGAGAGCCATTGTCGCCAACAATTTGGACTCAAAACCGGCACTGAAGAATTAGCTATCAAACAAAAAAATTTCAGCAAAATGGAATGAAAACTGTGGAAATACATAAACAACATCCAATCACAGGCACACGCATACATACACACAAACATTTTGAGAATTATAGATATAGATTTCAATTGACATTCTGCTTCTACTTTTCCTTCAGAAAATAAATGTTTAGAATCCTGACACTTGGACAGCAACAAAAACCTGGGTTAACAGATCCCAAAAAACTCTCCCATGTCAGCAGTCAGCAGTCAGATGCTATTGACTGAATGTGTGTATTGTGTGACCACTTCAATGCCATGACAATGTATCAGCTCGTTCATCACCCAGAACTGTTAGCACCTCCAGCTCAAAGATAGCTCCCTGTCACATTTCCCCATTTCTATATTTCTAGAGGAGATTTCAGATAACATTAATAGGCACCAATTGACTAGACTTGGTCATTCATAAAAACAAATGAGGAAAAAACTTTTTGCGAAATAATCTTTGTAGGTTAGCATTCATTAGACCTTCCTTTTTTTCCATTCTGACGAGTATCAAAATGCTGCTACCACATCTGGGGTATCAATTATTGCTGCCACATCTGGGGTATCAATTATTGCTACCACATCTGGTCAGGTATGTCTGCTATATATATCTAGAAATTCTTGACATTGGACTCTCTTTTTTCCTGACAATGAGTCTATGGAGACATTCAAGAAGAATTGTTTATATTTGCTTATGTCAATATTTAGTGGCACCATTTTTAACCATTTGTTCACTGTACATTTGGCAAATGCTATTTTACCAATGACAAGTTGATATTTTACTATTCTGTAGAATTAAATGTCAATATGTGCGCGTGTATGTGTGTGTGTGGAGATGATTAGACTAAGTGGGAAAGCCCTCAAACAGCAAGTTTTGGCAATGCGCAGGGTTCCCCATCTTCAGGTTGGAATGAAAGACAAAATTGTATATAAGGAAAATGTGTTTGGATTTTTGAGGATGAGGAGGGCAATGAATTAAATTACCTTATCAGATCCAACAACCAGAAACCAGAAAGATTTTGTTCATTCATTTTATATATGTATATTTTGTTGTATATATATATATATATATATATATATATGTGTGTGTGTGTGTGTGTGTGATTGAATAATATAGACATGTTGAGTCTATTTATTTTTATACTGATCCTTTTCAGTTCTCTAATCAGTTTCTTGATGTTAAGATGAAATTCATCACAGAAGGCACTGTTATTTTTTTAAACCCAAGAATTTTTTACCTTTTATAAGATCATCTTCAGGGGTGAATTACAAAGACAAACTTATTGTAACAGTGATAATGTCTACATTCCATTGTGATAGTGATTTTTAGAAACAGGTGCAAATTCACTCTGTTATAGATATGTTAGAATTTTAAAATCTATCCAGTGCAGATATGGAATTTTTATAAAAAACAAGCGTTTCAATATAAGAGAACTGACCAGAAACTGGTAGAAATGAAAAATGGCATTAAATGTTATATGCACTTTAATATGTTGTTGCTATATTCGTAATAAATTTTCTTGAGAGTTGGTTGGTTGATCTTGATATAGAGCGTCTTGAGCATTTGAAGTTTTTGTTTTTTATTTTCATGGTGTAGTATATTTACCCTTGAAGTGGCGTATATATACACACACACACACGCACGCATATATATATATATATATATATATATATATATATATATATATATATATATATATATACTGATAATATTAGTGTTCAACATATATATATACATACACATAAATTCCCAAGAGGATAGAATCCAGGTAGAACTCAATGTCTAGGACAGAGCAGAATATAATATAAAAGGCTCAAACACTAATATTCCATGATTTTAATTTATTACATTGGAATCGGAATCGTGATCCAGATCATCAAATTTCTATAGGTCTGATGATTTGGATTGTGATTACGATTCCAATGTAATAAATTATAACCATGGAATATTAGTATTTGAGCCTTTTATATTATATATATAGCTCACTGGGTGTAGATCTCTGGGTTTTTTTTCTCTATTAGCTCATATACCGTATTGTGCTAATATTGTTTTTACAATAATTGGTTTATTGTTATGAGGTATGAGATCAGCACACTTTCAATGCATCTTCTTCCTAGTGAATACTTTTCTCTCCTGGTCAGACTGGCATTTATTATTATTTATTTATTTATTTATTACTTATTATTTATGTATATATATATGTGTCATATATATGTATATACAGGGTGTGATGGATAAATTGTTTTCAAAATTACGCAAAAATGAAAATAACACTGATATCTCATTTTAACAGATATATTTACCAAAATTACACAAAAATATCTTGAAATACTAAGAAGTAAATTTATTCAATAAAATTGCCATTGGCTTCAACCACAGCCTCCAGACAACTACCGAATCTCCTGCAACTTTTCTAGATGGTTTCCTTGTTTAAGTTGGTGAATGCTGCCATAATCCTTGCCTTCAGTTCATTTTTAGTGTTACAAAGAGTTTAATTAGTCTCTCACTCAACTGTACTCCACATATAATAATCAAGAGGGTTGCAGTCTGGGGAGTAAGTTGGTCAGATGTAAGGGGGGAGATGTAGTTGCATAAATTATCTGACAGTCATGACTGGGTTCTCCTGCTTGTGTGGCATGGTGCAGAGTCCTGTATATAAGGTCTTCCAGCAGCTACCCCCTTGATCCAGGACAGCACTACCTCCTCAGTGCACTTGATTTAGGCCTGATGAGTAAGGCCCTCACCAACAAATTCAAGAGTTCTTTTCTTTTTAGAATGATCAGAGTGAGTTTTCCCAGCTGCTGTACCTTTGTAATCACCATTAGACTCATCCAACTCTTTCTGAATCATCTGCACTGTCCTCACATTAACACCCAACAACTCTGAAATGTTTGTATTGGAGTTTCCAGTGCAAACTTCAAGCAGTACAGTATGCCATTTCCAAATTTCTGGCAAAGTGAATTGTGTCATAGTGCTTTTTTCTCATAGGTGGTGCCCAACTGACCCTACTATACTTGGATGAAATCAAAAACAATGTGCATGCACAAAAATTAAAATTATAAAATGGCAATAATTTACCCATCACACCTGTATATGTTGTGTATATATATGTGTGTATGTGTATGTGTATACATATATGTGTGTCATATATATGTATGTATCTGAGTATATGTATATATGTATGTCATATATATGTATATATATATATATATATACATATGTGTGTGTGTGTCTGTATATGTATATGTGTGTGTATATATATATGTATATATGTGTGGGGTATGTATATATGTATGTCATATATGTGTGGGTATGAATATATGTATGTCATACATGTGTATGTATATGTCTGTCAGTAGATATGTATATATGTGTGTCATGAACATAAGGATGGTCTCATTGTGCATTGATTTTAATATTTACTCAATGCATGAAGTGTATTTGTTGGGCTGAAGAGGCTGGTTTAAATATCGCCCAATAAGGTGACTTTTAAGTTAGTAAATATATATATATATATATATATATATATATATATATATATATATATATATATATATATATATATTGTCATTCACAGGCAGACTGTTTCGGCTAGACATCCGGTTGCCTTTATATATATGCAGGTGTATATGTTTGTGTGTGTGTATATATATATATATATATATATATATATATATATATATATATATAGATATATATATATAGATATATATATATAGATATATATATACATATAATAAAAAGGCTTAAACACTAATATTCCATGGTCATAATTTATTCCATTGGAATCGTAAATACGATCCAATTCATCAGACCTACAAATTCAAAAAGAAAACAGAAAAAAACCTACTCCGGAAATAAACATAGAATTTAGAGAGTGCAGGAGTGTGGAATATTAGTGTTTAAGCCTTTTTATTATATCCTTACTCTGTCCTGGACATTGAGTTCTACCTGGATTTTATCCTCTCGGAAAATTTTTTATTCTAAAATATACATGTGTATATATGCACCTGTGGATTTTGCATATATATGTATATTTACCACTAATATTATCTATATATATATATATATATATATATATATATATATATATAAAAGAGGACACTTAGGTCTACGCTGACCAGCAACAGTTTGTTTTATGCTTGATTGCTATCTTCAGGCTATTTCATATTACATATGCTGTATCCCTGAACACTTTTATCTATAAATAATGCACAGTGTAAATATATATATATATATATATATATATATATATATATACCATAAAATAAAAGAACAAACAGAAAACGTATATCAATCTAACATGTTTCACTTTTATTAAAGGTTAATTAGCTCTATCTCTGATGAAGCTTTACTAAAAGTGAAACATGTTAGATTGATATACGTTTCCTGTTTGTTCTTTTATTTTATCATCTTGTAGGATTTTGATCCATATTTCATTTAGATATGATCTTTAACTTATATATATATATATACATTTACATATATATATATATATATATATATATATATATATATATATATATTTTTATATATATTTTATATATATATATGTGAAAATATATAGAAAATAGAAAAGAACTGGTTAGGTAAATAATCCAAAGTTCTTTAGTATTTTTGTTATTATTTTTAAAAAATAGTGCTCGATACAAAAGTAGAGCATAAATATAATTATTTATTTAAAAATGATTCCAACATGCTACATAAGAGTTCTCATGAGAACTCTTATGTAGCGTGTTGGAATCATATTTTTAAATAAATAATTATATATATATATATATATATATATATATATATATATATATATATATATATATATATATATATACGTAGTCATGCTTCATTAGTGTTATACTCCAATACATTTATACAATTAAATCTATTTCTGATTCATTCTGCATGCTAGCTAGAGAATGAAGCGCATTAGGCTCCACCAATGGGGCAGTGGTCAATCACAAACATTCCCACTGGAAAGAGAGATACTCCTGGGACTACCAGACCCACATAAAATCAGGTCTCTGAGAACAACACCTGTCAGTTGCAGCCCAAATAAAGGGTTCAGTTCACAATTCCCTGTAATGGAACAACTAAAGAAGGCCAGAGGGCACAGCAGTGAAAACATTGTGATCATAACAACAAAGATGAGGATATCTAAATAATATAAATAATAAAATCTTTCTTTCCAGCTACCTTGTAAAATCCAACATGACAGTTGTATCTCTTTAATTCAGCAAATTTTGGACCCACCCAATGTTGGACTCTAGAAAATGTGGAAAATAGAAATTGACACTATAAGTATTAAATTTTTGCACTTTATCAGTTTTTAATGAAGTTTTTCTGATAGTATTAAAAAAATAAAATGATGCATTTTTTAAAAATATGTTATATAAATAAAAATAAAGCACTTGCTTAACTCTTTTAATTGGATTGTATTATAAAATAATTTATAAGATCCGGAAACTTTAATAAATCAGTCCTCAGTGTCCAACCTTGACAAAGTTCAAAAGTGATTATACAGCCTTGTGGATAATGAATTATTTTCTACAACCCCTTTCCCACAGATAAAATGCTAGTCTCTCAGTATTCTAGTAATTGTTCTGATGAACTTTTCTCTATGGTACCTAGAATTTATGAATTTAAGTGCAGTACTAGATTGGTGGCAAGGTTTCATCATTTTACAGTAAATGTAACCATAAGTTCTATACTAACAGTTTCTTCTTTCACACTTCTCATTTATGGAACTTTCTTCCGGCTTCCTGCTTCCTCGTCAGCTTTGATCATCAAAAATTTAAGTGCATGTCAATCATTATTTTCTGTCTTCTTAATTCTTGTTGTTTTATTGTTCTCTCTCCTTAGTAGTATTTTTTTCTCATATTCTCTAACATTCAGTAACTCCTTACATCTTAGTGGCTTTATTGATATGATTAAAAAAATAAAAATATTCAGATGAGCTACATTCCTTAGTTCCACTAGTTTAGACCTTCACAGCTAGGACCTACCATGCCATGTACACAGGGGCAACTCATCCTCATCCCCTTTGTATTACTTTAGTAAGGAGGAAATTCTACCGCAAATTCTTCCCCAGAATTTTTTCTTAATGGAACAGATTCAGAAGAGGATGCTTCTTGAATCACTAATCTCTGCAAATCTAGGATCAATTGTTATCCATCTATCCTACATATCCTCATAATCTGCACTTCTTGCCTCCTCTTCTTATATTTATAAAACAACCTCTTTCAGTAAGCCTCTACATTGAGTGGCTCTCAGACCTTGCATTAGGTGAACAATAGTGGATATAAAAAAATTTAATTCAAAGCTATCAGATGTAAAAAAAATATAGAAATATGTTGGTCAATCTAACTAGATTGACCAACATATTTCTATATTTTTTGGATAAAAATTGGATTATCAAATGATTGCATCATTGATTGTTAATATCTAAACTTTCGCTGACTTCTAATAAAAATGGTTGTTGATCTAGCTGTTGCTGAACTGCTAATAAACATATAAGGGTCATTCAAAAAGTTCAAAGCCTCACCCAGAAGGAGTTGGAGAAACAAAACAGTTTTTCACTAATTTTCAATATAGTCCCCTTTGACATCAGTGCACAGTTACAGTCATGTACCATGTGTGATACACGCTTAGGTGATCATGTATCTTTTGATACATGACTGATGAGTAGGTTGCTATTTCTTTCTGCGGTAGACCAGTTGCCATCCAAGGCTATAGAACCCGGTCTGTCCTTCTATTTACCCATAGCTGGGGGAAGATTAGTACCTTTGATATTGCACCATGGCAGTCAGTTATGTACCATGACAAGGTAGATTTTTTTCTCGAAGGTTGCCATTTCTTTCTGCGGTAGACCAGTTGCCATCCAAGGCTATAGAACCCGGTCTGTCCTGTTATTTACCTATAGCTGGAGGGTGAAGAAGAGGATTCATACCTTTCCTTAGGGTATTCAGTCAGTTATGTGCCATGCATAGTACACACTTAGGTGATCATGTATTTTTTGATACATGACTGATTTTTTTCCCACAATAGGTTGCCTTTCTATCTACAGTAGACCAGTTGCCATCCAAGGCTAAAGAACCTGGTCTGTCCTGTTATTTACCCATAGATGGGTGGGTAGAAGAAGATTCATATCTTTCCCAAGGGTATTAGTATATAAGTGAATGTAATGGATTTAAGTGGAATTCAAACTCAGCTCTCCGATTCCTCAGTCAGAGCCGCTATTCTTGGTCCAGTGATGCTTAAGCATTACAATTGCATCATGGAAGAAGGTGGCATCCTGGTCCTCCAACAACTCCTCCACAGCATATATGATCTCATCATTGTTTCCAAAATGGCAACCACGTAGGTGGGATTTGAGTTTAGGAAACAGGAACAAGTCAGATGGAGCTAAGTCTTGTGAGTAAGGGGGATGGGGTAGCAATCCAAAATCACAGTCGGCTGTTTCAGCTACTGCAACCATAGTAGAGTGAACAGGTGCATTATTCTGGAGCAAGAGCACACCTGTCCTCAGTTTCCTTCTGCATTTCAACTTGAATGCTTCATTCACCTGTCTTAATTCTGATGCATAGTACTGTCCATTAATAGTTTTTTCCTATTTCCAGGTAGTCTATCATGATTACACCTTCAGAATCTCAAAAAAGAAGCCATCACCTTGCCAACAGGCACTGCCTGCTTGAACTTCTGGGGTGGAGAACCAGAGTGTTTTCACTGTTTTCTTTGATTCTGGCTTGAAGTGGTGAACTTTGGTTTCATCTTGAGTTACTAATCTATGGTGGAAATTCTCAGGGTCAGTCTGGAAGCAAGTCAGAAGTGTCCTGGAAATGTCAACTCTTTTCAGCTTCTGCTCTGGTATAAGTATTCTTGTGAGCCATCTTGCAGACAGCTTGCTCTTCTCTCAGATCTCAGTTAAAAAAGTACAAACTAAAGCAGAACAAATGCCTATAGACTTAGCTATCTGCTGGACAAGTAAGATGTTTGTCATCCAAAACCATATGGTGAATGGCATCAACTTCTTCATGAGTGGTTGAGTTTTTTTGGATGACCTGACCGAGGGTGATATTCTGTATTCTCCCTGCCCCACTTGAATTTTGCATCCCACTTCTCACAGTTGGATAAGAAAGGGAGTCCTTAGCAAGTGTCTGTACTATGTCTTAATATATTTTCTTGGGTGTCATACCTTTCTCTTCCAGATACTTTATGACTCTCGGGTCTCTGTTTTGTCCATTTTTAGATCGGTCACACACTTCTCACATTTGTTTGGTCCCCACTTGCACAGAAGTTAAGATAAAAATCTGAATTAGCTTTTCTTGGTGCGATAATGGATAGTGACTTGGTTTGAGGAATCGGAGAGTCGAGTTCGAATTCCAGTTGAATCCATTATTTTCATTTACAGCATAATACCCTTGGGAAAGGTATGAATCCTCTTCTCCCTCCCCAGCTATGGATAAATAGCAGAACAGACCAGGTTCCATAGCCTTGGATGGCAACTGGTCTACCACAAAAAGAAATGGCAACCTATTGCGGGAAAAAAATCTGCCTTGTCAGTCATGTACCAATAGATACATGATCGCCTAATTGTGTGTCACACATGGCACATAACTGACTGAGTTTTACAAGAAGTGGTAGCGTCTTTATTTACATTATTTGGACTATTGTCCTCGTCTTTATTGCCATATTTATTACAAAAAATTTGTAAACTTAAGGAATCAGCACATATGCTAGGCCACAAAAATCTCCTGGGCCGACCAAGCATAGAAATGAATACATTATGGGAACCAGTAATAAGGAGTGCCAGAGAAAAGCAATAATAACAACAAAAGTTGCAATATGAGCTCTGGTAAAAAAAATAAATTCATAACAGCAAAAATTGCAATATGAGCACTGGTAAAAATGGTTGCTGAGACGTTAGGTTTATAATACTCAGAAATTCATACACAGTGGATAAAGGTGTTGGTTAGATCCAGTGACAGGACATAAATAGTGTGAGTTCAATACTTGATTAAGGCAGTGGAGAACTTTCAGAGGGAAATTAGCAGGAGATAACTGATAACTGACATCCATTAAAAACATGGCATGTGGAACTAGAACAGTCTATCCCAGTGAGTGAAACAAAGGGTTCAGTTCGACATTCCAATTACCTGAAAAAGGCCAGAGTGTACAGTGGCCGAAACATTGTAATAAATATGGCAACAAAGATGAGGACAATAGTCCAAATAATGTACATAATAACTCATCTCAGAAATATAGACAGATACAGTGGTAGTGTCTTTCCACAACAAAAATGTTCAACTATGGCTCTTATTTCTCGTTCAGGTTTAGAATTTTTTGAATGACACTTGTAATTTATCATTATAAATGAGTTAACAATTGTGATCAATGTTAATTCAATTATATTTTTTGTACTATTGCTTCATATTATTTTAGCAGGTTATTGACTTTTAATGATTTTTCCAATATGGGTGTACCGTAACAATATATTTCAATATTATCTATACAAAATAAATAGCAATCTTTAACCTTCATGCCTATAAAAAAAAAATGTGTATCACAAGGACAATTTTCTCCTTGACATCGCTATTATTTAGTACTACTTTCACTCCCTCAGAAATGTTTATTTACAAGATTATAAAAATATGTGAACCAAGTAAAATGTGATATGCTATTTATTTAACTTTTATAAATATTTATGAAAGAAATAAATGTGGAAAGAAATCATTTTATTCAAATATTAAAAAAAAAATTAAAAATTATCAAAGCATGAAAACCAAAGAGGTTTATCCCTTTTATTTAGGATTTGGTTTCTGGTTCCTTCTAAAGTCTGCTTCAACTCTATACTCCTAACACATTTTCTTTACCATTTTATAAATAACTTTGAAAACAAGTCTTTTTATTCTTTATTTTATAAAAATATCAATGAATTATAAGACAAATCCTTATTCCTTT
Source organism: Acanthosepion lycidas (assembly GCA_963932145.1). Taxonomy (NCBI): domain Eukaryota; kingdom Metazoa; phylum Mollusca; class Cephalopoda; order Sepiida; family Sepiidae; genus Acanthosepion; species Acanthosepion lycidas. The sequence goes on from OZ010606.1 coordinate 34,124,198, forward strand.
ATAAATTGATAGATGATAAACATCGTATTGTTGGCTCACATTTTAGAATGTTGTAAATATAAAATTATTCTTGTAAATAAACAATCTAATGAATAAATAGTGTTTAACATTTTTGTTGTCAATTCTCAAAGAACAAAAAAAATGTATGCAGTAGTCCACCACTTTGCTTTCGGGTCCAAGATGGCTGATCCATACTGTAAGTCAATTGTAGTAGCTGTGATGGTGTTGGGGATGGGGGAGGGTCAATAATAGAAGGTTGAACACCTACCTGATTTTTGGGCCCTATTTCATGATATATACTGTAAATAATGGCTTGAAAAGAACCTCAAAAAATTATACTAATTTATGCCAATGATTCCATAAGAAATTTCAGGTAATTTGCTTTTTAAGCCCTGTGCTAAGTATCTAATAAAAATTTCCTGAACATTTATTTTTTATTCTAAATTTACATGCCTAATTTGAAAATAACTAAGAAATTTTTATAAAATCTACCATTTTGGAGTTATCAACAGTAAAGATTCAGACTCATTTGTGCCATTGTTGGCTATGGCATGGCAGCTATTATTAACATTGTTTGCATCAGTGTGTGTGCAATAATTTAGACAAATGAATGTCTATTCCACAGCAAATATATGCAAACATAATGGCTGCCACAACACAAATGCGTCTAAACTTTTATTGTCGATAACTCCAAAATGGTAGATTTTATCAAAATTTCTTTATTTTCAAATTATGCATGTAAATTTACACCTAAATATAACTATTTGGGAAATTTTTATTACATACTTAGCATGGGGCTTAAAAATCAAATTACCTGAAATTTCAACTTATCTCAGTGTTTTACAGCAGATTTTTTTTACAATAAATTTTAACCGTCCTCAAAATTACTTCCACATGCAATTCCCGACTCCGACCCCTAATTACTACGTGCTATTTATATTTGTTTATTTATGAGAGATTCTTGATGTCTCCTGTTGAACAGTCAAATTGAACATGAACAACCAGACAAAAGTACTCCTATTTATATCCCATCCATGGTATCTGATTGCAGTGAATGAATTCCTGTTAATTAGTCTGATATTATAGGAACTCTTTGGTCGCATGCAAAATAGAAATATAAAGTAACCATGTGTAATTATTACCAATACAATTGGATTAAGTGTGAAACGGCCAAGGTGTTAAAATTTTGCAAAATTTGGGCTCATCAAAATTTGGGATCATCAAAATCAAGGTAAAACATGTGAAAAAGAGATGTAATTATTAAAACAAATTAGGACCTATCTGAGGATTGCTGTTTGTTCTATCATGAAGAAGATAGCCCACAAATTGGTAAAATAGGGTGGAATTTCTAAAAATTATGTGAGTGATATTGAGGGTATGAGAGCAAAATCTTGGGGTCCACCACCCACCCATGGAACACCAGGTATTGTGATAAAATGTTTTGCCTAATAGCAGTGGGCTACAGTATATCCACTTTCATATGTTTGGATTTTATTAAAATTCTAATCATCACCTTTTAAAACAATAAGCATTGCAAAAGGAGTGAAGGTAGTTAAAATAATAGTGGTGTCAAGGGAAAAACTGTCCTTTTCACATTCCATTTTCTGGCAGGCATGAAGATTAAAGATTGCCAGATAAACTATATTATAATAAATTAAAAATTATTTGCTTTAGCTTTTTAATTGTCTGTATTAAAAATAATTTATAAGATTCAGAAAAATATTAATAAATATGTTGCAGTCAGAACTCCTTCTTTATGTGTTGTGTCCCCTCAGGACATAGGCGATCATGGCTCTCCACAACTTCCTGTCCCGTGGAGCTCTTAATAAACTTTGTCTTTCTGTTATTTCTCTTAAACCCTATTCTGCCATCCATTAACACAAGTTCACTTGTTAAATAATAGTTTAGTAGACTATTATTGTTTAGAGGAAGTGTATCTCTGCTCAGATTTCCTGTGGTTGACATTTAAGGTCAGATGGTAGACAAAACAAGGAAGTCAATTTTGATTGGTTGAATGAGCATGAGAATGATAGATAGAGAAAGGTTTTTCAGAAAGTTATTTCTGAACTGTCAAGCAATGTAGACATGTTTTCTTTTGTGTCTGAAATGGCTCCCCAGTGAGAGAGAGCGACTCCACTGGATAGTCAGAACATATTGACAAGAACATTAATAGAATTAGTTAAAATTCCTTTATTATCAAATCAAGATCATCACCCAAGACTGCCTCCATCAGGGGGCTATACTACACACTAAGTATGTTATGCATTGTTTTTCTCTCCCCCTCTTGCCCTCTATCTGTTTTGTGAGTATCAGATTTTGCAAGTCCTCCTTATGTGTCCCAGAAATCTCATCTGTCTCATCCTGATGTTAAGTATAAATTTCCTTTTGTTTCCATTTTCTCTAAAACTTTGTTGTTGCTCACATGTTTGGTCCATGTTATTCTCAACATCCTTCTGTAGAACCACATTTCTTCAGCTTCAAGTCTCCTCTTCATCTTTAAGGAGATTATCCAGCACTCATACCCTTCAATAAAAACAAAAGTGCTCACCTTGACAGTCATTATTTAAATGACACAAACAGGTTTAATTTCAGGCCAGATCCAAGCATCCACTTCCAAGACAAAAAAATAAAGAATGAAAAAGTCATAAAAATATTTTCTGACCAATCAGAAAAGAGTTCCACAGCTTCAATCAACAGTTGGTTTTCAAGCTACTCCAGCATGATATAAACCATCATCAATTTGACTCCACAACAGAAAGCTCATCAAAACTACTCATTTGCCTGTCCCTCACCTATTTTGTTTCACCAAAGACACCTACCCACCGAAGCCCAATGCCAATAACTGCAGATAGCCACAGAGATGACAGGAGCTAATGTTAACAGGAGCACACAAGGCCACTATGTAATTGTGTTGTATCCTTAAAGAGGTTACAAACAGACAAAGGTGGTACTTGAGTGAAGGAACAGCAACACAAGTGTAGATGAAAGAAGAGAAGTTTATTGTAAAAGAGAATACACTACTGAAAGACGGGGAATCAGGTAGCAGGCTCGTAATTCCCAAAGCAAGGCTATTTACCTCACCTCCCCGCGAGGCAGGATGGGGCACAAGGCTGTTTTTAATGCAGGGTTAAAACTGAGCCCATGGGCTCAAGAAAAAATTCCCCATAGACCCCGTATACATTGGGCCAGGTAGCTGCCTACCTACCCAGATGAGACTCTGCTCTTTGGCATAGCCTTGTCTGGGTTCCTCTCTGCCTGAAGGCAGAGTGTTTGACTAGCTTAGCTGGAGATGAATCTCCAACTAATTGCCGAAGCAAGGATATTTGCCAACTGCCCCAAGCGGTCTGATGTGACACAAGGCCAAATTTAATGTGTGGCATCCAAACCCGTAGGCTTGGGCAAAAATTCCCCATAGAACCGATAAAAAACAGGGTCGGGTAGCTGTCTACCACCCCAGACAAGACTCTACCCTTTGGCATAGCCTCATCTGGGTTCCTCTCTGCCGGAAGGCAGAGAGTTTGACTAGCTTAGCTGGAGATGAATCTCCAACTAATTGCTGAAGCAAGCCCCCAGGTATATCTTGTGCTCACTATATATAGCTACTGATATAGACAGTCTACATAGGCAATAGGGAGTGTGGGACATTCCATTACAACACCTCTCCCTGAGCTAATTTTCCCATGAAATTTTACTCAATACCTCTTCTTTTTAGGGCCAGGACATAATTGTTTGACTTTTTTCCTCTTCCTAGTACTCAGGAGGAGGTGTTGTAATAGAGTGTCCCACACTCCCTATCACCTATGTGGACTGACTATATCAGTAGTTATATATAGTGAGCACAGGGTATACCAGGGGTGGCAGACTAGTAATTCTCAAAGCAAGCCCCAGGTATATCCTGTGCTCACTATATATAGCTACTGATATAGTCAGTCCACATAGGCAATAGGGAGTGTGGGACATTCCATTACAGCATAATAAAACCTCTTATGCTCAGTTAGTTTAAACTGGATTTGAAAACTGAACAGAAGAATTATAGTAATAAACCTAAAAACAAATGGTGGCAGATTCAAAATTTACCAAACCATGGGAGCTGCCATATTAAGCAGCAGCAACAGTTTCAAGGGAAAAAAATATTTGAGAATTTAATAGCTTACTGTACTAGCAATTCCAAGTCACTACAGTCTACATTCTCTAGACTCTACAGTATCATTTTTCTTTCTGTAACAATAAATTATCACATTTTGGACCCATTATTAAATATTTCTGGTTGTTATTACTTAGATTTTCAATAATTTAGCACAGTGTTATACCTACTCACATCAGAAGCAACTCATATTTGCCACCACAAGCCACAAGATGTCTCAGCACATGGCATGTTTACATCCAAATCTCAGCTGATGTTTCTGAGCTCCATTCAAAAGCATAAATGATGTTTTGCTTTTTCCTACCCCAGTCTGGTATTACTATATGAATATCTTATGGACTATTCATTTGTATTATTACAGTAATTGACATTGCTTAATTTAGATGAATGAAAAACTGATAGTAAGAGGGGGAGCATCAAGTTGCTTCCCTCTGCCTTTTCTATAAATACCTTCATGATAATTGTTCAGATGAGCTCTTCACTATTTCCCTATTCCCCATTTTGGCCTTGTGCCACATTTTGTATATAGTAGAATAAATATCGCTCTTCATTATGGAACCAAGACTTTATGAATTTACGCAGAGTCCTAGATTGGGTACAAAGTACTCAAAAAACAATATATATGGTATTATATTAATTATATATATGGTATTTATTACCTACCAGCTTAAAAGCTGCCCTATTGGGCAGCATTTAAGCTAGCTCCTACAGAGGGCTTTGATTGGGCCTTCATCACAATTGATAGTGAGGAGTAGATGCGATAATAAACTATAGAAGAACTCAAAATTGATCACTATATTTAAGTATTGCATTAATATTTAAGCTTACCTTTTAAAAGTTGAATAATAATTCTTCTGCTGCCACTTAGTTTAAAGACAATTTGATGTATGTAGGTCCCTACTTTCCACGCAAACAATTATTTTTATTTCATGGGTGACTTTTGCTGGATTTCACATTTAATTTTGATTATTTCCAAATTTATTTCCAAGTTATAAAAATTGTTATCATACAAAGGAATTTGTTGCAAAAAATCATCATAAAAAAATTACCAAAAACAATCGTAGGAATAAAAAGTTGGGAATCCAAAATTTCAGGTTTGCTGGTCCAGATCTGACCTGAAATATTTTTATATACTCACAGAGTTGACCTGATTTCCAGATGGTATGATATGTTGGGCTTCGGCCTCTAGTGGTAAAGTTGAAAATGTGTGACTCCCTGACATTGTCATTTATTATATAGAAGAAGATGAGCTATTGAGAGTTGTGTCCCTTTGACACAGAGACACACTGACATTGGCATATATTATATAGATGAATGATAATTATACACCTAAATTATGCTTGGGGTTCATGATTGCTTGTATCTCATGATTGAGTTTCATGAAAAAATAATGACATGATCAAGATGTTGATGTTAAATGTCTAGGATTCATGATTGCTTTTATTGCATGACGGAGGTTCGTGGAGGCAGGCAAACTCCTCTCTACAACGTGACCTTTCAGTGCTAAGATAAACTCAAAGACAATTTTGTTAAATATCACTTCTTTTAATTTGCTTGTTCACCATAACAGTTTTATTGTTTAATTCAGTTTTGCCTCACAAAATTGTAGGGATGCAAAGATTGATTTTTTCCCTTTGGTTAAGATGAAGTCACAAGGGTTACATGACAGCCTGTAAGTAACATGTGTTCATGGGGTGACAAAACCTGAGTGGCTACTTAGCATGGATAGAAACAAGACACATCTACCCATATGATTTGCCCAAAATGTCATCTCATGCCCACAGTAGTAGGGAGAACAGAAGAGCCCATATGGTACCTTGTAGTTCATTGAATATATCACCAGCTTGGCCATTTTCCCTTTGGGAAATATTACAAGTAAGACTCTCTCACTTCTTGTCTTTCTAATCTGCTTGTTTTATTCATGTGTCATGATATCTCTGTGTGGGACAAATTAGTGACAAGTATTTATATATTTGTATTTAATTTCTGGTTTGACATAGTGGTATATAAAATCTCTCTGAAAATAATTCATATTTGTCAACTCTTTCTTTTAGTTATTCTATTCCATTCATTTATCAAGTTGTTACTTTAGCATGAATAGAATAATGTCTAGAATGGGGAAAATTGGTAAATTTTCTTTCTTACCTAGCACTCATATTAAAAAATTTTCTTGCCTAGTACTCCCATTAAAAAATTTTCTTGCCTTGCACTCTCATTAAAAAATTTTCTTGCCTAGGACTCCCATTAAATAATATTTAAGCCAAATTAATGCCAAGATTTAAATTCTGTCTTATCATCCTGTTTCAAGGATGGCTATTTTATTAAGTTAACATAACTGTTTAGATAAATATGATATCTAACTGAATGACTTATCATATTTATTGATATATAAGATGAAAGCACATATGAGTTTGAGTCAAAAAGTAATGCAATTTGTTTTATTATATAAGAAATAAGGAATATGATCAAACATATTGTACATCAAAATATAGCTATACATCACCAGTCCACATGCCTACTTCTCAACATTTTTCATTGGGAAAATAATTTTTTATTCACTTCTGAACTCTGTCAAATTTATGTCAGACAAAATTGAAAGTATGTTGTTTGAGGTCTTTCTTCAAACATTTAATCTTCTTGCAAGGACATAAGAAATTCTCTTTCTGCCCTTGTACTCCAGGGATTATTTTTTTTTATATAACTGTACATCCCAAATCTTTCCCATATCTGCAAAGTGAGTGCAGGTTTGAGGCCACATGCTTTCCTACTTGGTAGTCGGAAGTGACCTCAGATAAACCTACTAGCTCTCCTATCACCCCAGTGCATATGGCTTCTTAGTTCTCACATGAAATATGAATGTAATGTCTATTCAGACATCATGCTAAAAATGGTAATGTTAATGGTATTATTAGCCATTTCCTTATATGGAAATATTCAGCATTCATTGACCAAGCAGCCAGTGCCACACTCTGTTGAAATTTATAAAATCTTTCTCTTAAAACAATTTTTCAGGAAAATAGATTTCTCAAGTCCAGTAGCTGTCATTGTTCTTTACAATATTGATCTTTTTGAAGTAGTCAGTATTTTGATTATGTCATTATTTTCTCTTCAAGTTACATGTGCTATCCATTTTAGTTGTTGCTGCTGTTGGAACTCTTTAAGTGATGTAGTTTCTGTTATTTGTTAATATTATGGCTCTTTCTAGTATTGATGTGGGTTTCCTTCCTAACCATTTATTTGAAGTAGTGTGGAACATTAACATTTTGATTATGTCATTATTTTCTCTTCAAGTTACACATGCTATCCATTTTAGTTGTTGCTGCTGTTGGAAGTCTTTAAATGATGTAGTTTCTGTTATTTGGTACAGATCTTTTTTTGTAATGTTGTAACACCAGTTCCAAGGGTTTGAAGAAAGATGGGCGTGACTTGGACACAGTTGGATAAAGGTAAAACTATTTTTTAATCATGTGTTCTACGTACATTTCATAGTTGTTCTTCTGGCAATTATTTAGTTGTCGTCAGCTGGAACAGCACTGTCTGAGTAATGTATCTGAACAAAGGTGATCTCAGAACCTTCATATAGCCTTGATCTACACCCAAGTGACTACATACAAATCACCTGATGATTGTTGGAGAACTGCCAAATGAAATGATCTGCAAATATAAAGCATTGGTATCGAGGGTTTCTCACAGGAACTCTTAATACTGCTTACAAGAAACATTATTCTGTCGTTTCTTAATTCACAAACAGGCTGAATGAATTGGCACATCTTGAAATATTATCAGCTCAACCAAAATGGTTCTTACAGTTTACATTATTAGTTCTTTTTCTAAAAATAAGCCCAAACTAAATGTGTAATTTGTGGTGTATAATCATCCTCTTTAAAGATTTCATTTTTCTGTTGCATTAAATAAATCTTGTCTTTATTTTATATACACACACACACATATATATATATATATAATAGTATATATATATATATATATATATATATATATATATATATATATATATATGTGTGTGTGTGTGTGTGTGTGTGTGTGTGTGTGTGTGTGTGCATATATATATATATTCTAATTTTTTTACAGTAATTTTCACCCTATA
>OZ010606.1:34137446-34144946 GCA_963932145.1 Acanthosepion lycidas
TATAACTGTTGGCTCAATTTCAGGTCTGCTGCATCAGCTTTGTTAAATCAATCATAAATTTATTATATGAATCACAAATCTACTTGCCTTCTGTGACATTTTTTTTGACACATGACTAACACCAGTTCTAAAAACTGATGAAAAATTAAGAGATAGACTGTCAAAAAATGTTAACATGTTTTGTTTATATCCAAAGAAAAATTTTAGGAGGTATTTTTTCTTATATCTTTTATTTCAAAATCATATTTTCAGAAACATATCATTCTTTCAATAACCATAATCATTCAGCTTCAGCTTCAGCTATTATTATCATTGTTTGATATGCAAAAAGTTATCCAAAAGTTCTCAGCATTTTTTTTTTAGATTAGAGACTAAAGACAGTGTGGAAGAGCTTTTTTTTTTCTTTAAAAAATAATGTAAAATTTTTCACACACCAATATTACATGGTGATTTTCAAGGCCAAAAGTATGATGCACCCAGTGAGGAGTGAACACGCTACTTAGTTGTAATTGTCCTAGTGAGACAAGCTTCCTAAATATAGTACCATGTTGAGTTGTACACACATCAAAATCAGATGAAATTTCACAGCAGTTCCATCTTGTGACTTTCAACAGACATCAAGTAAAAACAAGGTTTTTCAATACTAAGTATTTTGTATCATTGTTTTTATATAAATTTCCAAACCTGTCTCATCCAATGGCTTTCACTGGAGATCAAGTGACAACAAGAATTCTCAATATTCCAGCTCTCTACTATTTTGTATCATTGTCATATAAATTTTCAAACCAGTCTCATCCAATGGCTTTCAATAGGGATCAAGTGACAACAAATCTTCTCAATACCCCAGATCTCTCTCCTAAGTATTCTTTATCATCATCATTATATAAATTTCCAAACTAGTCTTGTCTGGTAATTTCAAATGGATATCAAGTGACAACAAGTCATGAAAATATTTTAATGCTGAGAACATACTTTTGCTATTGTAGTCAGTGTTGAGGCTTTTTCATATTTGGTCTTCCATATTTCAATTGTACCATGAGCTGCTCATAAATTTAAGCAGGCTTTCATCACACATGAATGAGGAAAGTTGACTGAACCCTCACCTGGAGTTTAAAATGAGTTGACAAAATGACAGATATACATTGCAAATAAAGATATTTTTCACTTTATTTTTAGAAAAATAAATATTTTTTCAAAATAAGTAATATTTTTCCAAAATAAGTAATATTTTTCCAAAATAAGTAATATTTTTCCAAAATAAGTAATGTTTTTTCAAAATCTGGTTAAGTAATCATTAAATTAACTAATTTTCATCAAATTCAATATTTTTATCATTTCTTTTTCATTTTTGAAAAAGATTTTAATCACAGAATTGTCGAAATTTAAAAATCATACCCCCCAAAAAATCTGTCCTTTTAACAGGACAATTTTTCTTTTGACATCACTATTATTATATACCCCTTCAGCAACTTTTTGAAACACCAGTTCCCATATGATCATTGAAGTTAAGCAATGTTAAGCATGGTCTGCACTTAGATGGGTGACTGCTTGGGAATACCAGGTGCTGTAAGTTTAGATGTGCAGGTGATGTAGTTGATAATGGCTTGGAATTGTTAATCAGAGAGCTGGGTTCCAATTCCCATTGTATTTGCTTATATGCAAATACCCTTGAGAAATGTATGAATCCATCTCTTCTCCCCCATCTATAGGTTAATTAGTAAGACTTATGTCACTAAAACCATTATTATATGAAAAAAAAATTCTTACAAGCTAAAATTATTATCTAACTATTATATTACTAACTATTAATAACCTGCAAAAAGGTGACAAACTACAGAAAACAAATCAACCATTTGGTAATTTTTATTTCTTCTAAGAAGCTATTTATAGAATTTTAATGAACCTCAAACATATGAAACTGAATTTATACATTTTTTTTTTCTCAAATTGTCAAGAAAAATGTTAACCACTGTTTGTTTATGAGAGTTTTTATTTGAAAGAATTTTTTTTTATTACATCATTATAAAAATTTGGGAACCAACTACAATACAATACTTATTATTTAGAATGTTATCTATGAACTATAAAACAAGAAAAATTAAATAAACATAAAGAGTAAATAAAATTATAAATTAAAAAACAAATGCTTGTATAAATCCAGATGCCCTCAACCTACAGTGAGCTATGATAAGTTTTTAGCCACCCTTGATTACAACAATTTTGGCTTCTGTAATAATATCTCTTCTTTTTTTTTTTTCAGACAATGCCCTGTTAGTATCAAGCTACTCTCATCTATGAGCGACAATTGACTATATATTTTGCAATGAATGTTCGCAGAAGTAAAGAAATTGGGGAATTTCAAGTGCAGATAATAGGATGGCATCAATGTGGCAAGACAAATAGAGAAATCACTAGGTTTTTCCAGGTTAATCATCAAACGGTTAATATTGTCAAGAAATTTAATGAAGAAGGCCATTGTCATGTGGAAAAATGTTCAGGAAGACCAAGCATCATGTCTGAGTGAATGAAAAGGGTGCGGAAGCGGGAAGTCATCAGAAACCGTTATCAGGGCATCAAAGATATCACCAACAGCATGGAAATGTCGCTATATGCAGTGAAAAGACTCTGAAAGAAGTAGGCTATCAAAGAAGAGTCGCAAGATTTGATTTCAGAGGTTAACAGAAACATGTTATGGACTGGGCAAGAGAATTTGACAGCAAAGATTATGAATTGTGTCAGTCTGCAATTTGGTCAGATGAAAGTAAATTCTGCCAATATTCGAATTTAAGAAAATTTGGAGAAATCAGAATGAAACTTGGAACACTGAATGTATGAAGGCGACCGTGAAACATGGAGGGATTGGAGTAATGTTGTGGAGTGCTGTCTAGTTTGGAGGGAAATTTGATCTGATTTTTGTTGACAAAGGGTTGAATGGTCCAAAATGCTGTCAAATATTAGAGAAAGGACTACTCCCACTATTTGAAACCAATCAGATTGACAAGAATGTCTACCTTTTACAAGAAGTTGGAGCGCCATGTCATACGAACAAAGTAGAAAAGGTCTGGAAAGAATTGCAAGAAATCAGGTCACTGCCATGGGTAGCCCAAAGCCATGATATGAATCTAATAGAGCACGTTTGGGAGCACCTTCACCGAAAACTTCAAGAACGTGCAACCAAAATCACATCAGTGGCAACCCTTAAAGAAACATTGCTAAAAGAGTGGCAATATATGGATCAGACAATTGTTGATAACTTGATCAAATCCATGGAAAATTGAATACAAGCACTGAAACTAGCAAATGGAGAACCTACTCCATACTAGATCCAAATAGTGTTTATTTATGTTGAGTTGGTATTACACAATTAAATTTTGAAATTTGATGTAGTTTATTTGTCCTGGCTAAAAACTTTTCTTAGGCCATTGTATTTTAGTGAATTTGTGATGAGAGCAAATGAGAGAAATACCTAGAAAATCTGTGGAATTATACATCCATTTTTTCTAAAATTTATAATTAAACTTACTCATGATTATGTGTTTATTTAAATTTCTTTGTTTGATAGTTCACAGACATTTTTATAAATTTATGAATAAAAGCATTTGTTTTTATAGTTATTTCTTTATAAGATGGTCATGGTAATTGTAATATTAGCTGTTTCCCTATAAGGAAACTGTTGTAACCTACAGAAGGTTACTGAACAGAATAATTGCATGAAGGTTAGTAATGAATGATAATACTTAGGACATGAACAACATATATAAGATTTGCCAGCAACACGTAAAATAAGTAGTCAACTGCTAACGGAACTTCAAACTGAACCCTTTATTACATCCACCAGGGTAGATTATTCTAATTCCTTTTAATACTTGTAATATTTTTTAAGTACATAAAGTACATAAAACTTGTAACACTTTTTTAAGTAGATAAATACATGAACCTTGTAATACATGTAATATTTCTTTTTAAGTACATAATAAGTACTTGTAATACTTTTTCAGTACATAAAGTATGTAAGTACTTTAAAGTAATTTCAGATTTTTTAAAAAGTTAAATTTATACTATTTTCTTGCAATAAAAACTATAATTAAAACTTGGAAAAATATTCAAAATATTACTGTGCGTTTTAAATATATTTTATAAAATAGTGACCATGATCATTGCTATCATTTTTTATTAGGTTGGTGCAAAAATAATGTCGCTTTCTCGCATAGTAACATATGTGAGAAAACGACATTATTTTTGCACCAACCTAATATATTTTTGATACCTACCTGGCCAAGATGAGCAATATATAAACGATAACATTTTAGTCTGAATTTCCAAGATGAGAAATTATCATTATTGACATTATTTATATTTAGACTAACATCTTCATCTTTGTTCTTATTGTCACCACATTTTGGCCTCCTGACGCAGTGTAGTGGATTAAAGTGTTGGTTCATAAATTTGGTCACATAGTTATTGTGAGTTCAATCCTTAGTGCAGGCTTAGACTTTATACCTGAGTCTGGAAGCATCCATCCAAGGTGTGCTCCTTTTGGGGTTATCTTACCCATTTTGTTTCTATACCCTTGTGAACTTACACTAGGCTTTTTCCCAGCTCTAGTTAGTGAAAAACTACCCAAAAGAATTCCAGTGTATGCTCATACCTACTTCAAAACTTTGTTTTTTATTTTTCCTGTTTGGCAGCTCTTGATCTCTTCATAGTTGTCCGAAAATTTTTTCAGCCAAGCTTGTGTGATCTGTCCTGATCAGAGATAACTTCTGACTACTTATGACTATATTTAACTTATATGTAAAACTTAACCCTTTTCCTTTTTATAGCACATTTTAACTCTTATTTCTGTAAGAAAAGATGATTAATAAGTCTTACAGAAAACCTTTAGTCTTCATATTCTAAGCTCCACCAACAGCGCAATGCTTGATTTAGATATTTTGTATTACTTACACTATTAATATTTGAACTATTGTCCTCATCTATGGCTATAATGTTGTGATAAAAACTATCACAATGTTTCGGCCATTGTGTCCTTCCGCTTTCCTCAGATGTATATTGATCTGTGTAACGTACAAGGAATTCTGAACTAAACCATTTATTTTTCTATCTGGGTAGACGGTTCTCATTTCATTGCTCATGTCTAGGGTTATCTCAGATAGTTCTTATTTATAGTACTTCTCAGTTATACCTCACCCTGTTTCTACCGAGTGCAAGTACACACTGCCTGACCTAGAGATTGAACTGACAACAACTATGATACAAATTCACAAATCAACACTTTAATCATTGTCCTAGTGGATATTTTGTGTTACATCTGACCACATGCAGCAGTTTCTACCCTCATTTCATACCGAAGTTGGGCGACTGGCTGACGGGCTGATCGGTTGAACTCTCTGCCTTCGGGCGGGGAGGAACCCGAACGAGGCTATGCCGAAGGGCGGAGTCTCTTTTGGGGAGGTAAACTGACCCTGAACCTGTTTATACGAGTTCAAAGGGCATATTTTTGGCCGAGCCCATGAGCTCGGAGATCCCACATTAAACCAGCCTTGTGCCACATGATGCCCTCGTGGGGGGGGGTGACTAAATACCGTTTCTACCCTCATTTACTGACCAGTCACATACAGGGTGCGATGGATAAATTGTCATCTAAATTATGCAAAAAGAAAAATAACCCAGACATTTCATTTTAACAGATATATTTACCAAAATTACACAAAAATATCTTGAAATAATAAAAAGTAAATTTATTCAATAAATTGTGATTGGCTTCAACCACAGCCTCCAGATGAGTTTGGAATCTCCCACAAATCTTCTGGACGGTCTCCTTGTTTAAGTTGGTGAATGCTGCCATAATCCTTGCCTTCAGTTCATCTTTGGTGTTACAAGGTGTTTTGTTGGTCTTCTTCAGGTGAATGGAATTTCAAACTGAACCCTTTATTTTGTTCACCAGGATAGATTGTTCTAGTTCCACATGCCATGCCTTTTCTAGATATCTCAGTTTCAGTTATTTCCCTTTAACTCAACTCTCCAAGTTTTTGTTCACCTCTGCTGTGGCCAGGTATTGAACTCAAAACTCTTTGGGTCAAGTCACTGGATTACTTTAACCAACATTTTTATCCACTAGCACATCAGTGTATGAATATCTTTGAGGACATCAGTGTATGAATTTTGGCGACTTGTAAACCATTTTTACCAGAGCTCATATAACAATTTGTTGTTGTTGCTGTTTTCCTCTAGCACTCCATATTACTGGTTCCCATATTGTATTCATGTCTATGCTTGGCTGGCTTAGGAGATTTTCGTGGCCTAAATAAAAGGTTCAGTTCAAAATTCTAATCACCTGAAGAAAGCTGAAGCATACAAAGGCCAAAAGGTCATAAATATGACAGAAAAGATTAGGACAACTGTTCGAACAATGTAAATAGCATAAATAGTTACAATAGTTCATTTCAGAAATATAGACAGATCCTGAAGAAGGAAGAAGAGTACAATGGCCAAAATGTCTTGAATATGACAATAAAGATGAGGACAACTGTTTGAACAATGAAAATAGTGTAAATAGTTACAATACCTCATCTCAGAAATATAGACAAATCCTGAAGAAGGTCAGAGAATACAGTGCCAGAAACGTTGTGAATATGACAGTAAAGAACAATGTAAATAGTGTAAATACATCTTACTTGTTAATTCAATTTGCTTTTTCATTACTGTTTCTTCCACCCTCTAACTGACCAGTATTACTGTTGTTCAGGTCAAGTCAGCCTTTTTTCTTCCGCACTTTCTTCTTTCCTTCATGCATATTTAATAGCTGTCTACTTCATTGTACAAGACTGATCATTCTCAAGTAATATCTTGATTTAATTGCTATCAATGTCAACAGGTCAACCTGATATTGGGGTATCACAGAGCGAAAAATCTCCACTCCTTATTCATTAATCATTCACAATAAATTCTACGTAGATTATGTAAATAATTTTTTCATATGTTGTAGCATACCTATGGACAATAATGGGTATGCCACCATTCCCATAAATACAGTAGTGAATACTGTATGTTGGTCTGCAGTTGGAGATTCATTATGGAATTCATTTGACTCATTTCTAGCAGTTTACTACTTCACCTATGAGCTGCTGGCAAATCTTATATGTGTTGTTCTTGACCTGAGTATTATCATTCATTACCAACCTTCATTTGATTATTCTATTCAGTAATCTTCCCTAGGTTACAATAGCATCTGTTGCATTTTCATCTTTCTTAAAATAAAAAAGCATAATATGTCAAAAATATTTCTAAATTTCTTCCATCTACAATTTTAGATTCAATAAACAACTATACAGAAATTATGCCAATTTTTTTCTTTTTAAAGATTAGAACTGGAATAAGCCTACACACGATGAAAGTGAATTTATACATTTTATTTGCTCTTGAGAATTTACAACAAAAATAGTAATTACTACATAATAGATCATTCCATCTTAAATAAATCAAAAATGTTTTGTGGCA
>OZ010606.1:34147446-34249946 GCA_963932145.1 Acanthosepion lycidas
ATATATATATATATATATATATATATATATATATATTTTAAAAATAAAATATAATACTAACTTACCTCAGTGAAAATCTAGTGAAGAATTATGAGTGTTGTGCAACATTTAGAATTGTTTATATTCTGCACTTTGCTCTTGCACATTTTTTCTTTTTTGTCACAAACAATTTTATTTATCTTGCAACCCACTGAAGGGCTGAGACCCATAGTTTGAAAAACCCTGATTTAGATGATTGATGTTATATTCAGCACATTGACTCTTATCATTGTTCGTGCTATTGTTATTATCATCATTGTAAGAGAAGTGATAAAAATACAATGACAAAATAAAGTTAAAACATGCCAGAAAGTGCCCAACTGAAAAGGTTTATTTACAATACATGATCTAAGGCAATAGCGATAATGAAGATAATGTAAAGCCAGAAATGCTGTCAGTCAGCAGAATTCTGATGAAAGAATATGATATACAGGTTTTTATATATATCAGGTCAATGTTAGGCAATGTTTTTCTGCTTTGTCATTCAGATGCCTAATATATGTGTGTGTGTGTGTGTGTTTAGGTAGCAAATGTTATTAAAGAAAACAGTTATATTGATTAATTTTATTGGTTGACTTATACAAATTACAAATTATCCTTCTCAGATAAGGAGGAAATTCCATCAGAAATTGTGCAAAGTTGATTTTGGAAAAAATATGACCCAAACTTTCAAATTTTTAAAGTCATCATCAGCATAGGTAGAGACAAATAGCAGATTTTATACAACTGGCGATTGTAATGACATGGGGAAAAAAGTGTTGTGACGTGTGTGTGTTTATCGCTTTTTTTATATATATGCAGTTGAATATACTTGCCCATGCGGAGAATGTTTTTCTATAAGTAAAAAAACAGACAACATCTTACATAGGATATACCACAGCCACACACTCACAGAGTCTCACCTGCCACCTATCAGACATGATGCCATCAGACAACACATTAATAAGCAGTAGCATTAGAAAACTACTCACAAACAATACCAAAATACTAGCAAAATCAAACAGTAATGATTGATGATCCTTGAAGCAATACTCATGCAACAAAAATAACTATAAAGCCAATTTTAATTTAAGATCTCGCATCCTCAAAGTTATTCTTCCAAATTGTTAATTCTGTAGTGAGTTTGATCCTCACTGTGTGCCAATCAAGTTTAGCAGAAGTGAAACTGAATAAATATTCATGTAGATTTGTTCGAAATAAAATTAATTTAAAAAAAAAAAAAATAGCGGTTAATGGGGGCTAATTCAAACAAAATAAAATCACTTGGTTACTTCCCTTGGTAGTGACTTTTTACCTTCGAAATTGACATTATTTTCGCTATAAGTTAATTTTCAAAATTATTACTCTGGTTAATGAAAATCATCGTTCTCCCCTCGGTTGAATTATGACCTTCGGCCCCCCCACAAGCTAATTATGTGCTCCCCCGCACACGGAGCCACCCTCTAACTCGACCGCACCTATCTTAAATAGTTTTACTTGTGATATATTTTAAATAGCTTGAAGTAAACTTATTGCAAATTCTTTAAATATACTAAAATAGCTATCTTTTGTTTGTCAATAAAAATATTCTTTAAGAAATACCACTATTTTACTATTTGTTGCAAACCAAATTAGCACAGATTTCAACACAATTGTATTAAAAAAAAAATTATAACCATCATTATAACAATGAAAAATAAATATGAGTTTATCATATTGATACTATTTAGCAGTGATAACATCTAGAAAACTAAAATTACTGCTTTATAAAAATTTCTAAGATTTAAACATTCTGAACTAAAATTAAACATGTTATCTACTTAAAACACCTGTCCTTGCTTTGTTTCCTTTTTATATGAAAAATAATTCCCTTTCAAAAATAAAATATACTTTTCTGAAATTTTATTAGAAGAAGCTGATTTAAAGTTTAATTAATCTGATTTGAAACAAATATTACTCATTTTTAATTTAAAATATCCTGGGAAAACATTTTTTATCACTGAGGTGAGTATTTTTATGGGGTGTTGACAATTTTCTTGCTAGACTTATTGTTATGTAGTGGTTTCACAGTGGAGGCTTGTATTTGTACTAAGTCGGTCCTAAAATAGGTTCGACGTACAAAAACGTTAGGAACTTGATATAATAGTTAATGACGCAGCAATCTAGTTGTGGTGGCTGATACTTTAATATCCGACTAACAGTCATCTGACATCAAATGACTGACCAGCTCACTGCCGACCCAGTGACTGCTACTACTACTCCTACTTATTATAGGTGGGAGAGTCTATTAACTATAGAATAGGTGTGTTCCAGTATAACACCTATATTTGAGAATTTTTTCTAATTAGGACATAATGGTAAAAATTACTTGAATATAACATGAACACCTTTTTTATATAATTATTTTTAATTAGCCAGTCATCTTAAAAAATTAAGAAAATATTCCAAGCAATCTAATATTTATTTAATTTTAGACACTTTGGCTTTTTGTCTAATTCATGAAGATGCTTGTTGAGGAAATAGTAGAAAATTATCAATAAATTTTAACTTTACTATAGTTACCACTTTTATTTTCTGATAATGTCACATTTAAAAATCCATATTTACAAAACTTGACAAGTTCATACACACATAAAATAAATTCAAAATTCTTTTTAAGATATTGGGAGTTGTTGAATTGTACTGAGCTTTTCCATTTATAATTAGTAAATATAGTTTTTTCTTTAATAGCAATATCACCTAATTACTAAAAATTAATACAGAATTTTAATAAATTTCAAAGTTTATAAATTAATCTAATTAAAATTTTTAAAAAATGAAAACAGTTCTTGTAAAAATACAGTATTCATTGAATTTTTTTTTTTTTTGTTAAGACAATAGTGTCCATAATATAAAAAGCAATTAAAAGCTTTTCCAATTGAATAATCTCTTAGTTTTATAGTATTTTTTATTTTACAATTCAAAGCAGATTTTCTGTAACTGTAGGCCCTGTATGATAAAAAACCTGAGGATTTAAGTTCTCCTAGACATTGTCCTTATAATTAATATAAACATTATGTGCAACAAAAAAGAATTTCTTAAAATTTCATATAAATAAAATAAGTGGGGGTTAACAGGTGTAAAAAATTATCTACAAAGATTTTCTAAAAAAAGATTAATTTAAAAAATAATTTAATTCATTTGTGAATAAATCCTTAAAGTTTAATTAAAATTCAGCAATTATCTAATTTTTACAAGAATTTCTAAATCAGTGTGTTTTGCACAGCAAAAAGATGCTAAAATTTCACATAATAATGTAAAGTATGATCACCTGCTGACACAAGGAAAACAAAATTTTTCAACAAATCTTTGGAGGTATCAAATATATATAAATTTTTATATACCAGGAAAATAAATGAAAATGTGGAAAAGATTTTTGTCTGACATGTTTATCATTTAGGATAAAGTCCTGAAAAATAAAACACACGAGACAAAAATCTATTGCCACCATTTTTGTCATCAATTTTCCTAACATTATATATATATATATATATATATATATATATATATATATATATATATATAAGTTTCTAAATAATAAAAATCTACTAAACAATAGACATGAGTTAATGGTTTTTTGCCAACATCATCAAATCTTTGCATTGAATAATTAGCATATCATTTTTTTAGAATCCATAGTCCTAATAAATAGCTTAAATACCCTACAAAAAAAGATAACCCTTTATGAAGTCATCAAAAAACAAATGTTACGTCAGTTTTTGTTTTTTTTTATATATATACACAAAACCCTTTCAGAAAAAATAAAATAAAAAAATCTCCATAGGCAGGTAAACCAGACTAGACGAAATTATCTTCCGTTTTAAATTTAGACACCCCAACCTTACCCTGATTTGACATCTATGAATGTAACTCTATACTGATACAAATTATTAACACCCTGTGCCCCTCTTTATATGAACAATCGCGCTGGCCGTTACCATGGAAATTTTGATTTCAATAATGAATCTGCTATTAAAACATGTAAATTTCAGAAATAAGTTATTCCAAAAAAATTTTGTTTGTAGATGGAACAGAGCTTACTTTAATTCAATTTAATTCAAATAATTATATTGAAGTTTTCGGCTCTTGTTTTGAAACATGAGTACTCTTATGTAGCGTGTTGGAATCATATTTTTAAATAAATAATTATATTTATGCTCTACATATATATATATATATATATATATATATATATATATATGATAAAAATATCGTTATATTTATGCTATATTTATGGGTCAAAGAGCATATGTAAATATAAAAGTGGACATTGGTCAACAATCTTCAGGCCAGAAGATTGCATTCAGGCATGAAACAAACTATTGCCAGTCAGTGTTGACCTCAAATAAAAATTACTTACATACACACACACACACATACACAAAGAGGAAAAGAAATCTACCTAATGCCAATAATAAGAGCATCTCGACTAGTGCAAAAATTAATTATATTAAACTTAGTCTAAATATAACAAAAAATGAGAAAATTACAGCCAATTACTGAAACCTCCTGATGAGTGGACTTAACAATTGCAAAAGAGTTCATCTATCAAACACTAGTGTCAAGGTGCTGAATATAAAATTATTCAGCTAAGTAAATTTTATTTGTATTAATCATATATATATATATATATATATATATATATATATATATATATATATATATAATTCACTGCTGAAGATGATCTTGGATGAGATTGAAAGTACTTGGGAAAATAAAAGAAAAGGCCAAAACCATGGTGTCTTTCTTACTCAGTTTTGTAACAGCACTAAGAAACTAATCTGTGAATTTAAGTGGTTATTAAAATGAAATAAATAGAAATAATATGTCTAGATTATTCAACCAAATATGTCTAAATATACATATCCATCAGTTGTGCCATTCATGATATGCACTTAGGCGATCATGTATCTTTCGATACATGACTGACGAGGCAGATTTTTTCCTGTAGTAGGTTGCTATTACTTTCTGCGGTAAACCATTTGCCATCCAAGGCTGCAGAACCTAGTCACTCCTGCTATTTACCCATAGCTGGGGGGAGAAGAAGAGAATTTATAACTTTCCCAAGAGTATTAGCATGCAAGTGAATGTAATGGATTCGACTCAATCCGAGCCATTGTCCATTACTCCACCGTGCATCCTCTAAAAAATAGATATACGCATGAATATATTATATATAATGTTTTTAGCCTACTCTTGGGTGTCAAAATAAAAGTGAAAGGAATGGGGTTGTAATAAAGAGACCAGGAAGAAATCAAATGTGTGGAAATTTTCAATATAATGTGAGGGGAGAATAATTAAAATCATGTCTAAATAGTTTAAACATGAATCAAACACATAAGATATTTTAAGATAATTCACTGAAAGAATCATCCTGGATATGATGATAAACTACATCCACGTCCTGGATATGACGATAAACTACGTCCGTGTCCTGGGTATGACGATAAACTACATCCGTGTCCTGGATATGACGATAAACTACATCCACGTCCTGGATATGACGATAAACTACATCCACGTCCTGGATATGACGATAAACTACGTCCGTGTCCTGGGTATGACGATAAACTACATCCGTGTCCTGGATATGACGATAAACTACATCCGTGTCCTGGATATGACGATAAACTACATCCACGTCCTGGATATGACGATAAACTACATCCGTGTCCTGGATATGATGATAAACTACATCCGTGTCCTGGGTATGACGATAAACTACATCCGTGTCCTGGGTATGACGATAAACTACATCCGTGTCCTGGATATGATGATAAACTACATCCATGCCATGGGTATGATGATAAACTACATATTCTATTCATACAAACCTGTCCTATAAATCTTGTCAGCATTAAATAATCCATTGAGGTTGATATACTGTAAAACAAAACAACCCAAATCAAACCATCACTGAAAGAAAACTTACAATGCAAGTGTTTCCCACCACAGCATTGTTGGACCTACTTTGTTGTTAATTTTCATAAATCACCTTCCTGATGGCATCAGTTCTCAACTCGGTATCTGTGCAGATGACTCCACTATTTATTCCGGTCTTAATAGTAAGACTGATCAGTTAGGGAGGCATGGTGGAGTAATGGATAGTGGCTTGGATTGAAGAATTGGAGAGCCGAGTTTGAATTCCAGTTGAATCCATTACATTCACTTACATGCTAACAACCTTGGGAAAGGTATAAATCATCTTCTTCTCCCCTCAGCTATAAGTAAACACCAAGACTGACCAGGGTTCTGTAGCGTTGGATAGCAACTGGTCTACTGCTGAAAGAAATGGCAACCTATGCTGGAAAATATCTGCCTCGTCAGTCATGTATCGAAAGATACATGATTGCCTAAGTGTGTATCACACATAGCACATAACTGACTGACTGATCAGTTAGATAAGGTCAAATTACCTGCTGATCTCAAAAATCACCTACAATCTGCTATTAACTGTGGCAAAGAATGCTTTCTTAATTTTAATGAAGTTTCTCTCTGTTAATCATCTGAGATATCCCTTTCTCCCTTCCAGCATTATGGCTAGTGCTAACCTCCAGGAGTGACTCATTGCACCTTCTCAAATTAACATTCTTGGCTGACACGAGTGGAAAGATTATATTGAAAATTGCTAGGTTTTCTGTGTCATGCTAGACACTTTTTTTCTCCAGAATCTAGCTTACATATTTATAATTCTACCACTTATCCATGCTTTTAATATTGCTGCCATATATGGTATAGTACTACTGCTATATATTTAGAGGTGCTTGATAAAATACAAAGAAGACTCTGCAATATTATCGGTCCTGACTTGACATCTTCAGTTACTTTCCCACTGCCATAATGTAACTTCCATGTGCCTTTTCTATATATACTTCCATGGTAATTGTTCTGAAGAACTCTCCACTATGATACCTAGACTTTATGAATTTAAGTGCAGTACTAGATTAGCAACAAGGTCTCATCAATTTATAGCTGAATTGGTTAGATGTAATTCACTTGTGGAACTCTCTTCCAGTTCTATGCTTTCTAGCCAATTTTGATCTTTAAAACTTTAGATGCAATATCAATCTTAATCTACTGTCTTCCTGAATAATCTTTTATTGTTCTTGTAGAGGACCGTGTGTGTATTTACGCGTTGTTGTATTAGAAACACATGTGTAACTCCTGGTAGAATATTAAAAGATCCAACTACATGAAAATTGTTGGACTTAATTTGTCCAACCAAAGATGAAAGAAGACAGATATATATATATATATATATCAACAAATATGTATTAAACAAATTACAAGGCACATAAACATAACATTGTGTGTGTTCTTTCGTGAATGTTATTTTGGTGAATGTTTGTAATGTTCATAGCATTTTCCAGAAATGGGAAATGCTGATCTTCTAAGAGCTTACATCTTGTCGCTGAAATGAAGAACAAAAAGAGATTTACCTCACTTCCACGCGAGGTGGAATGCAGCACGAGGCATGAGGGAAAAAGAGATCGAGGCAAGAGGTCGCCCGGTATTTTTAGCATGGGGAGAGAGACCCCTGGTGAAGAATTAGAGAACTAAGGAGGAGGTAACTCCTACATTCTCATTCCTTAATAATGTTTCTCTTTTTTTCTTATTCTTTTACACTACAGGTTAATATTTTGGCCAGTTTCAGTAGGATCATTTTCAGGAACCTTTCATCTAAGTGAGTTATTTATTTTTCAATAAATGTGGAATGCCACAGTTATTACAACAGAAAATAACTTTCTTAGACAAAAAGTTCTTGATCATACGGCGATCGAATCTTGACAAAATGTTAACCTGCACCCCCAGACTGTTTCAAATATCTCCTTTTCTAAAAGAAATACTACTTTCCAAAGTCAACATACATGACTATAAACAATTAAGACAAAAATGCTAAAAGTAAACAATTAAATCAAAACCTATTATTTAAAATAAATGCATAAATAATTTATCAAATTAAAATATATATAATAATGCATAATTTATATTGTTTGGACTGTTGTTTTCATCTTTATTGTCATGTTCATGACATTTTGGCCACTGTATGCTCCAGCCTTCTTCAGGTGATTGAAATTTCGAACGGGACTCTTTATTTTATCCATCAGGTTAGATTGTTCTACTTTCACGTGCTATGCTTCTTTTAGTTATCTCCCTCTAACTCAACTCTCCAAGTTTTTTTCTGTTCACCACTAGCCAGGAATTGAACTCACAACTCTTTTGGATCAAGTCACCAACACTTTTATCCACAGAGTTATATGTCCTTCAGGACATCAGTGTATGAATTTTTGGGACTTATAAACTTAATATCTCAGTAACCTTTTTTACCTGAGCTCATATTGCAATTTTGTTGTTATTATTGCTTTTCTCTAGCACTCCGTATTATAGGTTCTCATATTGTATTCATTTCTATCCTTGACCGGCTTAGGAGATTTTTGTGGCCTACCATATGTGCTGATTCCTTAAGTTTTTGTATTTTCCAGTGATGTTCTCTGTCTGTTATTTCAACCTCATCCCACAGGGGGCGATGATCTCCCTTTTCCCTCCATATGTGGTCAGCTACACCTGATCTTTCTATTCCCCTCATGTTACAACTTTACAATGTTCTTGCAGTCTTACCTTAAGGGGACGGCCTGTTTCTTCTTTATATTTCTTACCACAGCTGTACAAGTTGGCATACACACACTTCTTAGTCATGTTCTCCTCTGGGGTGGGGGGATCTTACTTGGAAGAGGAGTCTGCAAAGTGTCAAACCACTTTTGAACATCGTCTTGATGTTATATGGACCACAGATGTTTTGTATTTTTTCCAGTAATCCCTTCATATGGGGTAGGGAGACTGAAGCTGTTTTCTGAATGTTGTTATCCTCTTGTACCCTTCTATCAGTTTATCAGAGCTGCTGCCATGTACCCAGGGTAGTTGTTATGTTGTAGGGTACTGCTTATACTGACCATTTCTTGATTATATGTCTCTGGGCTGCCACTTGTGACTTTTGCTTGATACTGTAGGCAGCGAACAGTCCCTTTCTTTACACTCCATGGGTGATGGGAGTTGAAGTTGTGGTATTCCCCAGTGAATGTTGGTTTACAGTATATAGATGCCTTGAACCCATGCACTTTTTGAGATGTTAGTACATCCAGGAATGCTAATTTGTTGTTGTTTTCTTGCTCCATTGTGAACTGTATCAATGATCTTATTGAGTTCACATGGTCCATTAGTAGCTGGACTTCTTCCTGGTGTGGCCAGAATATGAAGGTATCATCTACATATCTCAGCCATAGGGTTGGATTTAGTGGAGTCAATTTTAATGCCAAGTTTTTGAAGTATTCCATACATATATGTTTGCCATTTGTGGTGATAATAGCAAGTCCATTGCTAAGCTTTCATCCTGTCAATATATGTCTGATCCCATTCCAAAGTATGTTGTTTGTGTACAGAAAGTCAGCATCTCGATCAGGTTATCTATTGGTATGCTGGTCCATTCTCTTAGGGATGAGTCCGAGACCAGTCTCTCCCTAACTAACAACAGTGCCTCTTCCATGGGTTCCTTGATGAAAAAGCTCAACACATCCAGGTTCCCCATCTGGTTGGATTGGATGGGAGCATCTTTGATTATTTCTATGAAGTGGGTAGAGCTTCGGACATATGAAGGTGACTTTCCTATAAATGGATCAATTATAACTACAAGGAAGTGATATAGAGAGTGGCACACAGATCCTTGAGAGCTAACACTCTGTCTGAGAGGAATACTGTCTTTGAATTTTGGGGAGACCGTATATGGGAGATAGCTTGATGTAATGCTGCGAAAACTGCATGTATGTCTTAGGTGGGAGTGATCCTTGTTCTCAATTAGGATCTGTGACAGTTTTCAGTCTGTTTTTATTTTGGATCTTTCATTACTTTACTGTAGCTACCATTTCTAATCTGGTCTTCCAGTTTTCCTGTATATTCTGATCTGTCCATCACTACAGTCACATTGCCTTTGTCAGCCAGTAGCATGATGATATTTTCATTCCTCTGTACAGTTCTGATTGCCAGCCTCTTGATTTGGGTGGTGTGGCTTTCTCCAGTATCTGTCTCACTTTTCATCTTAGCTCATCTACCCAAGCCAGAGGGATGTTCAAGGCTATTTCCTCAATTCAAGCAATGATGTTCAAGTATGGTATCTGCCTGATGGTTTTGGCAAAGTTGAGACCCTTGTCTAGTACTGACTCCCCAGAGGCACTCAGCTGGTGTTGACTGATGTTGATTACTGCCTTCACTGGGGGGTGATGGATCTTGTGTGTCACCTTCTGATCTTTCAATCTGTTTAATTTTTGTACTTGGCGGACCTTGAATTCATCGAATTCATGTCTGAAGGATTTATTCAGATTATGTTGGATCCTCTTTCAGTCTTCTTCATCGGTAATTCTGTTGAAGAATTCCTCAAGCCTCTGGAACATATCAGATTGAAGTTTCTGTTTTATCCAACAGTCGTACTGGATTCTTTCTCAGACAAGTGTGTGTCCCACTTTTTCTACAACTAGATAAGCTCTCCTTGAATTGACGGGAAGTTTTGGTGCCAAGCCTGAAGCTTTTGGATTAGTGTAGGAATGGTTTGATATTTGTGCCAGCTTTTGGTGGGACTTTTCTAATTTTCTTCATATTTTCAGTATATTGGGTCTTTACCAATCCTTCAGTATATGTCTTATAATTCTGAGATGAGGTATTGTAATTATTTACATTATTCGGACTGTTGTCCTTATCTTTATTGTCTTGTTCATGACATTTCAGCCGTTGGATGCTCTGGCCTTCTTCAGGTGACTGGAATTCCAAACTGAACTTTTATTTCATACACACAACGCAATCAACAGGTGCTGATTGAAAAAAATTTCATATTTATTATTTATATGTGTGTGTGTGTGCTTGTGCTTGTGCATGTGTGTGAGAAAAAAGATAAAAAGAAAACTTATCTTAGTCAATGAATTTTGTCCTCTGAGAGACTTTATCCAGGCAAGTTTCCTTTTGTCTTTATTTATATTGTCCTTTTACAGATACACTCTGTCTAAAATTTTTGCACACACACACACATATATATGTAGAATTGTGTCTTAGCTGAGTGTGAAAAATAAAATTATCATATGAAAATATCAAAGCCTACTTAGTGGGTGAGATTTTATATATTTTATATACAATAACATTTACTCATTTTTGTTTATTAGGCATTAGATTACATCACTTAGCATCTGCCATAGTTTACCTTGACTTATTTATGAGTGTTCTTAAATTTAAAAATTTTGAAAGCCTAATGATATTTTTACTTTTGTTTATAAATACTTATTGCAAAATAAAATCCTTACATTTACCTTGAGAAAATCCTTCAGTTAATGAAATGCATTGGTAAAGAATGGTTTTTCTTTTTGTCTTTATTCACTCATATATATATATATATATATATATATATATATATATATATATATATAGATAGATAGATAGATAGATAGATAGATAGATAGATAGATAGATGTGTGTGATGGTGGGTTACTCATTTCTGAGTATACTAATCTGCTGGGGTGGTTAGCTAATCCTTGCTGCTGATAGATTCCCTATTGTCATTTTACAGATATATTTTATTTATATCTGAATTTTTACACACACACACACACACACACACACACACACACACACACACACACACACAAGGTCTGTCTGAAAAGTAACGGGACTAGTGTCACAAAGAATTTATTTCAATTTCAAACAACAAACTACATGGTTTCTCCTTCAAAGTAATCCCCTTTGAGTCTAATGCACTTTTTCATCCTTCACTGCCATGCTTCTCTGCACTGCTTAAAGGACTTTTTTTGGGTACCTCTCAGCTCTGTTGTTATGGTCCTCTTGATGGTATCTACACCTTTCAAACCAGTCCCACAGAGCAAGAGCAGGTGTTTAGGGAGGTTGTTCCAGTACAGCGATGTTCTTGCATGCTCAGTGTATTGTAAGCAGGTGCATTGTTGTAATGAAGCAGCTGTGATTTGTCCTGACACAAAAAAAAAAATGTGAGAAAAATGGCAATGGTTGCAGAAAGCTAAAATTACTGTTATATACTCCCAAGATATCATGTTAGACAATGGAACAATTTATTATCTCTCTTTTGCCCATAGCTCACAACCCTGTTTTTGTTCCAGACAGACCTCATATATATATATATATATATATATATATAATTATTTATTTAAAAAATTATAACATAAATATGTTATAAAATCACTACAAAAATAGCCAATTTGTTTCATTTGATAAGACACCGGAAGTGTTGAAACAAAATGGCTATTTTTGTAGAGATTTTATAACATATTTATGTTATAATTTTTTAAATAAATAATTATATCTGCTCTACTCTGTATTGAGCACTCTTTTAAGAATAGTAATTGTTGGTTATTGGAATTTATTCCGTATACACCAATCATATACTTATATATATATATATATATATATACACACACACATATATATATATACATATATATATATATATATATATATATATATATATACATATATATATATATATATATCTATATCTATATATACATATATATGTATATATATATATATATATATATATATATATATATATATATATATATACATATATATATATATATATATATATATATATATATATATATATATATAACCTCAACCTACAAATTTAATCCATTCCGGGAGTGGATGTGTAACTGGAAATTTGATATGTTGAAACAAGTTTCCCCAATTAAAATAATAGAAATTAAATAAATTAATTCCAAGACCCCAAAATATTGATATAAAAATCAATATTATGCAAAATTAAAGTACTTTTTTAAAGATTATACACGAATAATGTAAATAAATATAACACTTTGACTCTTTCCCAGGCTTTACCAATGAGATTTAAGCAATTTAGGATATTGAAGAGATCCTTCCAAAATTCTCTTAGGGCCAGGTTTGTATTTTTGGTCACTTCAAAACACGTTTGAAACAAGGCAGCTTTATCAGAGATTGCAGACCCGCCATGTCTCATTACACTCTGGATGCTGGTTCTCTTTATAAATTTTTCAACCCATCCTCAGCTTAACTTAAATGCATTTTCATCTTCAGAACATATGCCAGATATTTTTCTGATAAGTTCCACATACAGCACCTTTGCCTTTGCACATATAATATCTTCAGACACAGAATCAACTTGTAGCTATTTCATCCACACAAACAACATCTTCAACATCTTCTAGGGGCTTTTGGACGATGCTTGGTAATTATGCTAACTCCCATAGCTACACCAAGCATTTTTATTTCTATCTTGTTCTGAAGGATAATGCAAATTGTTGATGCTGAACATACATATAGATTGGCAAGGTCAGAAACACAGGTACCTTCTTCCTGCTTCTGAATGATCTCCTTCTTCGTTTGCACAGATATTTTTCCCACTTCTTAATGACAACCAGCTTCTTCGATGACATCATGGGCTACAAAAATTACCAACTAAAATATAAAATTTATTGTACATGTACAGACACATTAAGCTATGCAGTACTGTATGAAAAAATGTAAAGACATTTTATTTCTTCTCTTGTCTGAATAGTACTTGGCATGGTATTTCTTCTTTGGTCTATATAGCACTGGACATGTTATTTCTTCTCTTGTCTGAATAGTACTGGGCATGGTAATTCTTCTTTTCTCTATATAGCACTGAACATGTTATTTCTTCTCCTGTCTGAATAGTACTGGGCATGGTATTTCTTCTTTCGTCTATATAGCACTGGACATGTTATTTCTTCTCTTGTCTGAATAGTACTGGGAATGTTTTTTCTACTTTCGTATATAGCACTGGGCATGTTATTTCTTCTTTGTCTGAATAGTACTAGGCATGGTATTTCTTCTTTTGTCTATATAGCACTGGAGATGTTATTTCTTCTTTGGCTGAATAGTATGGGTATGATATTTCTTCTGTTGTCTATATAGCACTGAACATGTTATTTCTTCTCTTGTCTGAATAGTACTGAGCATGGTATTTCTACTTTCGTCTATATAGCACTGGACATGTTATTTCTTCTCTTGTCTGAATAGTACTGGGAATGTTTTTTCTACTTTCGTCTATATAGCACTGGGCATGTTATTTCTTCTTTGTCTGAATAGTACTAGTCATGGTATTTCTTCTTTTGTCTATATAGCACTGGACATGTTATTTCTTCTTTGTCTGAATAGTAATGGGCATGGTATTTCTTCTTTTATCTATATAGCATTGGAGATCTTATTTCTTCTCTTGTCTGAATAGTACTCGGAATGGTTTTTCTTCTTTTGTCTATATAGCACTGGACATGTTATTTCTTCTCTTGTCTGAATAATACTGGGCATGGTATTTCTTCTTTTGTCTATGTAGCACTGGACATGTTATTTCTCGTTTGTCTGAAGAGTACTGGGCATGGTATTTCTTCTTTTGGCTATAGAGCACTGGACATGTTATTTCTTCTCTTCTCTGAATAGTACTGGGCATGGTATTTCTTCGTTGTCTATATAGCACTGGACATGTTATTTCTTCTTTGTCTGAATAGTACTAGGCATGGTATTTCTTCTTTTGTCTATATAGCACCGGGCATGTTATTTTCTCTTTGTCTGAATAGTACTGGACATAGTATTTCTTCTTTGTCTATATAGCACTACCCATGTTATTTCTTCTCTTGTCTGAATAGTACTGGGCATAGTATTTCTTTTGTCTATATAGTACTGGACATGTTAATTCTTCTCTCGTCTGAATAGTACTGGGCATGGTATTTCTTCTTTGTCTGAATAGTACTGAGCATGGTATTTCTTCTTTTGTCTATATAGCACTGGACATGTTATTTCTTCTTTGTCTGAATAGTACTGGGCATGGTATTTTTTCTTTTGTCTATATAGCACTGGGCATGATATTTCTTCTTTGTCGGAATAGTACTGGAAATGGTTTTTCTTCTTTGTCTATATAGCACTGGACATGTTATTTCTTCTCTTATCTGAATAGTACTGGGCATGATATTTCTTCTTTGGTCTATATAGCACTGGACATGTTATTTCTTCTTTGTCTGAATAGCACTGGCATGGTATTTCTTCTTTTGTCTATATAGCACTGGACATGTTATTTCTTCTCTTGTCTGAATAGTACTGGGAATGTTTTTTCTTCTTTTGTCTATAGAGCACTGTGCATGTTATTTCTTCTTTGTCTGAATAGTACTGAGCAGGGTATTTCTTATTTCGTCTATATAGCACTGGACATCTTATTTCTTCTTTGGCTGAATAGTACTGGTATGTTATTTCTTCTGTTGTCTATAGAGCACTGGACATGTTATATCTTCTCTTGTCTGAATAGTACTGGGCATGGTATTTCTTCTTTGGTCTATATAGCACTGGACATGTTATTTCTTCTCTTGTCTGAATAGTACTGGGAATGGTATTTCTTCTTTTCTCTATATAGCACTGGACATGATATTTCTTCTCTTGCCTGAATAGTACTGAGCATGGTATTTCTTCTTTTGTCTATATAGCACTGGACATGTTATTTCTTCTTTGTTTGAATAGTACTAGCATGGTATTTCTACTTTTGTCTATATAGCACTGGACATGTTATTTCTTCTCTTGTCTGAATAGTACTGGGAATGTTTTTTCTTCTTTTGTCTATAGAGCACTGGGCATGTTTTTTCTTCTTTGTCTGAATAGTACTAGGCATGGTATTTCTTCTTTTGTCTATATAGCACTGGACATGTTATTTCTTCTTTGTCTGAATAGTAATGTGCATGGTATTTCTTCTTTTGTCTATATAGCATTGGAGATGTTATTTCTTCTCTTGTCTGAATAGTACTGAGCATGGTATTTCTTCTTTTGTCTATATAGCACTGGACATGTTATTTCTCCATTGTCTGAAAAGTACTGGCATGGTATTTCTTCTTTTGTCTATATAGCACTAGACATGTTATTTCTTCTTTGTCTGAATAGTAATGGGCATGGTATTTCTTCATTTGTATATGTAGCACTGGACATGTTATTTCTTCTTTGTCTGAATAGTACTGGCATGGTATTTCTTCTTTTGTCTATATAGCACTAGACATGTTATTTCTTCTTTGTCTGAATAGTAAAGGGCATGGTATTTCTTCTTTTGGCTATAGAGCACTGGACATGTTATTTCTTCTCTTGTCTGAATAGTACTGGCATGGTATTTCTTCTTTTGTCTATATAGCACTGGACATGTCATTTCTTCTTTGTCTGAATAGTAATGGGCATGGTATTTCTTCTTTTGTATATGTAGCACTGGACATGTTATTTCTTCTTTGTCTGAATAGTACTGGCATGGTATTTCTTCTTTTGTCTATATAGCACTAGACATGTTATTTCTTCTTTGTCTGAATAGTAATGGGCATGGTATTTCTTCTTTTGGCTATAGAGCACTGGACATGTTATTTCTTCTCTTGTCTGAATAGTACTGGCATGGTATTTCTTCTTTTGTCTATATAGCACTAGACATGTTATTTCTTCTTTGTCTGAATAGTAATGGGCATGGTATTTCTTCTTTTGGCTATAGAGCACTGGACATGTTATTTCTTCTCTTGTCTGAATAGTACTGGCATGGTATTTCTTCTTTTGTCTATATAGCACTGGACATGTCATTTCTTCTTTGTCGGAATAGTAATGGGCATGGTATTTCTTCTTTTGTATATGTAGCACTGGACATGTTATTTCTTCTTTGTCTGAATAGTACTGTCATGGTATTTCTTCTTTTGTCTATATAGCACTAGACATGTTATTTCTTCTTTGTCTGAATAGTAATGGGCATGGTATTTCTTCTTTTGGCTATAGAGCACTGGACATGTTATTTCTTCTTTGTCTGAATAGTACTGGCATGGTATTTCTTCTTTTGTCTATATAGCACTAGACATGTTATTTCTTCTTTGTCTGAATAGTAATGGGCATGGTATTTCTTCTTTTGGCTATAGAGCACTGGACATGTTATTTCTTCTCTTGTCTGAATAGTACTGGCATGGTATTTCTTCTTTTGTCTATATAGCACTGGACATGTCATTTCTTCTTTATCTGAATAGTAATGGGCATGGTATTTCTTCTTTTGTATATGTAGCACTGGACATGTTATTTCTTCTTTGTCTGAATAGTACTGGCATGGTATTTCTTCTTTTGTCTATATAGCACTAGACATGTTATTTCTTCTTTGTCTGAATAGTAATGGGCATGGTATTTCTTCTTTTGGCTATAGAGCACTGGACATGTTATTTCTTCTTTGTCTGAATAGTACTGGCATGGTATTTCTTCTTTTGTCTATATAGCACTGGACATGTTATTTCTTCTTTGTCTGAATAGTAATGGGCATGGTATTTCTTCTTTTGGCTATAGAGCACTGGACATGTTATTTCTTCTCTTGTCTGAATAGTACTGGCATGGTATTTCTTCTTTTGTCTATATAGCACTAGACATGTTATTTCTTCTTTGTCTGAATAGTAATGGGCATGGTATTTCTTCTTTTGGCTATAGAGCACTGGACATGTTATTTCTTCTTTGTCTGAATAGTACTGGCATGGTATTTCTTCTTTTGTCTATATAGCACTGGACATGTTATTTCTTCTTTGTCTGAATAGTAATGGGCATGGTATTTCTTCTTTTGTCTATATAGCACTGGACATGTTATTTCTTCTCTTGTCTGAATAGTACTGGCATGGTATTTCTTCTTTTATCTATATAGCACTAGACATGTTATTTCTTCTTTGTCTGAATAGTAATGGGCATGGTATTTCTTCTTTTGTATATGTAGCACTGGACATGTTATTTCTTCTTTGTCTGAATAGTACTGGCATGGTATTTCTTCTTTTGTCTATATAGCACTAGTCATGTTATTTCTTCTTTGTCTGAATAGTAAAGGGCATGGTATTTCTTCTTTTGGCTATAGAGCACTGGACATGTTATTTCTTCTCTTGTCTGAATAGTACTGGCATGGTATTTCTTCTTTTGTCTATATAGCACTGGACATGTCATTTCTTCTTTGTCTGAATAGTAAGGGGCATGGTATTTCTTCTTTTGTATATGTAGCACTGGACATGTTATTTCTTCTTTGTCTGAATAGTACTGGCATGGTATTTCTTCTTTTGTCTATATAGCACTAGACATGTTATTTCTTCTTTGTCTGAATAGTAATGGGCATGGTATTTTTTCTTTTGGCTATAGAGCACTGGACATGTTATTTCTTCTTTGTCTGAATAGTACTGGCATGGTATTTCTTCTTTTGTCTATATAGCACTAGACATGTTATTTCTTCTTTGTCTGAATAGTAATGGGCATGGTATTTCTTCTTTTGGCTATAGAGCACTGGACATGTTATTTCTTCTCTTGTCTGAATAGTACTGGCATGGTATTTCTTCTTTTGTCTATATAGCACTGGACATGTCATTTCTTCTTTGTCGGAATAGTAATGGGCATGGTATTTCTTCTTTTGTATATGTAGCACTGGACATGTTATTTCTTCTTTGTCTGAATAGTACTGGCATGGTATTTCTTCTTTTGTCTATATAGCACTAGACATGTTATTTCTTCTTTGTCTGAATAGTAATGGGCATGGTATTTCTTCTTTTGGCTATAGAGCACTGGACATGTTATTTCTTCTTTGTCTGAATAGTACTGGCATGGTATTTCTTCTTTTGGCTATAGAGCACTGGACATGTTATTTCTTCGCTTGTCTGAATAGTACTGGCATGGTATTTCTTCTTTTGTCTATATAGCACTGGACATGTCATTTCTTCTTTATCTGAATAGTAATGGGCATGGTATTTCTTCTTTTGTATATGTAGCACTGGACATGTTATTTCTTCTTTGTCTGAATAGTACTGGCATGGTATTTCTTCTTTTGTCTATATAGCACTAGACATGTTATTTCTTCTTTGTCTGAATAGTAATGGGCATGGTATTTCTTCTTTTGGCTATAGAGCACTGGACATGTTATTTCTTCTTTGTCTGAATAGTACTGGCATGGTATTTCTTCTTTTGTCTATATAGCACTGGACATGTTATTTCTTCTTTGTCTGAATAGTAATGGGCATGGTATTTCTTCTTTTGGCTATAGAGCACTGGACATGTTATTTCTTCTCTTGTCTGAATAGTACTGGCATGGTATTTCTTCTTTTGTCTATATAGCACTAGACATGTTATTTCTTCTTTGTCTGAATAGTAATGGGCATGGTATTTCTTCTTTTGGCTATAGAGCACTGGACATGTTATTTCTTCTTTGTCTGAATAGTACTGGCATGGTATTTCTTCTTTTGTCTATATAGCACTGGACATGTTATTTCTTCTTTGTCTGAATAGTAATGGGCATGGTATTTCTTCTTTTGTCTATATAGCACTGGACATGTTATTTCTTCTTTGTCTGAATAGTAATGGGCATGGTATTTCTACTTTTGTCTATATAGCACTGGACATGTTATTTCTTC
Organism: Acanthosepion lycidas; assembly: GCA_963932145.1. NCBI lineage: Eukaryota > Metazoa > Mollusca > Cephalopoda > Sepiida > Sepiidae > Acanthosepion > Acanthosepion lycidas. The sequence goes on from OZ010606.1 coordinate 34,166,979, forward strand.
TTTGTCTGAATAGTAATGGGCATGGTATTTCTTCTTTTGTCTATGTAGCACTGGACATGTTATTTCTCCCTTGTCTGAATAGTACCGGCATGGTATTTCTTCTTTTGTCTATATAGCACTAGACATGTTATTTCTTCTTTGTCTGAATAGTAATGGGCATGGTATTTCTTCTTTTGTATATGTAGCACTGGACATGTTATTTCCTCTTTGTCTGAATAGTAATGGGCATGGTATTTCTTCTTTTGTCTATATAGCACTGGACATGTTATTTCTTCTTTGTCTGAATAGTACTGGGCATGGTATTTCTTCTTTTGTCTATATAGCACTGGGCATGTTATTTCTTCTTTGTCTGAATAGTACTGGGAATGTTATTTCTTCTTTTGTCTATAGAGCACTGGGCATGTTATTTCTTCTTTGTCTGAATAGTACTAGGCATGGTATTTCTTCTTTTGTCTATATAGCACTGGACATGTTATTTCTTCTTTGTCTGAATAGTAATGTGCATGGTATTTTTTCTTTTGTCTATATAGCATTGGAGATGTTATTTCTTCTCTTGTCTGAATAGTACTGAGCATGGTATTTCTTCTTTTGTCTATATAGCACTGGACATGTTATTTCTCCATTGTCTAAATAGTACTGGCATGGTATTTCTTCTTTTGTCTATATAGCACTAGACATGTTATTTCTTCTTTGTCTGAATAGTAATGGGCATGGTATTTCTTCTTTTGTATATGTATCACTGGACATGTTATTTCCTCTTTGTCTGAATAGTACTGGCATGGTATTTCTTCTTTTGTCTATATAGCACTGGACATGTTATTTCTTCATTGTCTGAATAGTAATGGGCATGGTATTTCTTCTTTTGGCTATAGAGCACTGGACATGCTATTTCTTCTCTTGTCTGAATAGTACTGGCATGGTATTTCTTCTTTTGTCTATATAGCACTGGACATGTTATTTCTTCTTTGTCTGAATAGTACCGGCATGGTATTTCTTCTTTTGTCTATATAGCACTGGACATGTTATTTCTTCTTTGTCTGAATAGTAATGTGCATGGTATTTCTTCTTTTGTCTATAGAGCACTGGACATGTTATTTCTTCTTTGTCTGAATAGTACTGGCATGGTATTTCTTCTTTTGTCTATATAGCACTGGACATGTTATTTCTTCTTTGTCTGAATAGTAATGGGCATGGTATTTCTTCTTTTGGCTATAGAGCACTGGACATGTTATTTCTTCTCTTGTCTGAATAGTACTGGCATGGTATTTCTTCTTTTGTCTATATAGCACTGGACATGTCATTTCTTCTTTATCTGAATAGTAATGGGCATGGTATTTCTTCTTTTGTATATGTAGCACTGGACATGTTATTTCTTCTTTGTCTGAATAGTACTGGCATGGTATTTCTTCTTTTGTCTATATAGCACTAGACATGTTATTTCTTCTTTGTCTGAATAGTAATGGGCATGGTATTTCTTCTTTTGGCTATAGAGCACTGGACATGTTATTTCTTCTTTGTCTGAATAGTACTGGCATGGTATTTCTTCTTTTGTCTATATAGCACTGGACATGTTATTTCTTCTTTGTCTGAATAGTAATGGGCATGGTATTTCTTCTTTTGGCTATAGAGCACTGGACATGTTATTTCTTCTCTTGTCTGAATAGTACTGGCATGGTATTTCTTCTTTTGTCTATATAGCACTAGACATGTTATTTCTTCTTTGTCTGAATAGTAATGGGCATGGTATTTCTTCTTTTGGCTATAGAGCACTGGACATGTTATTTCTTCTCTTGTCTGAATAGTACTGGCATGGTATTTCTTCTTTTGTCTATATAGCACTAGACATGTTATTTCTTCTTTGTCTGAATAGTAATGGGCATGGTATTTCTTCTTTTGGCTATAGAGCACTGGACATGTTATTTCTTCTTTGTCTGAATAGTACTGGCATGGTATTTCTTCTTTTGTCTATATAGCACTGGACATGTTATTTCTTCTTTGTCTGAATAGTAATGGGCATGGTATTTCTTCTTTTGTCTATATAGCACTGGACATGTTATTTCTTCTTTGTCTGAATAGTAATGGGCATGGTATTTCTACTTTTGTCTATATAGCACTGGACATGTTATTTCTTCTTTGTCTGAATAGTAATGGGCATGGTATTTCTTCTTTTGTCTATGTAGCACTGGACATGTTATTTCTCCCTTGTCTGAATAGTACCGGCATGGTATTTCTTCTTTTGTCTATATAGCACTAGACATGTTATTTCTTCTTTGTCTGAATAGTAATGGGCATGGTATTTCTTCTTTTGTATATGTAGCACTGGACATGTTATTTCCTCTTTGTCTGAATAGTAATGGGCATGGTATTTCTTCTTTTGTCTATATAGCACTGGACATGTTATTTCTTCTTTGTCTGAATAGTACTGGGCATGGTATTTCTTCTTTTGTCTATATAGCACTGGGCATGTTATTTCTTCTTTGTCTGAATAGTACTGGGAATGTTATTTCTTCTTTTGTCTATAGAGCACTGGGCATGTTATTTCTTCTTTGTCTGAATAGTACTAGGCATGGTATTTCTTCTTTTGTCTATATAGCACTGGACATGTTATTTCTTCTTTGTCTGAATAGTAATGGGCATGGTATTTCTACTTTTGTCTATATAGCACTGGACATGTTATTTCTTCTTTGTCTGAATAGTAATGGGCATGGTATTTCTTCTTTTGTCTATGTAGCACTGGACATGTTATTTCTCCCTTGTCTGAATAGTACCGGCATGGTATTTCTTCTTTTGTCTATATAGCACTAGACATGTTATTTCTTCTTTGTCTGAATAGTAATGGGCATGGTATTTCTTCTTTTGTATATGTAGCACTGGACATGTTATTTCCTCTTTGTCTGAATAGTAATGGGCATGGTATTTCTTCTTTTGTCTATATAGCACTGGACATGTTATTTCTTCTTTGTCTGAATAGTACTGGGCATGGTATTTCTTCTTTTGTCTATATAGCACTGGGCATGTTATTTCTTCTTTGTCTGAATAGTACTGGGAATGTTATTTCTTCTTTTGTCTATAGAGCACTGGGCATGTTATTTCTTCTTTGTCTGAATAGTACTAGGCATGGTATTTCTTCTTTTGTCTATATAGCACTGGACATGTTATTTCTTCTTTGTCTGAATAGTAATGTGCATGGTATTTTTTCTTTTGTCTATATAGCATTGGAGATGTTATTTCTTCTCTTGTCTGAATAGTACTGAGCATGGTATTTCTTCTTTTGTCTATATAGCACTGGACATGTTATTTCTCCATTGTCTAAATAGTACTGGCATGGTATTTCTTCTTTTGTCTATATAGCACTAGACATGTTATTTCTTCTTTGTCTGAATAGTAATGGGCATGGTATTTCTTCTTTTGTATATGTATCACTGGACATGTTATTTCCTCTTTGTCTGAATAGTACTGGCATGGTATTTCTTCTTTTGTCTATATAGCACTGGACATGTTATTTCTTCATTGTCTGAATAGTAATGGGCATGGTATTTCTTCTTTTGGCTATAGAGCACTGGACATGCTATTTCTTCTCTTGTCTGAATAGTACTGGCATGGTATTTCTTCTTTTGTCTATATAGCACTGGACATGTTATTTCTTCTTTGTCTGAATAGTACCGGCATGGTATTTCTTCTTTTGTCTATATAGCACTGGACATGTTATTTCTTCTTTGTCTGAATAGTAATGTGCATGGTATTTCTTCTTTTGTCTATAGAGCACTGGACATGTTATTTCTTCTTTGTCTGAATAGTACTGGCATGGTATTTCTTCTTTTGTCTATATAGCACTGGACATGTTATTTCTTCTTTGTCTGAATAGTAATGGGCATGGTATTTCTTCTTTTGGCTATAGAGCACTGGACATGTTATTTCTTCTCTTGTCTGAATAGTACTGGCATGGTATTTCTTCTTTTGTCTATATAGCACTAGACATGTTATTTCTTCTTTGTCTGAATAGTAATGGGCATGGTATTTCTTCTTTTGGCTATAGAGCACTGGACATGTTATTTCTTCTTTGTCTGAATAGTACTGGCATGGTATTTCTTCTTTTGTCTATATAGCACTGGACATGTTATTTCTTCTTTGTCTGAATAGTAATGGGCATGGTATTTCTTCTTTTGTCTAAGTAGCACTGGACATGTTATTTCTTCTTTGTCTGAATAGTAATGGGCATGGTATTTCTTCTTTTGTCTATGTAGCACTGGACATGTTATTTCTCCCTTGTCTGAATAGTACCGGCATGGTATTTCTTCTTTTGTCTATATAGCACTAGACATGTTATTTCTTCTTTGTCTGAATAGTAATGGGCATGGTATTTCTTCTTTTGTATATGTAGCACTGGACATGTTATTTCCTCTTTGTCTGAATAGTAATGGGCATGGTATTTCTTCTTTTGTCTATATAGCACTGGACATGTTATTTCTTCTTTGTCTGAATAGTACTGGGCATGGTATTTCTTCTTTTGTCTATATAGCACTGGGCATGTTATTTCTTCTTTGTCTGAATAGTACTGGGAATGTTATTTCTTCTTTTGTCTATAGAGCACTGGGCATGTTATTTCTTCTTTGTCTGAATAGTACTAGGCATGGTATTTCTTCTTTTGTCTATATAGCACTGGACAAGTTATTTCTTCTTTGTCTGAATAGTAATGTGCATGGTATTTCTTCTTTTGTCTATATAGCATTGGAGATGTTATTTCTTCTCTTGTCTGAATAGTACTGAGCATGGTATTTCTTCTTTTGTCTATATAGCACTGGACATGTTATTTCTCCATTGTCAAAATAATACTGGCATGGTATTTCTTCTTTTGTCTATATAGCACTAGACATGTTATTTCTTCTTTGTCTGAATAGTAATGGGCATGGTATTTCTTCTTTTGTATATGTATCACTGGACATGTTATTTCCTCTTTGTCTGAATAGTACTGGCATGGTATTTCTTCTTTTGTCTATATAGCACTGGACATGTTATTTCTTCTTTGTCTGAATAGTAATGGGCATGGTATTTCTTCTTTTGGCTATAGAGCACTGGACATGCTATTTCTTCTTTTGTCTGAATAGTACTGGCATGGTATTTCTTCTTTTGTCTATATAGCACTGGACATGTTATTTCTTCTTTGTCTGAATAGTAATGTGCATGGTATTTCTTCTTTTGTCTATATAGCATTGGACATGTTATTTCTCCATTGTCTGAATAGTACTGGCATGGTATTTCTTCTTTTGTCTATATAGCACTAGACATGTTATTTCTTCTTTGTCTGAATAGTAATGGGCATGGTATTTCTTCTTTTGTCTATGTAGCACTGGACATGTTATTTCCTCTTTGTCTGAATAGTACTGGCATGGTATTTCTTCTTTTGGCTATAGAGCACTGGACATGTTATTTCTTCTCTTGTCTGAATAGTACTGGCTTGGTATTTCTTCTTTTGTCTATATAGCACTGGACATGTTATTTCTTCTTTGTCTGAATAGTAATGGGCATGGTATTTCTTCTTTTGTCTATGTAGCACTGGACATGTTATTTCTTCTTTGTCTGAATAGTACTGGTCATGGTATTTCTTCTTTTGTCTATATAGCACTGGACATGTCATTTCTTCTTTGTCTGAATAGTACTGGACATGGTATTTCTTCTTTTGTCTATATAGCACTGGACATGTTATTTCTTCTTTGTCTGAATAGTAATGGGCATGGTATTTCTTGTTTTGGCTATAGAGCACTGGACATGTTATTTATCCTTTGTCTGAATAGTACTGGCATGGTATTTCATTTTTTGTCTATATAGCACTGGACATGTTATTTTTTTCAGTGTCTGAATAGTAGTGGGCATGGTATTTCTTCTTTTATCTATATAGCACTGGACATGTTATTTCTCCTTTGTCTGAATAGTACTGGCATGGTATTTCTTCTTTTGTCTATATAGCACTGGACATGTTATTTCTCCTTTGTCTGAATAGTACTGGTCATGGTATTTCTTCTTTTGTCTATGTAGCACTGGACATGTTATTTCTCCTTTGTCTGAATAGTACTGGTATGGTATTTCTTTTTTTGTCTATATAGCACTGGACATGATATTTCTTCTTTGTCTGAATAGTAATGGGCATGGTATTTCTTCCTTTGTCTATATAGCACTGGACATGTTATTTCTTCTTTGTCTGAATAGTACTGGGCATGGTATTTCTTCTTTTGTCTATGTAGCACTGGACATGTTATTTCTTCTTTGTCTGAATAGTACTGGCATGGTATTTCTTCTTTTGTCTATATAGCACTGGACATGTTATTTCTTCTTTGTCTGAATAGTACTGGACATGGTATTTCTTCTTTTGTCTATATAGCACTGGACATGTCATTTCTTCTTTGTCTGAATAGTACTGGGCATGGTATTTCTTCTTTTGTCTATATAGCACTGGACATGTTATTTCTTCTTTGTCTGAATAGTAATGGGCATGGTATTTCTTGTTTTGGCTATAGAGCACTGGACATGTTATTTATCCTTTGTCTGAATAGTACTGGCATGGTATTTCTTTTTTTGTCTATATAGCACTGGACATGTTATTTTTTTCAGTGTCTGAATAGTAGTGGGCATGGTATTTCTTCTTTTATCTATATAGCACTGGACATGTTATTTCTCCTTTGTCTGAATAGTACTGGCATGGTATTTCTTCTTTTGTCTATATAGCACTGGACATGTTATTTCTCCTTTGTCTGAATAGTACTGGTCATGGTATTTCTTCTTTTGTCTATGTAGCACTGGACATGTTATTTCTCCTTTGTCTGAATAGTACTGGTATGGTATTTCTTTTTTTGTCTATATAGCACTGGACATGATATTTCTTCTTTGTCTGAATAGTAATGGGCATGGTATTTCTTCTATTGGCTATAGAGCACTGGACATGTTCTTTCTTCTCTTGTCTGAATAGTAATGGGCATGGTATTTCTTCTTTTGTCTATGTAGCACTGGACATGTTATTTCTTCTTTGTCTGAATAGTACTGGTCATGGTATTTCTTCATTTGTCTATATAGCACTGGACATGTTATTTCTCCTTTGCTGAATAGTACTGGCATGGTATTTCTTCGTTTGTCTATATAGCACTGGACATGTTATTTCTTCTTTGTCTGAATAGTACTGGGCATGGTATTTCTTCTTTTGTCTATGTAGCACTGGACATGTTATTTCTTCTTTGTCTGAATAGTAATGGGCATGGTATTTCTTCTTTTGTCTATATAGCACTGGACATGTTATTTCTTCTTTGTCTGAATAGTACTGGACATGGTATTTCTTCTTTTGTCTATATAGCACTGGGCATGTTATTTCTTCTTTGTCTGAATAGTACTGGCATGTTATTTCTTCTTTTGTCTATATAGCACTAGACATGTTATTTCTCCTTTGTCTGAATAGTACTGGCATGGTATTTCTTCTTTTGTCTATATAGCACTGGACATGTTATTTCTTCTTTGTCTGAACAGTACTAGGCATGGTATTTCTTCTTTTGTCTATATAGCACTGGACATGTCATTTCTTCTTTGTCTGAATAGTAATGGGCATGGTATTTCTTCTTTTGTCTATATAGCACTGGACATGTTATTTCTTCTTTGTCTGAATAGTAATGGGCATGGTATTTCTTCTTTTGTCTATGTAGCACTGGACATGTTATTTCTTCTTTGTCTGAATAGTAATGGGCATGGTATTTCTTCTTTTGTCTATATAGCACTGGACATGTTATTTCTTCATTGTCTGAATAGTACTGGTCATGGTATTTCTTCTTTTGTCTATATAGCACTGGACATGTCATTTCTTATTTGTCTGAATAGTACTGGGCATGGTATTTCTTCTTTTGTCTATATAGCACTGGACATGTTATTTCTTCTTTGTCTGAATAGTAATGGGCATGGTATTTCTTCTTTTAGCTATAGAGCACTGGACATGTTATTTCTTCTTTGTCTGAATAGTACTGGCATGGTATTTCTTCTTTTGTCTATATAGCACTGGACATGTTATTTCTTCTTTGTCTGAATAGTAATGGGCATGGTATTTCTTCTTTTGGCTATAGAGCACTGGACATGTTATTTCTTCTCTTGTCTGAATAGTACTGGCATGGTATTTCTTCTTTTGTCTATATAGCACTAGACATGTTATTTCTTCTTTGTCTGAATAGTAATGGGCATGGTATTTCTTCTTTTGGCTATAGAGCACTGGACATGTTATTTCTTCTTTGTCTGAATAGTACTGGCATGGTATTTCTTCTTTTGTCTATATAGCACTGGACATGTTATTTCTTCTTTGTCTGAATAGTAATGGGCATGGTATTTCTTCTTTTGTCTATATAGCACTGGACATGTTATTTCTTCTCTTGTCTGAATAGTACTGGCATGGTATTTCTTCTTTTATCTATATAGCACTAGACATGTTATTTCTTCTTTGTCTGAATAGTAATGGGCATGGTATTTCTTCTTTTGTATATGTAGCACTGGACATGTTATTTCTTCTTTGTCTGAATAGTACTGGCATGGTATTTCTTCTTTTGTCTATATAGCACTAGTCATGTTATTTCTTCTTTGTCTGAATAGTAAAGGGCATGGTATTTCTTCTTTTGGCTATAGAGCACTGGACATGTTATTTCTTCTCTTGTCTGAATAGTACTGGCATGGTATTTCTTCTTTTGTCTATATAGCACTGGACATGTCATTTCTTCTTTGTCTGAACAGTAAGGGGCATGGTATTTCTTCTTTTGTATATGTAGCACTGGACATGTTATTTCTTCTTTGTCTGAATAGTACTGGCATGGTATTTCTTCTTTTGTCTATATAGCACTAGACATGTTATTTCTTCTTTGTCTGAATAGTAATGGGCATGGTATTTTTTCTTTTGGCTATAGAGCACTGGACATGTTATTTCTTCTTTGTCTGAATAGTACTGGCATGGTATTTCTTCTTTTGTCTATATAGCACTAGACATGTTATTTCTTCTTTGTCTGAATAGTAATGGGCATGGTATTTCTTCTTTTGGCTATAGAGCACTGGACATGTTATTTCTTCTCTTGTCTGAATAGTACTGGCATGGTATTTCTTCTTTTGTCTATATAGCACTGGACATGTCATTTCTTCTTTGTCGGAATAGTAATGGGCATGGTATTTCTTCTTTTGTATATGTAGCACTGGACATGTTATTTCTTCTTTGTCTGAATAGTACTGGCATGGTATTTCTTCTTTTGTCTATATAGCACTAGACATGTTATTTCTTCTTTGTCTGAATAGTAATGGGCATGGTATTTCTTCTTTTGGCTATAGAGCACTGGACATGTTATTTCTTCTTTGTCTGAATAGTACTGGCATGGTATTTCTTCTTTTGGCTATAGAGCACTGGACATGTTATTTCTTCGCTTGTCTGAATAGTACTGGCATGGTATTTCTTCTTTTGTCTATATAGCACTGGACATGTCATTTCTTCTTTATCTGAATAGTAATGGGCATGGTATTTCTTCTTTTGTATATGTAGCACTGGACATGTTATTTCTTCTTTGTCTGAATAGTACTGGCATGGTATTTCTTCTTTTGTCTATATAGCACTAGACATGTTATTTCTTCTTTGTCTGAATAGTAATGGGCATGGTATTTCTTCTTTTGGCTATAGAGCACTGGACATGTTATTTCTTCTTTGTCTGAATAGTACTGGCATGGTATTTCTTCTTTTGTCTATATAGCACTGGACATGTTATTTCTTCTTTGTCTGAATAGTAATGGGCATGGTATTTCTTCTTTTGGCTATAGAGCACTGGACATGTTATTTCTTCTCTTGTCTGAATAGTACTGGCATGGTATTTCTTCTTTTGTCTATATAGCACTAGACATGTTATTTCTTCTTTGTCTGAATAGTAATGGGCATGGTATTTCTTCTTTTGGCTATAGAGCACTGGACATGTTATTTCTTCTTTGTCTGAATAGTACTGGCATGGTATTTCTTCTTTTGTCTATATAGCACTGGACATGTTATTTCTTCTTTGTCTGAATAGTAATGGGCATGGTATTTCTTCTTTTGTCTATATAGCACTGGACATGTTATTTCTTCTTTGTCTGAATAGTAATGGGCATGGTATTTCTACTTTTGTCTATATAGCACTGGACATGTTATTTCTTCTTTGTCTGAATAGTAATGGGCATGGTATTTCTTCTTTTGTCTATGTAGCACTGGACATGTTATTTCTCCCTTGTCTGAATAGTACCGGCATGGTATTTCTTCTTTTGTCTATATAGCACTAGACATGTTATTTCTTCTTTGTCTGAATAGTAATGGGCATGGTATTTCTTCTTTTGTATATGTAGCACTGGACATGTTATTTCCTCTTTGTCTGAATAGTAATGGGCATGGTATTTCTTCTTTTGTCTATATAGCACTGGACATGTTATTTCTTCTTTGTCTGAATAGTACTGGGCATGGTATTTCTTCTTTTGTCTATATAGCACTGGGCATGTTATTTCTTCTTTGTCTGAATAGTACTGGGAATGTTATTTCTTCTTTTGTCTATAGAGCACTGGGCATGTTATTTCTTCTTTGTCTGAATAGTACTAGGCATGGTATTTCTTCTTTTGTCTATATAGCACTGGACATGTTATTTCTTCTTTGTCTGAATAGTAATGTGCATGGTATTTTTTCTTTTGTCTATATAGCATTGGAGATGTTATTTCTTCTCTTGTCTGAATAGTACTGAGCATGGTATTTCTTCTTTTGTCTATATAGCACTGGACATGTTATTTCTCCATTGTCTAAATAGTACTGGCATGGTATTTCTTCTTTTGTCTATATAGCACTAGACATGTTATTTCTTCTTTGTCTGAATAGTAATGGGCATGGTATTTCTTCTTTTGTATATGTATCACTGGACATGTTATTTCCTCTTTGTCTGAATAGTACTGGCATGGTATTTCTTCTTTTGTCTATATAGCACTGGACATGTTATTTCTTCATTGTCTGAATAGTAATGGGCATGGTATTTCTTCTTTTGGCTATAGAGCACTGGACATGCTATTTCTTCTCTTGTCTGAATAGTACTGGCATGGTATTTCTTCTTTTGTCTATATAGCACTGGACATGTTATTTCTTCTTTGTCTGAATAGTACCGGCATGGTATTTCTTCTTTTGTCTATATAGCACTGGACATGTTATTTCTTCTTTGTCTGAATAGTAATGTGCATGGTATTTCTTCTTTTGTCTATAGAGCACTGGACATGTTATTTCTTCTTTGTCTGAATAGTACTGGCATGGTATTTCTTCTTTTGTCTATATAGCACTGGACATGTTATTTCTTCTTTGTCTGAATAGTAATGGGCATGGTATTTCTTCTTTTGGCTATAGAGCACTGGACATGTTATTTCTTCTCTTGTCTGAATAGTACTGGCATGGTATTTCTTCTTTTGTCTATATAGCACTAGACATGTTATTTCTTCTTTGTCTGAATAGTAATGGGCATGGTATTTCTTCTTTTGGCTATAGAGCACTGGACATGTTATTTCTTCTTTGTCTGAATAGTACTGGCATGGTATTTCTTCTTTTGTCTATATAGCACTGGACATGTTATTTCTTCTTTGTCTGAATAGTAATGGGCATGGTATTTCTTCTTTTGTCTAAGTAGCACTGGACATGTTATTTCTTCTTTGTCTGAATAGTAATGGGCATGGTATTTCTTCTTTTGTCTATGTAGCACTGGACATGTTATTTCTCCCTTGTCTGAATAGTACCGGCATGGTATTTCTTCTTTTGTCTATATAGCACTAGACATGTTATTTCTTCTTTGTCTGAATAGTAATGGGCATGGTATTTCTTCTTTTGTATATGTAGCACTGGACATGTTATTTCCTCTTTGTCTGAATAGTAATGGGCATGGTATTTCTTCTTTTGTCTATATAGCACTGGACATGTTATTTCTTCTTTGTCTGAATAGTACTGGGCATGGTATTTCTTCTTTTGTCTATATAGCACTGGGCATGTTATTTCTTCTTTGTCTGAATAGTACTGGGAATGTTATTTCTTCTTTTGTCTATAGAGCACTGGGCATGTTATTTCTTCTTTGTCTGAATAGTACTAGGCATGGTATTTCTTCTTTTGTCTATATAGCACTGGACAAGTTATTTCTTCTTTGTCTGAATAGTAATGTGCATGGTATTTCTTCTTTTGTCTATATAGCATTGGAGATGTTATTTCTTCTCTTGTCTGAATAGTACTGAGCATGGTATTTCTTCTTTTGTCTATATAGCACTGGACATGTTATTTCTCCATTGTCAAAATAATACTGGCATGGTATTTCTTCTTTTGTCTATATAGCACTAGACATGTTATTTCTTCTTTGTCTGAATAGTAATGGGCATGGTATTTCTTCTTTTGTATATGTATCACTGGACATGTTATTTCCTCTTTGTCTGAATAGTACTGGCATGGTATTTCTTCTTTTGTCTATATAGCACTGGACATGTTATTTCTTCTTTGTCTGAATAGTAATGGGCATGGTATTTCTTCTTTTGGCTATAGAGCACTGGACATGCTATTTCTTCTTTTGTCTGAATAGTACTGGCATGGTATTTCTTCTTTTGTCTATATAGCACTGGACATGTTATTTCTTCTTTGTCTGAATAGTAATGTGCATGGTATTTCTTCTTTTGTCTATATAGCATTGGACATGTTATTTCTCCATTGTCTGAATAGTACTGGCATGGTATTTCTTCTTTTGTCTATATAGCACTAGACATGTTATTTCTTCTTTGTCTGAATAGTAATGGGCATGGTATTTCTTCTTTTGTCTATGTAGCACTGGACATGTTATTTCCTCTTTGTCTGAATAGTACTGGCATGGTATTTCTTCTTTTGGCTATAGAGCACTGGACATGTTATTTCTTCTCTTGTCTGAATAGTACTGGCTTGGTATTTCTTCTTTTGTCTATATAGCACTGGACATGTTATTTCTTCTTTGTCTGAATAGTAATGGGCATGGTATTTCTTCTTTTGTCTATGTAGCACTGGACATGTTATTTCTTCTTTGTCTGAATAGTACTGGTCATGGTATTTCTTCTTTTGTCTATATAGCACTGGACATGTCATTTCTTCTTTGTCTGAATAGTACTGGACATGGTATTTCTTCTTTTGTCTATATAGCACTGGACATGTTATTTCTTCTTTGTCTGAATAGTAATGGGCATGGTATTTCTTGTTTTGGCTATAGAGCACTGGACATGTTATTTATCCTTTGTCTGAATAGTACTGGCATGGTATTTCATTTTTTGTCTATATAGCACTGGACATGTTATTTTTTTCAGTGTCTGAATAGTAGTGGGCATGGTATTTCTTCTTTTATCTATATAGCACTGGACATGTTATTTCTCCTTTGTCTGAATAGTACTGGCATGGTATTTCTTCTTTTGTCTATATAGCACTGGACATGTTATTTCTCCTTTGTCTGAATAGTACTGGTCATGGTATTTCTTCTTTTGTCTATGTAGCACTGGACATGTTATTTCTCCTTTGTCTGAATAGTACTGGTATGGTATTTCTTTTTTTGTCTATATAGCACTGGACATGATATTTCTTCTTTGTCTGAATAGTAATGGGCATGGTATTTCTTCCTTTGTCTATATAGCACTGGACATGTTATTTCTTCTTTGTCTGAATAGTACTGGGCATGGTATTTCTTCTTTTGTCTATGTAGCACTGGACATGTTATTTCTTCTTTGTCTGAATAGTACTGGCATGGTATTTCTTCTTTTGTCTATATAGCACTGGACATGTTATTTCTTCTTTGTCTGAATAGTACTGGACATGGTATTTCTTCTTTTGTCTATATAGCACTGGACATGTCATTTCTTCTTTGTCTGAATAGTACTGGGCATGGTATTTCTTCTTTTGTCTATATAGCACTGGACATGTTATTTCTTCTTTGTCTGAATAGTAATGGGCATGGTATTTCTTGTTTTGGCTATAGAGCACTGGACATGTTATTTATCCTTTGTCTGAATAGTACTGGCATGGTATTTCTTTTTTTGTCTATATAGCACTGGACATGTTATTTTTTTCAGTGTCTGAATAGTAGTGGGCATGGTATTTCTTCTTTTATCTATATAGCACTGGACATGTTATTTCTCCTTTGTCTGAATAGTACTGGCATGGTATTTCTTCTTTTGTCTATATAGCACTGGACATGTTATTTCTCCTTTGTCTGAATAGTACTGGTCATGGTATTTCTTCTTTTGTCTATGTAGCACTGGACATGTTATTTCTCCTTTGTCTGAATAGTACTGGTATGGTATTTCTTTTTTTGTCTATATAGCACTGGACATGATATTTCTTCTTTGTCTGAATAGTAATGGGCATGGTATTTCTTCTATTGGCTATAGAGCACTGGACATGTTCTTTCTTCTCTTGTCTGAATAGTAATGGGCATGGTATTTCTTCTTTTGTCTATGTAGCACTGGACATGTTATTTCTTCTTTGTCTGAATAGTACTGGTCATGGTATTTCTTCATTTGTCTATATAGCACTGGACATGTTATTTCTCCTTTGCTGAATAGTACTGGCATGGTATTTCTTCGTTTGTCTATATAGCACTGGACATGTTATTTCTTCTTTGTCTGAATAGTACTGGGCATGGTATTTCTTCTTTTGTCTATGTAGCACTGGACATGTTATTTCTTCTTTGTCTGAATAGTAATGGGCATGGTATTTCTTCTTTTGTCTATATAGCACTGGACATGTTATTTCTTCTTTGTCTGAATAGTACTGGACATGGTATTTCTTCTTTTGTCTATATAGCACTGGGCATGTTATTTCTTCTTTGTCTGAATAGTACTGGCATGTTATTTCTTCTTTTGTCTATATAGCACTAGACATGTTATTTCTCCTTTGTCTGAATAGTACTGGCATGGTATTTCTTCTTTTGTCTATATAGCACTGGACATGTTATTTCTTCTTTGTCTGAACAGTACTAGGCATGGTATTTCTTCTTTTGTCTATATAGCACTGGACATGTCATTTCTTCTTTGTCTGAATAGTAATGGGCATGGTATTTCTTCTTTTGTCTATATAGCACTGGACATGTTATTTCTTCTTTGTCTGAATAGTAATGGGCATGGTATTTCTTCTTTTGTCTATGTAGCACTGGACATGTTATTTCTTCTTTGTCTGAATAGTAATGGGCATGGTATTTCTTCTTTTGTCTATATAGCACTGGACATGTTATTTCTTCATTGTCTGAATAGTACTGGTCATGGTATTTCTTCATTTGTCTATATAGCACTGGACATGTCATTTCTTATTTGTCTGAATAGTACTGGGCATGGTATTTCTTCTTTTGTCTATATAGCACTGGACATGTTATTTCTTCTTTGTCTGAATAGTAATGGGCATGGTATTTCTTCTTTTAGCTATAGAGCACTGGACATGTTATTTCTTCTTTGTCTGAATAGTACTGGTCATGGTATTTCTTGTTTTGGCTATAGAGCACTGGACATGTTATTTATCCTTTGTCTGAATAGTACTGGCATGGTATTTTTTTTGTCTATATAGCACTGGACATGTTATTTTTTTCAGTGTCTGAATAGTAGTGGGCATGGTATTTCTTCTTTTATCTATATAGCACTGGACATGTTATTTCTCCTTTGTCTGAATAGTAGTGGGCATGGTATTTCTTCTTTTGTCTATATAGCACTGGACATGTTATTTCTCCTTTGTCTGAATAGTACTGGTCATGGTATTTCTTCTTTTGTCTATGTAGCACTGGACATGTTATTTCTCCTTTGTCTGAATAGTACTGGTATGGTATTTCTTTTTTTTGTCTATATAGCACTGGACATGATATTTCTTCTTTGTCTGAATAGTAATGGGCATGGTATTTCTTCTATTGGCTATAGAGCACTGGACATGTTCTTTCTTCTCTTGTCTGAATAGTAATGGGCATGGTATTTCTTCTTTTGTCTATGTAGCACTGGACATGTTATTTCTTCTTTGTCTGAATAGTACTGGTCATGGTATTTCTTCATTTGTCTATATAGCACTGGACATGTTATTTCTCCTTTGTCTGAATAGTACTGGCATGGTATTTCTTCGTTTGTCTATATAGCACTGGACATGTTATTTCTTCTTTGTCTGAATAGTACTGGGCATGGTATTTCTTCTTTTGTCTATGTAGCACTGGACATGTTATTTCTTCTTTGTCTGAATAGTAATGGGCATGGTATTTCTTCTTTTGTCTATATAGCACTGGACATGTTATTTCTTCTTTGTCTGAATAGTACTGGACATGGTATTTCTTCTTTTGTCTATATAGCACTGGGCATGTTATTTCTTCTTTGTCTGAATAGTACTGGCATGTTATTTCTTCTTTTGTCTATATAGCACTAGACATGTTATTTCTCCTTTGTCTGAATAGTACTGGCATGGTATTTCTTCTTTTGTCTATATAGCACTGGACATGTTATTTCTTCTTTGTCTGAACAGTACTAGGCATGGTATTTCTTCTTTTGTCTATATAGCACTGGACATGTCATTTCTTCTTTGTCTGAATAGTAATGGGCATGGTATTTCTTCTTTTGTCTATATAGCACTGGGCATGTTATTTCTTCTTTGTCTGAATAGTACTGGCATGGTATTTCTTCTTTTGTCTATGTAGCACTGGACATGTTATTTCTTCTTTGTCTGAATAGTAATGGGCATGGTATTTCTTCTTTTGTCTATATAGCACTGGACATGTTATTTCTTCATTGTCTGAATAGTAATGGGCATGGTATTTCTTCTTTTGTCTATGTAGCACTGGACATGTTATTTCTTCTTTGTCTGAATAGTACTGGTCATGGTATTTCTTCTTTTGTCTATATAGCACTGGACATGTCATTTCTTATTTGTCTGAATAGTACTGGTATGGTATTTCTTTTTTTGTCTATATAGCACTGGACATGATATTTCTTCTTTGTCTGAATAGTAATGGGCATGGTATTTCTTCTATTGGCTATAGAGCACTGGACATGTTCTTTCTTCTCTTGTCTGAATAGTAATGGGCATGGTATTTCTTCTTTTGTCTATGTAGCACTGGACATGTTATTTCTTCTTTGTCTGAATAGTACTGGTCATGGTATTTCTTCATTTGTCTATATAGCACTGGACATGTTATTTCTCCTTTGTCTGAATAGTACTGGCATGGTATTTCTTCGTTTGTCTATATAGCACTGGACATGTTATTTCTTCTTTGTCTGAATAGTACTGGGCATGGTATTTCTTCTTTTGTCTATGTAGCACTGGACATGTTATTTCTTCTTTGTCTGAATAGTAATGGGCATGGTATTTCTTCTTTTGTCTATATAGCACTGGACATGTTATTTCTTCTTTGTCTGAATAGTACTGGACATGGTATTTCTTCTTTTGTCTATATAGCACTGGGCATGTTATTTCTTCTTTGTCTGAATAGTACTGGCATGTTATTTCTTTTTTTGTCTATATAGCACTAGACATGTTATTTCTCCTTTGTCTGAATAGTACTGGCATGGTATTTCTTCTTTTGTCTATATAGCACTGGGCATGTTATTTCTTCTTTGTCTGAATAGTAATGGGCATGGTATTTCTTCTTTTTGCTATAGAGCACTGGACATGTCATTTCTCCTTTGTCTGAATAGTACTGGTCATGGTATTTCTTCTTTTGTCTATGTAGCACTGGACATTTTATTTCTCCTTTGTCTGAATAGTACTGGCATGGTATTTCTTCTTTGTCTGAATAGTAATGGGCATGGTATTTCTTCTTTTAGCTATAGAGCACTGGACATGTTATTTCTTCTTTGTGTGAATAGTACTGGTAATGGTATTTCTTCTTTTGTCTATGTAGCACTGGACATGTTATTTCTCCTTTGTCTGAATAGTACTGGCATGGTATATCTTCTTTTGTCTATATAGCACTGGACATGTTATTTCTCCTTTGTCTGAATAGTAATGGGCATGGTATTTCTTCTTTTGGCTATAGAGCACTGGACATGTTATTTCTTCATTGTCTGAATAGTAATGGGCATGGTATTTCTTCTTTTGTCTATGTAGCACTGGACATGTTATTTCTTCTTTGTCTGAATAGTACTGGTCATGGTATTTCTTCTTTTGTCTATATAGCACTGGACATGTCATTTCTTATTTGTCTGAATAGTACTGGGCATGGTATTTCTTCTTTTGTCTATATAGCACTGGACATGTTATTTCTTTTTTGTCTGAATAGTACTGGCATGGTATTTCTTCTTTTGTCTATATAGCACTGGACATGTTATTTCTTCTTTGTCTGAATAGTAATGGGCATGGTATTTCTTCTTTTAGCTATAGAGCACTGGACATGTTATTTCTTCTTTGTCTGAATAGTACTGGTCATGGTATTTCTTGTTTTGGCTATAGAGCACTGGACATGTTATTTATCCTTTGTCTGAATAGTACTGGCATGGTATTTTTTTTGTCTATATAGCACTGGACATGTTATTTTTTTCAGTGTCTGAATAGTAGTGGTCATGGTATTTCTTCTTTTGTCTATATAGCACTAGACATGTTATTTCTCCTTTGTCTGAATAGTACTGGTCATGGTATTTCTTCTTTTGTCTATGTAGCACTGGACATGTTATTTCTCCTTTGTCTGAATAGTACTGGTATGGTATTTCTTTTTTTCTCTATATAGCTCTGGACATGATATTTCTTCTTTGTCTGAATAGTAATGGCCATGGTATTTCTTCTTTTGGCTATAGAGCACTGGACATGTTCTTTCTTCTCTTGTCTGAATAGTAATGGGCATGGTATTTCTTCTTTTGTCTATGTAGCACTGGACATGTTATTTCTTCTTTGTCTGAATAGTACTGGTCATGGTATTTCTTCTTTTGTCTATATAGCACTGGACATGTTATTTCTTCTTTGTCTGAACAGTACTAGGCATGGTATTTCTTCTTTTGTCTATGTAGCACTGGACATGTTATTTCTTCTTTGTCTGAATAGTACTGGGCATGGTATTTCTTCTTTTGTCTATGTAGCACTGGACATGTTATTTCTTCTTTGTCTGAATAGTAATGGGCATGGTATTTTTTCTTTTGTCTATATAGTACTGTACATGTTATTTCTTCATTGTCTGAATAGTAATGGGCATGGTATTTCTTCTTTTGTCTATGTAGCACTGGACATGTTATTTCTTCTTTGTCTGAATAGTACTGGTCATGGTATTTCTTCTTTTGTCTATATAGCACTGGACATGTCATTTCTTATTTGTCTGAATAGTACTGGGCATGGTATTTCTTCTTTTGTCTATATAGCACTGGACATGTTATTTCTTTTTTGTCTCAATAGTACTGGCATGGTATTTCTTCTTTTGTCTATATATCACTGGACATGTTATTTCTTCTTTGTCTGAATAGTAATGGGCATGGTATTTCTTCTTTTTGCTATAGAGCACTGGACATGTCATTTCTCCTTTGTCTGAATAGTACTGGTCATGGTATTTCTTCTTTTGTCTATGTAGCACTGGACATTTTATTTCTCCTTTGTCTGAATAGTACTGGCATGGTATTTCTTCTTTTGTCTATATAGCACTGGACATGTTATTTCTTCTTTGTCTGAATAGTAATGGGCATGGTATTTCTTCTTTTAGCTATAGAGCACTGGACATGTTATTTCTTCTTTGTGTGAATAGTACTGGTAATGGTATTTCTTCTTTTGTCTATGTAGCACTGGACATGTTATTTCTCCTTTGTCTGAATAGTACTGGCATGGTATATCTTCTTTTGTCTATATAGCACTGGACATGTTATTTCTCATTTGTCTGAATAGTAATGGGCATGGTATTTCTTCTTTTGGCTATAGAGCACTGGACATGTTATTTCTTCATTGTCTGAATAGTAATGGGCATGGTATTTCTTCTTTTGTCTATGTAGCACTGGACATGTTATTTCTTCTTTGTCTGAATAGTACTGGTCATGGTATTTCTTCTTTTGTCTATATAGCACTGGACATGTTATTTCTTTTTTGTCTGAATAGTACTGGCATGGTATTTCTTCTTTTAGCTATAGAGCACTGGACATGTTATTTCTTCTTTGTCTGAATAGTACTGGTCATGGTATTTCTTGTTTTGGCTATAGAGCACTGGACATGTTATTTATCCTTTGTCTGAATAGTACTGGCATGGTATTTTTTTTGTCTATATAGCACTGGACATGTTATTTTTTTCAGTGTCTGAATAGTAGTGGTCATGGTATTTCTTCTTTTGTCTATATAGCACTAGACATGTTATTTCTCCTTTGTCTGAATAGTAATGGGCATGGTATTTCTTCTTTTGTCTATGTAGCACTGGACATGTTATTTCTCCTTTGTCTGAATAGTACTGGTATGGTATTTCTTTTTTTGTCTATATAGCACTGGACATGATATTTCTTCTTTGTCTGAATAGTAATGGCCATGGTATTTCTTCTTTTGGCTATAGAGCACTGGACATGTTCTTTCTTCTCTTGTCTGAATAGTAATGGGCATGGTATTTCTTCTTTTGTCTATGTAGCACTGGACATGTTATTTCTTCTTTGTCTGAATAGTAATGGGCATGGTATTTCTTCTTTTTGCTATAGAGCACTGGACATGTCATTTCTCCTTTGTCTGAATAGTACTGGTCATGGTATTTCTTCTTTTGTCTATGTAGCACTGGACATTTTATTTCTCCTTTGTCTGAATAGTACTGGCATGGTATTTCTTCTTTTGTCTATATAGCACTGGACATGTTATTTCTTCTTTGTCTGAATAGTAATGGGCATGGTATTTCTTCTTTTAGCTATAGAGCACTGGACATGTTATTTCTTCTTTGTGTGAATAGTACTGGTAATGGTATTTCTTCTTTTGTCTATGTAGCACTGGACATGTTATTTCTCCTTTGTCTGAATAGTACTGGCATGGTATATCTTCTTTTGTCTATATAGCACTGGACATGTTATTTCTCATTTGTCTGAATAGTAATGGGCATGGTATTTCTTCTTTTGGCTATAGAGCACTGGACATGTTATTTCTTCATTGTCTGAATAGTAATGGGCATGGTATTTCTTCTTTTGTCTATGTAGCACTGGACATGTTATTTCTTCTTTGTCTGAATAGTACTGGTCATGGTATTTCTTCTTTTGTCTATATAGCACTGGACATGTTATTTCTTTTTTGTCTGAATAGTACTGGCATGGTATTTCTTCTTTTAGCTATAGAGCACTGGACATGTTATTTCTTCTTTGTCTGAATAGTACTGGTCATGGTATTTCTTGTTTTGGCTATAGAGCACTGGACATGTTATTTATCCTTTGTCTGAATAGTACTGGCATGGTATTTTTTTTGTCTATATAGCACTGGACATGTTATTTTTTTCAGTGTCTGAATAGTAGTGGTCATGGTATTTCTTCTTTTGTCTATATAGCACTAGACATGTTATTTCTCCTTTGTCTGAATAATACTGGGCATGGTATTTCTTCTTTTGTCTATATAGCACTGGACATGTTATTTCTTCTTTGTCTGAATAGTACTGGCATGGTATTTCTTCTTTTGTCTATGTAGCACTGGACATGTTATTTCTTCTTTGTCTGAATAGTAATGGGCATGGTATTTCTTCTTTTGTCTATATAGCACTGGACATGTTATTTCTTCATTGTCTGAATAGTAATGGGCATGGTATTTCTTCTTTTGTCTATGTAGCACTGGACATGTTATTTCTTCTTTGTCTGAATAGTACTGGTCATGGTATTTCTTCTTTTGTCTATATAGCACTGGACATGTCATTTCTTATTTGTCTGAATAATACTGGGCATGGTATTTCTTCTTTTGTCTATATAGCACTGGACATGTTATTTCTTTTTTGTCTCAATAGTACTGCCATGGTATTTCTTCTTTTGTCTATATAGCACTGGACATGTTATTTCTTCTTTGTCTGAATAGTAATGGGCATGGTATTTCTTCTTTTGTCTATATAGCACTGGGCATGTTATTTCTTCTTTGTCTGAATAGTACTGGCATGGTATTTCTTCTTTTGTCTATGTAGCACTGGACATGTTATTTCTTCATTGTCTGAATAGTAATGGGCATGGTATTTCTTCTTTTGTCTATGTAGCACTGGACATGTTATTTCTTCTTTGTCTGAATAGTACTGGTCATGGTATTTCTTCTTTTGTCTATATAGCACTGGACATGTCATTTCTTATTTGTCTGAATAATACTGGGCATGGTATTTCTTCTTTTGTCTATATAGCACTGGACATGTTATTTCTTTTTTGTCTCAATAGTACTGGCATGGTATTTCTTCTTTTGTCTATATAGCACTGGACATGTTATTTCTTCTTTGTCTGAATAGTAATGGGCATGGTATTTCTTTTTGCTATAGAGCACTGGACATGTCATTTCTCCTTTGTCTGAATAGTACTGGTCATGGTATTTCTTCTTTTGTCTATGTAGCACTGGACATTTTATTTCTCCTTTGTCTGAATAGTACTGGCATGGTATTTCTTCTTTTGTCTATATAGCACTGGACATGTTATTTCTTCTTTGTCTGAATAGTAATGGGCATGGTATTTCTTCTTTTAGCTATAGAGCACTGGACATGTTATTTCTTCTTTGTGTGAATAGTACTGGTAATGGTATTTCTTCTTTTGTCTATGTAGCACTGGACATGTTATTTCTCCTTTGTCTGAATAGTACTGGCATGGTATATCTTCTTTTGTCTATATAGCACTGGACATGTTATTTCTCCTTTGTCTGAATAGTAATGGGCATGGTATTTCTTCTTTTGGCTATAGAGCACTGGACATGTTATTATCCTTTGTCTGAATAGTACTGGCATGGTATTTCTTTTTTTGTCTATATAGCACTGGACATGTTATTTTTTTCAGTGTCTGAATAGTACTGGTCATGGTATTTCTTCATTTGTCTATATAGCACTGGACATGTTATTTCTCCTTTGTCTGAATAGTACTGGCATGGGATTTCTTCGTTTGTCTATATAGCACTGGACATGTTATTTCTTCTTTGTCTGAATAGTACTGGGCATGGTATTTCTTCTTTTGTCTATGTAGCACTGGACATGTTATTTCTTCTTTGTCTGAATAGTAATGGGCATGGTATTTCTTCTTTTGTCTATATAGCACTGGACATGTTATTTCTTCTTTGTCTGAATAGTACTGGGCATGGTATTTCTTCTTTTGTCTATATAGCACTGGACATGTTTTTTCTTCTTTGTCTGAATTGTACTGGGCATGTTATTCCTTCTCTTGTCAGAATAGTACTGGGTACGTTATTTCTTCTCTTGTCTATATAGCACTGGACATGTTTTTTCTTTTCTTGTCTGAATAGCACTAGATATGTTATTTCCTTGTTGATGAAGCAAAACTACTCTTACAATCATGCTGTCTTTTAGTTAAATATGTAAGTAAAACTGCAAAGTTAAATATGTAAGTAAAATTTACAATTCTTTTAAAGATTTGCGGCTGTTCAATCAACATATGATGAATGTTTCTATTACTATTTTGTTCTGATTTGTATACTTTTTTTATAAAATAAAATAAGACATATCTCAGCTGATTTGCAGGCAAATACACTAACATACTCAAGAGCGTGAACCAGATGTGAACGGGACAATGCCCCGTCATAAAATGACCATTATCATTGTTTATGCATAGGCCCGATGCACGAGTTCCGGTCGAAAAATAAAATTTTATTTTAAAGTCTTTCTATTTTTCGACCAATAAAAATGCTTCCCTCCTAATTATACTCGCTTCGTTTTTCGAGCCTGTTAAGCCATAAAAACGCCATAAGAAGGGTCACACAGTGAAGTACACGAGCAGTCAACAGGAGGCCAGGGAAGAGACCTGTCACGGTCAGTCATCATCAGTCAACAGGATGCCAGTGTAGAGACCTGTCATGGTCAGTCAGCAGCAGTCAGCAGGAGGAGTGCCACACCAATGAATGAGAACTCCTATGAGAGATTAACCCAGATCAGCAGCCGGCTTATGAACTATACCACAACGTAGCTGTCCCAAACCCACACGTTCCTTTTGAAATAAATCACGTAATCTATTTCTGCTGTTGTCATATTTCTTTCTTGCAACCATACGCTTGTCTATAACACTTTGAAATCATCGGAACATTTAAAAGCAGCCAATGCTACTTTCAGCTGAAATTTATAAAATCTTACTATTAAAATAATTTCCCTGGGGAATCAGTTTTCTCAAGTCCTCTGTTATTACTCTTTCCAATTTAATGGAGGGAGGCTTTCTAAGCTTTTGTTCAAAGGCGTATGGAACATTGGCACTTTTTGAGATACATGTGCTGTCTATTTTAGTTGTTTCTGCCGTTGGAAGTCCTTTAAAAAATGAATAATATAACTGAATAATATCAAAAGGACCCTTCAGTTATTAAACTAAACTATGTGAATCTATTATGCATGAACATACATACATACAAAAATACAAATCACATACAACGCCAAGCATTCATTGGTTAATTAATCACCACTAGGTTATTATAGACAATTTACAAATTGCAGCAATGCAACAATTTTGTAATCGCTCTATTTTTATGTACTCAGTTTTGTGCCCTTTTGGAAGAAACGGATCACAGAATCTTTCTCAAGTCTCCCCAAAGCTCACTTGCTGATTGGTTGATGCCAACCAATCAGATCGTCTGCACGTGAAGAGTAATTCTTCTGTGCAGTGATCTGAAGCCTACAGTCACTTACTTAAGCAAGAATTTTCTAACCCTTTTTGGTGAGAATCCAACTGCCAAACGAATCCATGACAGTTGAAACCATGCGCCAACTTTCTCACTCACACACATCACTCACATGCTGAACATACCTTATATACATTCACATAATCTTTTCTTATACAGCAAAAGCTTTTAGGAACAAACATTACGAGACTCTCATGTACATTCTTCCAGTGAACTTTAGAACACTTAAATAACAGTTAAAGAGAGACAACTCTTGTTTTATTCAACCTTTTCTTTCTTAAATGCATTCTTTCTTTCACATCGTTGTTTGATATTGTACATCTTGTTAAATACATATTTTATGTGTAACAATATCTTTTGCTTATCCTTTTCTGCATCAGCCATGTTTCCTAATCTAAAGTTAAATTAATATGGTGAAGTCCACCACAGAACCATTTTAAATTGTTATTATTATTTTTTTGTGAAAAATCTTTTCATGGTAAGAATTTTGTCACTTAAATTGGTTTTGGTTTAGTGAATATCAAAATGTAGCAAATATTTTTTTCTTCTTTACATTCCATTTTTATTTTTATTATTTATTTTTTATTAAAGTGAGGGGGGAATAAAGTTGGTCAGAGTTCTACATTCTGTAGAGAATGTGACACACTCAAAGAATATAACCCCAGAACAGTAAATGAAATTTCTTTGAAGAAGAGAAATTTCATAAAACAAAAACAAATTCATTTTAAATTAGGTATTTTTCGCCTTTTGTTTTAATTCCCTACATATGTTTTTGTAAGTGGGGTAGTTTAAAATTTTCATTTTGAATCGCAACATTTGAAAGTCAACATAATTCAGTGTTTCTTGAATAATGAGAGCATCTGTTCAAATCTTTTCAGAAAATTCTCAATAGAATTTTGTATTTGAGATCTTTTAAATAGTCTCTGTGTATATCACACACTCACACATTCATATCCCCAGACACAAGAATACATACACATACATGAGCATGCACACACATACATATAAATTCTCACATTTATACACCCAGACATGCTAGATCAATTACTACTGAATAGTGAGTTTGATCCTCACCAGATACCCTATACTTTCAGCCTATATTTAGAAAATCCTTATACAGACCCACACATACATGTGCATACACTCATGCATTCATACACACATTAACACACATATATTTAGACATACACACATGCACACATATACATCCACACATACGTACATTAACACCCATACACCCATACACATGAACATAAATGTTCTTATACATACATCCCTACACTCATAATCATCAACTAAACACACACTCACACACAAACATTTTTACACAAGAAATGCATGCACATGCATAAACTGAAACACATACACACACACAGGGAATTTGGGGAAAAAGAAGAAAACTTAATCCAACAAGTATGAAAGGTTGAGAATAGTTTTTTTAAACGTCTCTTTTGTAAGGTTTATCGTAATTTCACCAATCTAATGGCACAAAACAATTTCTCTGCCTACTTTTTAGCAAAAATATAATTAGTATTACTTTCATACTCTGGGTTTTATTTTAATATTGATGAAAGAATAAAATAAAAAAATTTTTTTTTCCTTGTTTTTTTTAAATTTTTTTTTAACAAGCATATAATTACAATAATTTGGTTTAATGGAGTTGGGAAATTCTTTTTTCACTGGAAGCTAATCAGTACACTGGCAGTAGACTGTTTATCAACACAAACAGTGGAATTGGCTAGCTGACTTCAAGTTCAAGCCTAGTTGAGTTCACTTTGTACTAATGCCCTTGGAAAAGGCATGCATTCACTTTTTCTCATTCTAGTTATGGGTTGAATAGCAAGTTAGACTGAGCTCTTTAGCCTCTGTTGGCAGCTAGTCTAGTAGAGTTCAAAGCCATAAAGAAAACATGGAAATTCACAGGAACAGTGGAGAGTTATGACTGCCTACACCCAAAATGGGTGTGGTTATTTAAAAAAATCTGAAAGTTAAAGATTTTCCCATGTTGAAACTCTTGCTGAAAAATAATTATTTAATTAAGAGTTGGTATCAATACAAAACATAAAAGGAACCACCATTTAAGGCAATTGGTCAAATTAAAAATCAAATATTTAACCAATTTAACCAAAAAACACATATTTTCTAACAGTATTTTTTTTCGATATTGTTTTTAATATTACTTTTTTTTGGGTAGTCCAGACTGATTAATTAAGTAAAATCAAAAGAAAATATTTTTTTAAATTTTCAACGTTAACTTTATTGAACAACATATTAGCTGGTAAAAATAGTCAAAATAAAATACAATTTTTAAAATAAATTTTGATATTAAATTTATTGAACAACATTAGATTAACCCAAAAGTTTGTTCAATTTTCAAGTCAAAATAAAATATAATTTAAAAAAAAATGACATTAACTTGATTGAACAATGTATTAATGTTGTTCAATAAAGTTAATGTCAATTAGCTCAAAAGTTTATTCACCTTATTAAGTTCAAATAAAATACAATTTAAAAAACTGTTGACATTAACTTGATATTAACTTTATTGAACAACATATTGGCTGATAAAAATAGTCAAAATAAATTAGTCCAAAAGTTTGTTCAATTTATTAAGTCAAAATAAAATACAATTTAAAAAAAATTGACATTAACTTTACTGAACAACATATTAATGTTGTTCAATAAAGTTAATCTCAATTAGCTCAAAAGATTATTAAATCCAAATAAAATACAATTTAAAAAATTGTTGACATTAACTTGATATCAACTTTATTGAAAAACATATTGTGCTGTCCAAAATGTTTTGTTTATAAAGTAAAAAGAAAAGACAATTTTTATAACATTCACTTTATTGGACACTATATAGGTTAGTAAAAATAAAATATAATTTAAAAAATTTTCAGCATTAACTTTTTTGAACAACATATTAGGTTGCCCAGAATGTTTGGTCCATTTATTAAAAAAACAAACACATTTTTAAAACTTATTGAATAGCATACTGGGTAACTAAAAAGGTTAGTTTAATCTTCATGCCCACAATAAAACAGTGTGTCAAAAAGACAGTTTTTCCTTTAACACTGCTATTATTTTAACTACCTTCACTCTCTCAGCAATGTTTACTATTTTAAAAAGCAATGATAAGAATTTTAATAAAATCCAATCATATGAAAGTAAATTTATACATTTTCTTTGTTCTCTGAGAATTGACAACAATAATATTAAACACTATTTATTAGATTGTTTATTTACAAGAATAATTTTATATTTACAACATTCTTAAAATATGAACCAACTAATACAATGCAGTGGTCAAGTGGATAAAAGTGTTGGTTGGATCCAGTAATGCAACCCAAGAGTTGTGAGTTCAATACCTTGGTACTGCAGTGGTGGACAAAAACTTGGAGAGTTGAGTTAAAGGGAGATAACTGAGACCTCTGGCAAGTGGAACTAGAGCAATTTACCCTTGTGGACTAAATAAAGGGTTCAGTTCAAAATTCCAATCACCCAAAGAAGGCCAGAACATACAACTGCCAAAATGTTGTGTATATGGCGATAAAGATGAGGGCAGCAGTTCAAATAATACAATGCAATGTTTATCAATTTGTAAAGATATAAATATTTTTTTTTATAATTCACTGATTGGTTTATAAAATTATGAAGAAAAACCTTGTTTTCAATGTTATTTATAAAATGGTAAATAATAAATATTGCATTTCAGATGATTTACATATTTTGTAATTTTTTAAAAATTTTTGAATAAAAAGATTTCTTTTCACATTTATTTCTGTATAAAAAATACATAATAAATATTGCACTGTTCTTGATTCGCATATTTTTATAATCTTGAAAATAAACATCGCTGAGTGAGTGATAGTAATACAAAATTTTAGTGGTGTCAAGGAAAAAAACCTCCATCTGACACACTGTTTTCTGCAAGCATAAAGGTTAAATTTTGCCAAAAGTTCCCTTGGTTTATTAAGTGTAAAATAAAACAATTTTTTTATTTTACAAAGTCTTGATTGAATAACTTATTACTTTGATCCTTGGTAGCTTGATGATGTTTGTCACTCACTTGTTATGCCCATCCTGAAGTAAGTCGATGGGACATGCGACTGTTGGTGACCCAGGCCTTGATTGAAGAGTATTTTTAAGTAGGAACCTGACCTTATATATATAATTTTTTTTTTCTTTTTAATAAAATTCCCTTTTCAATCCTCTTTTAGTTTCAAATTAACAATTCACTTTTCATATAACCCCAATTTAATATCATAAGGTTAATACCCAGGTTTAATTTTATAAAACCTCTTCCTTTTAAGGCTAATACCTTCCACCCTCCTGTGACTGCCACCTCATGCATTTTGTCTGACTGAAACATCAAAATGGATAAATTCTGTATCAATTTATTGATGGCTGTCAAAGTTAAATTTCTAATTCCAACACAAACTCAGTCTATACACTGGTAATTTGGGATTTTATTTTAAGGTAATTTGGGATTTTATTTTAAGGTAATTTGGGATTTTATTATGTAATTATATATATATATATATATATATATATATATATATATATATATATATATAGAGAGAGAGAGAGAGAGAGAGAGAGAGAGAGAACAAATAGGAAACATTTATAAATTTAGCCTGTTATTTAAGCTTTATGTTTCACTTTTATTTAAGCTTCATCATATTGTAGATTCTTTAAGTATGGATTTTATAAAAGTTGGTGATATAATAAAGTGTATTTGATATGTGTTTATAGATGGCAAAGTATTTATCCAAACGCCGTCTAAGTATTTCTTACGTAATGAATTGTGTTATTTTTGAATTAGTGTGGTATTTATAAAATTGAAGTTATTTTGTTTTTGTGTGTTAGAAGTGAGTTTAAAGGATTGACATCACACAAGATTCTAGGATATGTCTGCCTAAAGCCATAATTGGTGCACCTAAATTCTTTCACTCTCACACAAAATGACCCCAAATCAACATATGTATGACCAACAAAAATAGATGAAAATGCCTTCTAGATGCACAAAAAAAAAAATGCACATTAGCATCTAAATCCTAAATAAACTAGAATTATGATACACATACACACGTGAATTATGCACATGATTTAGCTTGATTTAGCTTGACAGGACAGATGAACATGAGTTTTGCTGAACCATTGAAAAACAAACAGCACAAAACTGTCAACCAGACCTCAAACTACTATCAATCATGATGAACGGATGTCCCCTCAAGAAGGCACTGTGTCTTGATAGAATAATGTGTCTCAAACACACACCTGACCTCAAGTGGAATTCTTATATACAAAAGATGTAGGTAAAATGATCAGTACCCCTTTAGTAAGTACCTGACTTCTCATGCTATCTTCTACCTTTATAAAAGCCAGATCAGGCGAAATATTGGGCATTGTTGCCATAATTCAGTAGCGGTTACCTAGTTCTCAGTCTTGATAAAATTCAAAAGCATCTTATTTTCTCCTCTCCAACCTCTCTCTCACAGGTGGGGAGGTGAGTTTCTCACTGATCTATTGCTACTTCCAGTACTTGGGTGAACTTCATTCCTAGGTTCTGCCAGCAAGAATTAAATTCCACTCAAACAGCTTCTTCCTGCAAACCAATGTCCTGTGGAACAGACTCTCAAGAGGATGTTTTCCCGATCACTACAATCTTAACCTGTTCAAGTCTAACTGTTATCTTCCCTTCTTTCCATATAAATTTCCTCTTAACATAACCTTCTACCTTGAGTGCCCCCCACCCCAGGCCTTGTACAGGGGAAACCTTACCATAAAAAAAATAAAAATACTGTAGAAGTCAAATGACTTTGTGATGACTACACCAGTCTACTTGTGTGTCAGACCAATTGCAAGCTAACCAATATTCTACAAATACCAGAATTTTCATATTTCATTTTCTGGTAAAACTTAAATAAAAGTGAAACATATTAAATTTATAAACATTTCCTATTTGTTCCTTATCCTTATTCAGTTGGACTCCAATCCATATTTGATCTGGGGCTTACAGCTACATCTTATTGAAATACTGGCTCCTGTATGATTACTAAAGTCAAGCAACATCGAGCCTGGTCAGTATCTAGATGGGTGACCATTTGGAAGTGCCAGGTGCTGTAAGCTCGGATGTGTGGATGGTGTAATGGATAATGGCTCAGAATTGTTAATCAGAGAGCTGAGTTCTAATTTCCATTAGGTTTGTTATATTCACTTATGTGCAGATGCCCTTGAGGAAAGTATGAATTCAGCTATTCTCTCCCCAGCTATGGGTTAATTAGTAAGACTTGTATCACTAAACCATTATTATCTCAAAAAAAAAATCTCACAATCTGAAAATATTTTCTGGCTTTAAAAACCTGCAAAGGGTTGATAAACCATAAAAAGCAAATCAATAAAACCATATATTTGATCTATATTCGATTCCAATTCACACACACACATATATACATGCACATATATATATATATATATATATATATATATATATATATATATATATATATATACATACACATACATACACACACAAACGAATACATATATATTAGTGAATATACATAATATCCAACATCGATAGCATGACTCGGAGTTTCATGCAGTCTCAGTTGCAGAAGATATTCTGACCATTATAGAGTTCGTGTTCTCATGGTGATGATTCAAAATTGTGTGTTAAGTCTTGTTTATTTAATTATTGTTGCTTAAAATATTACAATTAAATATTTAAAATTTATATCATTCCAATTCTTAAATTTGAAAAGCGAATAAAAAAATTATTTAAATTTAAATTTAAAATTAAGTAAATAACCTATCAAGGGGGATAACACTCTTTTTTTTATCATACCCATACCTATGTGTGTGTGTGTGTGTGTGTGTGTGTGTCTGTGTGTGTCTGTGTGTATACATACATATGCACACACACATATATATTTACACATACACAAACATATATATGTGTGTGCGTGTGTGTGTATGTATATACATACATATGCACATATACACAGACATATATATATATATTTAATTTTCAGATGAACACAACAATTATGTCTTATAAAAATAATGAACACAACAATTTTTCGTCTTAGAAAAACAAGACCCTGATGACGACATTGTGCTAATGTCAAAAGTACTCAGAATAAAATGACTATGCATCAACATAGTAATTTTCTTTTTTTCTTTAATAAGGATACTATGAAAGCTGACCATAATTATGACAGAATACTATTAAAAATAAGTAGACAAAAATTGTCTAAATTATTTAATGAGACATGTCTTAATATATATATATATATATATATATATATATATATCTGTGTCTGTCTCTCACTCTCAAGCCCACTCTCTATCTATATGCATATATTCAATAAATCAACAAGTTCAATTCCCCTATTTGACTAACTCAAATGTTTTGTGTCAAAATGCTCATCAGTTAAATGTTAGATTATAGTGGGTCAGCCAATTTGTATTGGTTATAAATAGAAATAAAAACTGACCCTCTAAAATTTTTACAATATCAAATGTAACAAAGACAACAACAAGAGAAATAATCAAGTAGAAGAAATTATGAATTTGTTCAACAATAAATATTTTTTATAAACCCAACAAATACATAATATATAGTGCAAAAGTTGATAAACACAACAGAGTTCTTTGGTGTGTGTTACTGAAAGAATTTGAGTTACTGTACTGTACGTGTGAAAATGAGAAGGTGTAGTTAGCTATATTTGTTTTTATAGGAAAATTAAACAGTTGTTTTTGTATTAAATAGAAAAAAGTATTGTTCTAGACTCACTGATTGTTATAATGTTATCGCTCTTTAACCAGCTCTTGTGGAATAGAATATTTTGTGGGATTGAGCTTTAAGCCTGGAAATGGTTGACAAGGTTTGTTGTTGTATTGAAGATAAAGTTCGTCTCCTTTGCTGTGTTGATTTCCAATGACGTCAAGTGAATTGGTTCAATATTTTAAGTGCCCACTGACCAAGTCGCGTCAAAGTTTCGTTTTTATTAGTTCTCTTGGTCACGTGGTGAGGCTCGTGAACATGTTTACATTTTATGGCATCAACTAGAGGTCAAAATTTGGGTCAGTACCTTCGGACGTAGTTGACGACACCTAATTAATATTTTACAACCAATCAAAATACATCAGTTGTTATATTTGGTTGGGAGCCTCTATGTGTTTAACTTGCACAAAATTTAAGATTTAAAAAAAATGTAGGAATCTGATTCTACAAGGTAAATCTGTTGAAAATTATAGTGTAGAGGATCGAACGGCCCCAATCCAATCTCTGCTATTTTTTACTTTCAACAAATGTGCCAAGAAACAATAAACAACAAGAGAAATAATACACAAAACAGTTTTTGAATAACAAACAATATTTTGATTTATATAGCATAAAAGATACAATGCCTTATTCTGAAATGAGTAAAGATTTGTGAGTGAAATCTTTGTGATGTTTGTTATTTTAATTATGTGTGTAAACTCTTATTTTGATGTTTGAAGTTATAGTGTGTGAGTTTATATTTGTTGTAATTGTGATGATGTAAGTTTCACAGAGTTAGTGAAAGAATAATTCTGTTTATGAGGTAATTAAACAGTGTAAATTAGGAAAAGAGTTGTCTTTCTTTGACCATAATGTCAAAAAATAAATAAATTCTGGATGAAATAATGTTCTGTAATTGAGAACTTTGATGTTAATTCACTTACAGTAATGATGAAATCTGCTGTGTGAACGACTTGAGTGAGTGAATTTTCTGGAAGGCTGAGATTATATTAATGGGTAAGTTTTGGCCTCAGAATGCGTGACATAGTTTTTAATAGCCGATTACATTGCTGTCACGATGCTCACTGTATAAAAATTTTTTTAGACTTGTGAATATTAATTTTTTATTTTTTTATATTAAGCATAAAGGGGAATTACTTGTTTTATATAAAATATATATGTATGTATGCACACACACACACACATACATACACACACACACACACACATACATATACAAGTATCATTAAAAATGACTGATAAGGTATTGCAGTTAAGTTATTTATCTTTTCTTGTGTTGTCATAATTTTCTTCTTTTCTGACCATAAATTATGTAGAAATTGTCCAAATGTTCTGTATGTCCCAGCACTTTTGGCTATACTTTTAACCATTATCAAGAATGATTTTATTTTTACTCTTAACTGAAAGTATAGATTGTTTTATGTGTGTATAGTTATAGAAATGTTTTATTTTCCAAACACAGTCAGCATATTTTGGCCGTGTTCATAGTTAATGTTAATAAGCGTTGACTTCTTTTTTTTTTTCACACATCCCAACACCTATTTACCAGTTGTCAAAATTCCCCAATGATATAATCACTCCATATCTATTTACCAATTATAGCATCAAATCAATGCATGAATTTCTCCAAATCCTTAAAACTACATAACCAAACCAAGGCATTTTAGTGTCACTTGACATAGAAAATTTATTCACAGACATCCCTGTCAATGAATCCCTATTTTATTCTTCTTAAACAGTGAAAAAAAAAAAAAAACGAGATAGCAAATAAACCAGTTGAACCTACTAAAAATTATGTTTATAGTTTGGATTAAAAAAGCCATCTAAAAATTATGTGTGTGTGTGTGTATATATATGTGTGTGTGTGTGTGGCAATTAGATCCATTATATCCTGAATCTGAAATACCTTTGGGAAGACCTGATGAAATGAATATTATATCTCCTATTATAATCATACTTGTCCCTCCTATCACTGGTTCATATGGCGGGGTTATGTCCTTCCATTACCTCATAAATAATGGACTATTCCATTTGATCACATGGAAAAAGGGGGAAAAGGTTTTAGTGCGAAAGTGAAAGAAAGAAAGAAGGGAAGATAGGAATGTTTTACCGTCTCCTGTCGATATCTCATAAATAATGGACTATTCAGTTTTGATAAACAAAACACATATTAGAGACACATTTTCAGTTCAGTGAGAAAATGAATAAAAGAAAGAAAGGGCAAATAGAAGTGTTTAACGTCTGTTTCAGTGAAATGGGAGAAGTTGTCAACTTCAAATCTTTTCATTTGTACCCACTTACTTCTTAAAATAACAACAAGCATTCATATTCAGGATTCTTATTGCGATATTTTTGTTAAAGTTGTTAACAGATTACAACAGCTGAGATGTGATTAAATATACTTTAATGTTTAAAAAAAATTTATTCAGTATTATTATTGTTTAGGTAATAAGCATTATAACATAGCACAAATAGCTATATGGTGGGAAAAGGAATTTTCAACAATATACATATTTTTTATATATTTATGGTTATTTTTTAACTTTTATCCAAAACGACATTCTTGTACATGTAGTTATGGATAAGATTATACTTAATTACTGATTTAATTAACAACTATTTGTGCTCAGTTGTTGACTTTAATAGCTGTCTGCTGATGTGATAAAATTTTGGAATAATGCAATAATAAAAATTTAAATTTCATCTCTCTGATAGATGTCGCGGTCGTTAAGCTCAAATATTTAAAAATGTGATAGGGGAAGTTCTACAGATATTTTATTGTCATAGATATTTTATTGTCATAAGCTTACTCAATCATTAACTTAAGAAATAAGATTCATTAGAATATTAAAATAGGAAAACCATGAAATTTTCAGCTTAAAACTAGTATCTATAAACACCCCACACCCCACCCCATAAATACTGGAAGGAGAGGTAAAAGCTACTGTACTTGAGAAACTTGTTTTCCTAAAAAAGTGTTTTAAGAGAATGATTTTATACATTTCAACTGAAAGCCAACACTGGTTGCTCAGTCAATGAATGACAAATGTTTCCTTGTAGAGAAATGCCTAATATTATCATAACCATATATATATGTGTGTGTGGCCAGGTAAGACCTATTATAATAATAATATATAAAAGAACTATAATAATAGTAATAATAATAATAATATATATCAGGGTGACCCAAAAAAACGGGAATTTTTGAAGTGCGTATTGCCAGACATGAGCAAGTGGCAACACTGCCGGACAGTGACCATGAGCAAGTAAACATTTCGCCATTTAGAATTCAAGATGAAATTCACAGTATTCTAGCTGAGATGTTGCAGCAGTCAATGAGCAATCTCAACAGCAGATTTCAAGAATGCATTCGTACAAGAGGACGTCATCTACAGGACGTAATTTTTTAAAATGAAAATTCCATCATTGTTTCTTAAATGGCATGTTTTAAGGTTTCAATTACTATGAATAAAATATTTTTCTTCCATCACTCTTGGTTTTATTTGATTGTTAAAAAGTTCACGCTATATATATATATATATATATATATATATATATATATGAAATGGACAAATTGTCCTCTGAGAGGAATCAAAACTGTATCCTATACGGAACCATCATATAGCATGATGTGCTTTTACCGATTTCACCACAGAGAAGCGTTTCAGTTTGCAAGGTTAATTTTACATATTTCTTATGACAATTTCTCAGACATTCAGGCTGGTAAATG
Organism: Acanthosepion lycidas; assembly: GCA_963932145.1. NCBI lineage: Eukaryota > Metazoa > Mollusca > Cephalopoda > Sepiida > Sepiidae > Acanthosepion > Acanthosepion lycidas. The sequence goes on from OZ010606.1 coordinate 34,203,264, forward strand.
TTGTTAATACTGTTTATTATAAACAGAGCATTTACTTAAATATTTTTATCTATAAAAAGAATGTGTAAACATAAAAATGTCTTAAAATAATTGTCTGCATTTGTCCATTTCATAATGTGTGACGTCATTTGTTTACATTTGGATACGCATCGAGCAGATATGAATGTACGTAAGAAAATCATGGAAAATTGTAGTTTAAAAACAGTAAAATTGACCTTGCTAACCGAAATGCTCCTCTGTAGTAAAATCTGTAAAAGCACGTCAGGCTATATGACGGTTCCGTATAGGATACGGGTTTGATTCCTGTCGGACGATGACTATTTTCTATGAAAATGTCTCGGACATTCAGGCTGGTAAATGTTGTTAATACTGTTTATTATAAACAGAGCATTTACTTAAATATTTGTATCTATAAAAAAGAATGTATAAACATAAAAATGTCTTAAAATATATATATATATATATATATATATATATATATATATATATATATATATATATATATATATATGTATATATATATATACATAATACAAGTAAAAGGTTCATCACTTAGCTGATTGTTGTTACCTTCAGCATCCTGACTCCAGAGTTTCATAGACAGACATTCTTCCAGAATCAGTCCGTCCACTCGTCAGGGGGTGTCAGTAATTGACTGCTTATACTTCACAATTTTTCTTTTTTATATGCACTTTTCATTGGTGCAAGTTCTTTTTTCATAGTGTGTGTGTGTGTGTGTGTGCATGCATGCACCCATGTGCCCATCTGTGAGTATGTGCGTATGTGTAGAAATGTTGCAATGATTTGTTCTTTTCCTCATTGTCTTCATTTTACACTCACTCACTTCTTAACCTTTTCTCTCTTTTTCTTTTTGCCTCATTTCTTTCAACTGTTGACATTTTGACTTCCAGTTTTCTAGATATATGCTGTCATTGTTAAGAAAAATGTATTTTATTTTTTTACATATATAATTAATTTTAATGCTTGTGTGTATGTGTGTGTGTGTGTGTGGCAGGGTAAGACCTATTAGTTCCATTACCCCATATGTCTGAAATCTATGAAATGGCTAATAATAATAATAATAATAATAATAATAATAATATATATATATATATATATACACAAGTAAGTATTTTTTCAATAAAGTTGGTTTTAACTGAAGTTGCTAAAATTTTCACCATACACTTATATTCATGTGAGCAATATACAACGTGAATTTCAACATATAAATTTCAGTATATAAATTTCAACATATAAATCCTTATTAAAAGTAGTAACTTGTTTTGGGAGGGAAACATAAATATGAGTTTATAAATAAATGTTTAATTAAAAGTACTCTTTTTTACGCATTAATATGGACATCTTGACATTCTATCACCTTCATCAGTCTTTCAATCATTGATTTGCCTAACTTTTTTCATGTTTTGACTGTATTATTTGCAGCAGATTTTACTACTTTTTATTGATTTTCTTTATTTAAATATTGTCTTCTATTCTCATATACATCTCTTTCAATGATAGACCATAAGTTTTAGATTAAAATCTGGTGAGGCTGTGGTCATATTAATTGCAGCAGTTTTAATTGCTTCCCAGAGATTTTCATTGCTTGAATATTGTTTTCTAGTCTCATATAAATTTCTTTTAATGATGGGACATATTGGATTGATATATGAAAAAACTAGGAGTGGGACATTCCATTAATCTGATGTCTATGAAACCTTTTCTGGCACAATAGGAAATAGTCAGCTTCCCAGAAAATGAAGGCGCATTGTCTTGTACGATTCTACTCTTTATAATAATTCTCTGCATTCATCTTGATTACTTCATGAATTTAAGAGGAAGAAGAGACTTGGAGCAATAGAAATATGGTTCTACAGAAGGATACTGAGGATACCATGGACCGAACATGTGAGTAACAACAAAGTTTTAGAGAAAATGGAAACAAAAGGACACTTATACTTAATATCAGGAGGAGAGAGTTGAAATTTCTAGGGCATATAACAGGGAAAATGATTTGGAAAATTTGATACCTACAGGACAAATTGAAGGCAAGGGGGACAGAGGAAACCAATGCATAACCTACCTAGCAAATTTTAGTAAATGGATGGTGGAACAAGATATAGGAGAAATAACAAAAAGAGAAAATTTATTGAGAGCTACAAAGGACAGGAAATTGTGGAGAGCCTTGATCGATAATATCCTGAAGGGACATAGCCCTTAGAAGAAGAAGAGTTGAAAGGAAAACAGAAAGCCAGAAGAGAATTCCACAAGTGACAACTGCAGGAGAAGAAACTATTAGCATAGAATTTGTAATTTTAACGGTGGAATTAAGAAACCTAACTGCCAATCTAGTGTTGCACTTAAATTCATGAAGTCAAGGTATGAAAGAGGTACCAACATAGAGAATTGACTTTCCAAAGACAAGCCTTACTAAGAGTTAAAAAACAGGGAGTTGTGGAGAGCCATTATCAAACAGATTCAGAAGGGACATAGTACATAGAAGAAGACTAAATTGGCAATTAGTTTTCATCATTTTACTGCTGCAACTGCTAAATTTAACCACAAGTTCTATTCTAATAGTTTCTTCTTTCACATTTCTCACCAGTGGAGCTCTCTTCCAGGTTTTTGATTTTCTGTCAACTACAATCTATAAGATTTTAAATGCAACATCAATCATAATCTCTTGTCTCTTTGAATCCTCTCCTTTTTATTGTCCTTTCTCTGCAATAACTTTTCACATTTTCCTTCTCTCTATTTTCTTTCATACTCATTTTTTTTTGTATATATATATATATATATATATATATATATATATATATATATATATATATATATATAGTTAAATATAACAGACAGTTCTAAGCTTCATATAGTGGCTTCAGTTTTGGGAGAAAATAAGGACAAAAACTGTCCGACATTGGATATTTTGTTATTATGCTGTTCATCAATGTAAGCTTTTGTCCCACATGAGCCAACATCAGAGTGGTTATATGGACATTACAATAGAGATGTTAACCATCAAAGATGACATCCTGTTATGTTTACATAGAAGTTTGCTATGCAACAATAATGGTCACAGAATAGCAAATGCAAGTCATAAATTTGTAATGTGGTTCTATGGCATCACACACACATACACACACATATATATATATATGTAGGGATGGGAATGTTTTTTCATTTCTAAACATGGCCAGCACATTGTGCCCATGTTCATAGTTGATATCATTGAGAGCTTCTCCTTTTTTATTATTAATACTTCCTTTATTTTTAACCATTTTTTGCATGTGGATGAGTGTACTATGGTTGTATTTTTCACAAGTATGTTGCAGACAAAAAATATCTACATATTCACTTAAAAAACAAAACATACTTGATAACAGTTAGTAGATTATTCAAAAGCGCTTGAATCCACAGATCATTTGGACAGTTTTTACAGAGTCCATGTTCAGAAAAGAAATCACTTGTACAAATTCAAGAAAAATTTCATAAAAAGCTTAAATGCAGTACCTTGTCAGTAGTCTTCAATGAAACTTGTATAAAAGAAGGACTGCTGCCCAAATACACACACACACACAATGTAAAAAACTTGGATTTAATGTATGTTTATGCTTTAATAGTGTTTTGCCTTTGTTTGGGGTTCACTATTTACCCATAGCTGTGTCCCAATGTTTATTTTGTACTCAAAATGTAAATAGAGATTATTTTTTTCAGTAATTAATGTAAGTTTTAATTATTTCTTATAACTGTTATTTTCAGTGCGTAAATGTTTGTGAATTGATGTCCATGTTGTTTTAAACAGTAAAATTAATGTCAACGAGCCTAAAGACTGCAAAGTCTTACAAAAAAGACAATATGGCTCTTGACAAGAATCAAATATACATTCCTTTTCCCAAGAGTATTTGTGTGTAAGTGAATGCAATGAGCTTTACTGGAATTTGAACTTGGCTCTCCAATTTCTCATTCTGAGCTGATATCCATTACACCATGATCTTTTTAATCAATTAGTAGTTGAAGTAGACTTTAGAAGGAACCAGAAACCCAATCCTAAACAGGAAACAAGGGATAAACCTCCACTCTTGATCAAAAGATTAGGGAGGAGTGTAAACTGGACAATAGGCAAACCTCTTGTTGGGACTTTTCAAAGTCTGTATTTGCTATGTTTATTTTTTTTACGCAAAATGTAAATAAAGGTCACTTTTTTTCAGTAATTAATGTAAGTTGTAACCTGGCATAATTTCTTATTACTATGTTATTTTCAGTGGGTAAATTTAAACAGTAAAATTAATGTCAACCAGCCTAGATACTGAGAAGTCTAACAAAAAAAATATGGTTCTTGACAGGAACCAAAGATATATTTCCTTTTTCCAGCAAAGAAAGCAATTCTTTAGCCAATGTGTTTCCTACCGATTAGGCCACAGGGAACTATCATGATAATTCAGTAGATTATATTTTAAAAAAAAAAGAAGACATTTTCAATGATAAATTCTTTTAGCTAATCAAGATCTATACTGGTCTTGCAACTTCTAAGATCTTGTAATATAGTGCTTTTCCAAGTGTAGCTTGGATGTGGCACAAGGCAGGAAGTAAGGAGCAGCCAGTCAGGATTGAACTCACTACTTAGTCGTAATTGTTCTAGCATGACAAGCTTGCTAACTATTACACCACCTCGAGGTGCCCAAAGATCTTGTAATATATGAAGTCTACTGTATTCCACCAACTATTCACCAAGACAACATAGGGGAGGAGATTTGGTTTAGATTCTGATGTAAGATTTTCTGTCCAGAATTTCAGAGTACTTCAATAAGGAATAAAAGAATTTCTTTCACATTGGGTTTTTTTCATTCTTATTGATGTTGATTGCATTCTTGACAAATTTAACACTTATGGCAAGATGTTATATCAGGGGAGCTTTGGTTTAGATGCTGACATAAGCAATGAAATAATTTTTGACAATTTAACCATTAATTTAACCATTGTTATATTTAACCATTCAGGTAGATGAGGCTGAACAACCCAGGAAGGCAGTCCATCTAGGGGAATGAAAACCCTGACTTTAAACCTCAGCTGCCGTATGATCATATCCAAAAACAGAAAAGGCTATGGAAGTAAGTACAGATAGAAAACCCAGAGTGGATCACTGAAGTCTGTTGACTGTCAACACTTACAACTTTTCAGTAACTCCTGCAGCCAAATTAGCCCAAAATGTAATGCTCTTTATTTCTTTGGATCTTATCAGTAAGGCAAATAGGAGGGGCCATGTAGTCTGGGAAGCACACAGCCTCCATATACCATCACCTAGGACTGTGCCCTGGAGAGGTCAATCCAGTCTCACCAGCAAAGAACTAAATTTTGAGCAAACAGAGAGCTACCTTTATCTTGTGGGATAAACAGATGCCTGATGTTATCAGACTGTAGGGATCAATCCCAACATGGGGCACCTTTGGAAAGTGTCTGAAAACCATACCATAAGTTGACCCATGCCTTGTGAGTGAAACTATGTAGACGGAAGCCTTGGGGGCCATTGATAGCTGTGCTAGCACAAAGTCACAAGTCATTGTGACCGAGGGCTTAAGAATGCTGGCCTTGTTCAAATTGTTGATCACGCTAGATAACATGCTCTTTCCCAGAAACTGTAACTAATGTCTGCTCAGCATATAAAATATATAAGTATAAAGTACAAGTGGGCTCTGTGGGCGTTGAATAAACACAAATGCGCCTGAGCAAGCGTCTGCAATAGGGATTGGCTAGCCACCCTAGTAGAGAGGTATCCTCGAATACGAGTGGTCAGCTATACATATTTGACCATTAATTTGACTATTGTTATATTTGACCATTGCTATATTTGAATATATTTCCTTCAATTCCACCTCAAGAAATGCAATGTTACTTTCTGAACAATCTGAATCTGATAAAGTGAGTGTCAGGAATATTGATCTTTCCTCAATCTCCTCACAGATGAAGAACAGACTTAAAGCAACAGAAAGGTGGTTCTACAGAAGGATGCTGAGAATACCATGCACTGAACATGTGAGCAACAACAAAGTTTTAGAGAATATGGAAACAAAAAGGACACTTATACTTAACATCAGAGACAGTTGAACTTTCTAGGGAACATAAAGAGGAAATAGGGTTTGGAAAATTTGATACTCACAGAATAGATTGAAGGCAAGAAAGACAGCACGTTGTAACCTAGAAAGGGTTACTGAATGAGGAATAACCAAAATGGAGGTTGGAAATGAAATGGTAATCTTTATAACATCAACAAAATACAATACTCGTCAGTGGCATGAAGTAGGTAAACCACTGCTAATGGTGGACGACTCAGACAGCATATTACCCCCACTTACAATAGTGTCCAACATATTTATAAGGATTTGGACATACCCATTTGTGTTCATAGGTACAGTATATAACACAGAAAAAAACAATGCATAACCTACCTAGCAAGCTTGAGTAAATGGATGATGAAGCAAGGTTAAAGGAAGATAACAAAAGAGAAAATTTATTAAAAGTTTCAAAGGACAGGAAATTGTGGTGAGCCATGATCACCAACATCCTGAAGAGACACCTGCACATAGAAGAAGAAGAATTAAAACTTGACTAGTTTATAACAGGGACATATAAAAGGAAATGCAAACTTGTGTAAAGTGACAGGTGTAAAGTGTTCATCAGAGTCAAGAGCTGTTTTCCAAACTGCTTTCAAGTGGCTTGCTTATATTGGCATCTTTTAGCCGCTGCTAGAGCCTCACACATGGATGGGTTAGTCCAATATTGTTGGAGGGCTACTGGTGTAGTGTCAAAGAATTTCCCTCCGTATAATACGTCTGAAGTACTACTCTACAACTTGGAAGATTGTACTATGCTAATATTGCAAAATGGGAGAGCCAGACTGACTAGAAAAGAATGTGTGTATTATTGTTGTCTTTCTCTTACAATAAATGGTCATTAAACTATGTTATGAACATGGCTTCCATCAGTTGAACCAATTGAGATTTGAAACATTTGTTGCACAAAATTGTTTCATGATAAAAACAGTAGTGCATTGGTAAATTGGATTTTACCTATTTAAATATGTTAAGTAGAAGAGATATTAAATGTAGAGACAATGGCCTGAGAGACAAGATCATATATCGTAGAACAGAACAATACAACAAAAATATCAGTTGTATCCAGAGAGCAAATTTTTTAAATCATCTCCAGGATTTATTAAGAAAAACTTAAAATTTGTCTTATTATTAGGTTGGTGCAAAAATAATGTCGTTTTCTCACATGTGAGAAAACGACATTATTTTTGCACCAAAATTTGTCTTATTATTTTTGCACCAACCTAATAACAGAAGTTGTCTGCAACTTTGGGAAGAGTTAATATTACGAATTTCCTTCAAACAGTTGAAGCCCATTTTTTTTATACGCTTAGTATTACTATTGATTACCATTTTTTTCTTCCTAGAGTAGTAAGTTTTTCCTCTTTTGCTTTGGTTTGTACATCTGATAAAGGCTTAAGAATGGACTACCCAAAACATTGTGTTAACATCAAGATTATGAAAAAGTAAGTTCAAAACACAAAGTATAATTTTTTTTTTATAAATCCTGAGGGTGACTAAAAAATATTTAGTGATTAATTTTGAAAAGCTTTTTAAAGGAATATTTTTCTTGTTTTCCTTGACACAATCAAAAAATGCATACTGTAAAGAATTTGTTTTGTTCATTGTGACTTTTTCTTAATTTTCCAATATGATACAAGGTAAAAAAATACTTTTGCCTGATATTCAGTTTACTCTTTTTACCAATCAAGATACAGTGAAGTAGACGATAAAATACCACTTATGAGGCTTTCAATGGCCTTACTAATATCAGCATATTAGCCCTGGGGAAGTCAGAATAATGACAGGCCTTGCAAATAAATGGTTCAGAGCAGCCGTCATGGTTTATCAGCAAAGTGACAAACCAAAATAGAATCACACTTAAGAATGTGTTGAATGAACCTGAGAACTAATTATAGATTGATAGATAGATCTCCTGCAAGACCAAGTAGAAAGTTGATACACACACATACATGCTCACTTGTCACATTTTCCTCCCACAACCATATTTCAGGAATTAAACACACTGATACTACCAGACAGCCATAAAAAATGGCCTCTAGAATCCAGATGAGCACACACACATACACACACTAACACCACAATACATAAGCACTTGAGATCTATCTGACTAATAAAAAAAACAAGCACACAGAGCTCAAAACATGAATCTATATCTTCTTGTTTCATTTTTATACCCAAAACATAAAAAGCAGTATAACCAGGTGTTTCATTACTGGAAATTTTTGCTATTCATTTGGAGCAGTTTAAGTTTAAAGTTACCCCTCCCTGAAAATCAATATTAGTAACAACAATTGGGTGCAACTGAGGCACATCCCCAAATGGGGGGGGTTAACAATTTGAATAGGGTTGGCCTTGAAAAAGAGTCATTTTTTGCATTCTCAATCTTGCAAGGGAAGAACTTCTTCCATGGGCCATCATAATAACAATATAAGATAATTTTTATTTATAATATAATTTTTTTTTTTATAATTCTAATAATCTTTTGCATTAGATTTCAAATCTCTAAATTGATTGTACACTGTTTTTTAGAGATATTAAATTTTGCCTTTGATTTTTGCACAAAGTGTAAAAAGTCAGTTTTTGCAATTTTTCACCTTCAAGGTTGTAATTTTTTCCAGCCAGTTTGGACTCAAAACTGGCACTGAAGAATTATCTATCAAACAAAAAATATTTCATCAAAATCGGATGAAAACTGTGGAAACGCATAAACAACATCTGATCACACACACACACATACACATGCACACTCACATTTTGAGAATTCTAGACATAGATAATATTATTGTAATAATTTAAACTATTTTTATTAAAGTTTTTATGAAAGATATATATCGAAGAAAAGACAGTAAATAGTAAAACGTTGCTGAGAGTTATAATGGACAGGAAGTAGTGGAGAGCCAACAGTTTGTACTCAAAACCGGCACTGAAGAATTATCTATCAAACAAAAACATTTTTAGCAAAATTGGATGAAAACTGTGGAACAACATAAACAACATCTGATCACACACACATACATACACACACATTTTGTGAATTATATATATATATGTATTATTTTATTTACACCTTCCAGCCTAAATATTCAAGAAATCTTGTTAGAAAAATATGCACCCTCCAGGAGGATTTGAACCTGTGTCCCTTAGGGGAAATCATCATTAGATCTGATGTGCCTTAGACCAACTGAGCCATGTAGGACCTCTTGGTCAAGCAAAGCCTGAATAGTGCTTTTGTTTCATCAGATCAAACAAATGTATATATATATATATATATATATATATATATATATATATATATATATATATATATAGAGAGAGAGAGAGAGAGAGAGAAAGAGAGAGAGAGAGAGAGAGAGAGATAGAGGTACAGTGGAGTCATGAATAGCAATTTGGATTGAAAAATAGCAGAACAGTCTGTGTCCTATAGCCTTAGGTCAGACAATTTCTGCAACCACATCACCCCTTACATCTGGCCACCTAACTCCCCAGACTGCAACCCTTTTAATTCTTATATGTGAGGCACAGTTGAGTGAAAGACCAACAAGAGTTGAGTTAAAGGGAAATAACTGAAACTGAGATATCCCGAAAAGGCATGGCATGTGGAACTAGAACAATCTACCCTGGTGGCGGAAGTAAAGGGTTTTGTTTCGAAATTCCATTCACCTGAAGAAGACCAACAAAACTCCAACAAAGATGAACTGAAGGCAAGGATTATGCCAGCTTTCACCAGTTTGAACAAGGAGACCATCCACAAGAGTTGCAGGAGATTCCAAAGTTGTCTGGAGGCTGTGGTTGAAGCCAATGGTGATTTTATTGAAAAAATTTACTCTTTAGTATAAGATATTTTTGTGTAATTTTATTAAATATATCTGTTAAAATGAGATGTCTGTATTATTTTCATTTTTGCATAATTTAAATGACAATTCATTCATCACACCCTATAGTTATTAAATGGATTTTTTAATCCAACATTATTTCATATTGTTATATTCTGTGCTAATAGGAATATATATTTGACAAACATGGTAGATAAAATAAGTAAAGGTTTATCGTAAAAACTAGTACAATAAGAAATAAGGTAACAGTTATTCACACGATTGTCGCAAGTCAATCCAGTAGTGAGTGTTACTATTGAAAGGTCAGTAGTTCTTGTGTAAGTCTGAGTCATACTCAACAGATCCCAGTAAGTCAGTATTTACCTGCCTCCCCACAAGGAAGGATGTGGCACAAAGCTGAGTTTAATGTTGGGCAGTCCGAGCCCGTAGGCTCTGCCAAAAATTCCCCGTAACCCCGCATGAATGGATTCGGGTCTGTCTCCCTCCCCAGATGAGATCCCGCCCTTCAGCATAGCCTTGTCCAGGTTCCTCTCTGCCTTTGGCAGAGAGTTCAACAGCAGTGAAGATCTGAATAACAGATACCAGCAAGTCTCCTGTAGTTCATTGACTTACCGATATTTATAGATAGTCGCTACCTATAGTGTAGTCACTCATGGGAGTGACATCTTATTCCATTGTATCACTTATTATTATATATGTTTCCTATTGAGGAAAGAAAATAAATAAATAGTTAATAAAATTTCAGCGTTTAGCTAGAGACATTGGAAGCATAGAGTTGAAGTAGCATTTAGAAGGAACCAGAAATACAATACTAGACAAGAAACAAAAGTTCACACTCCATCTTGGTCTTGTTGAAAAGAACAAGATGGAGTGTGAACTGAACATTTAATTTTTTTAGTAGTGTTCCTTTTATATTAATTTTGGTTGCTTTTTACTGAAATTATTCAGAACATCAGTTCATAGCTATAATCATAAAGCATTGATTCAAAATAATATATCATCTCCAGGCAATATTCAAACTGACATCTCTTGCAATGTGAGAAGGTTGTAGGGGTGAAAATTTGTTCTTGTAAAATTATTGAACTCATAGATAAAGAGAAAGAAAAGAAGTGTAAATCAAAAATATTTATATACCCGAAATTTACAGCAGTTTTTGATCTTTAGTTCAGTTTTGCCTTATGAAGACAAGACACAGGAAGATATCAAAATGACTCTTTTTCTTCTTTTATGTGTTATGTCCTTTCAGGATGTAGGCGATCATGGCTCTCCACTTCCCCCTATCCTTTGAAGCTCTCAATATGTTTTGTCCTTTTGCTACTTCTCCCAAACCCTGTTCTGTCATCCACTTTGCTTAAGCCCGCTAGATATGTCACACATTGCTTTCCTTTGTCTCACTTTCCCCTCTATCTGCTCTGTAAGTATCATATTCTCCAAGCTCTCCTTTCACATTACATGTCCTAGAAATTTCAGCTGCCTCTTCCTGATGTTAAGTATAAGCTTCCTCCTTGTTTGCATCCTCTGTAAAACCTCATCATTACTCACATGTTCAGTCCTTAGCATCCTTCTGTAGAACGATCCATACCTCTATTGCCTTGAGTCTCTTCTTCATCTTTGAGGAGACTGTTCAACATTCGTTGCTATAAAGGAGGACAGATATCACATAGCTGTTCAATACTCTTTTCTTTGTTACCAGTGAAATCCTCCTGTCTCATAATACTCTGCCTAGCTTTTGGAATGCATCTTTGGCCATCATAATATGTTTTCGAATCTCGGCACTTACCATCCTCTGTCAGAACACTTCCTAGATATTTAGATTTCCACACATGCTTCGTTTTAGTGTTCCTCACTTGTAAATCACATTTCAGGCTCAACTTTTTACTGATAACCATTCTGTCTTCTTGTAGTTTATGCTTAGTCCCTTTTTCTCACTCTCCTTCGTTAACTCCCATAGGAGGTTTTGTAATTTCTTTTCCATGTCTGCGATCGGTACTGTGTCATCTGCGTAACTTATGTTGTTAAGATTGTGGCCGCCAATGTTGAATCCTGGTAGGATTTCCATTACTTTCAGAATTGCCATTCTGTATAAGTTGAATTAGTCTGGTGAGAAGACACCTCCTTGTCTTACACCCCTTTCTATTTTTGTATATCTGCTGGACTCATTTTCTATCCATGTGCAGGCCGTTTGTTGCTAGTATAGGTTCTTGATTATTCTAATATCTTTTCCAAATATATCAAGGTTGCTCAGCATCTCTAACAGATCTTTGTGACGTAGTTTGTCAAACACTTTTGCATAGTCTATAAAACACAGGTGTGCATTCTTCTGCATTACTATTGGTTTTTCTGATAACATTCTGAGCATGAATATCACATTCCTTGTCCTGGTGTCTTTAACGAATCCACACTGTTCTTGTCCTATCTCTGGCCTGATTCTGCTGTGTGGTTTATTCATCAGAATATGGATGATGAGTTTTATTAAATGGTTCATTAGGCTGATTGTTTGGCGAAGTCCATATTCACTTGCACCTGGTTTCTTACGCAGTGCTATAAAAATAGATATGCTGAGATCTTCTGGTATATCACCACTGTTGTAGATTTCATTTATTATTTCTGTAATCATGTCTATGCCTAAATCCTCTAAGGCAGTCTGCATTTCTGTTACAATTCCGTCTAGCCCTGCCACCTTATTTCTGTTCAATTTCACCAGTGCAGTTTCTATTTTAGTTTTTAGAATTCAGGCCCGTCGGTAGTTCTGTGTATTGCTGGTTGTTCTCTTTTGTCATGGAAGAGTATTCTAAAATATTCATTCCAGCACTGAAGAATTTTTTCCTTCTCTAATAGGAGTGTTCCATCCTTTGATTTTCTGCAGCCTGTTGATGAGTAAGTCTTCTGTCCTGTTAGTTGCCTTTTGTTTATGCTTATCTCCTTTATTAGTGATACACAATCTCTCTATTTCTGCACATTTTTCTTTAGCCTGCCTGCATTTGGTCCTTATTTCATTGTGTAGTTTTCTGTATTCCATTCCGTATCTTGGCAGACTTTTCTGTCTCCTTTACATCATGTTGTTAATCTCAGACATCTATTCATTTTTTCTTCTTCATCCATTCTCCTCTGGGATGATATCATTTGCTGATGTCACTAAAGCTTCTCTTAGTGTATCTCAATTTGAGTTTCCATTTCTATTGGGTCCCTCATATCTTCTTTTTACAAATCCTATCTATTTTTTTTTTCAGGTACAAGTGACTCAAGAGTTTGTTGCATTGCAATTTGGGTTCTGTATTTTCGTAGTTTCACTCTTAGTTTACATACAAGAGGGCAATGGTCACTTCCGCAGTCAACACTTGGGTAGATTTTGCAGTGAACCATTACATTCCTGAATCTTTTGTTGATAGTTGGTTTTTAGTTTCTCCTCCTGGGCTCCTCCATGTCCTTAATCATCTCGGATGTTCTTGGAAACATGTGTTGGCTGTATAAAATAAAATAAAATAGAAAATACATCCAAACTATGTCAAGGAAAAAGTAATTCTTTGTACTTACAATTAGAATTACATATTAATCTTGCTTTTGATTTGGACTGTTACTTGAATTTCTTCTTCTCTTATGAAGACCGTTTTTGTACAACGATGAATAGACTAGACACAGGGAGATATCCAAATGACTCTTCTTACTGCTTTAATTCAGACCTTTACTCCAACTGCTACATGCATTGTTATTCGACCTGTTACCTTTTATTGATATATGATGTATGGACATAATAGTAAACAGAAGAGTACTCATGAATATTGAACAAAAAAATGCTTGGTTCTGTCTAAATGCGTGTTACTTTAAGGGTACTAAATTTCTAATAACTATACATGCTTAAAAATTGTAACTTTGCAGATTAATAATTTGGTATATGTTTAAATGCTGTTTCATTTTTATCTTTCTCTATAAACTACAATTAAATAATTTTTTTTTTTTGCAGTTGGTATCCAGTCAGTAGGGAATATTGTATCTGTTTAATACCCACTAGCTCAGACTGACAAGGGTTCTCCAGGTATGTGAAAGAAACTGACTCAAGGAGAAATGGACATTGTTTATAGGAAGCTAAAAACTGTGGGGGAAATAAACATGCTGCTGCTGCTGCTAGCAAGAATCTACCAAGTTATGAGGGGAGAACTTAATCTACCAATAACAGAACAATAACAGATATCACAGTATCTTATAAATAATTTTCAATAAAAACAGGTTTTTCACTTTGTTTAAAATTGATTAATTAATAGTTGGCTGGTTGGTTTTTGTTTAGTGGCATATCAACCGCTACAGATTATTTTACATTGGTGCAAAAATAATGACGTTTTTTGACGTTAAAAATATGTCATTATTTTTGCACCAACCTAATAATTCCGGAATCTAAATATTTCGAATACAATTTTATGGTTTCAACTAAACGTATTTTTAATGCAGTTGTACGCCTTCAACAACCGATAAAAGGCGTTGTTGATCATTTTGCTATAAAATGTATCATTGGTCATTTTGCTATAAAATGTATTGTTGGTAATTCTTTTATAAATATGAAGTGTTGATCATTTTTTTATATTAAAATATATTGCTGGTATTTTTACTATAAAAATATATTTTTATACTTTCATAATGTTTTATTTTGTTTGAAGGTTCACTATTTGCACATAGCTGGTGTTACCACCCCAGGTCAGGGTGGACCTGGGAACAACAGCAATTAAGAGGTCCTTGTATGCTCCTGAAAACCTCTAATCTCTCAATCAGAGGCCTTGCTGCTGGATGTAATTTATCGTCATACCCAGGATTAGATTAATTAATAGAATATGGTCAAATAATGTGTCTGATATAATTTCAATCTGTTTAATTTGTTAATTTTATGAATTTTTAATTAATATGGATTTTTAAAAGTTTTTCTTCACTAATGTTTCCAAAACAAAACTTCTCTATTTTATTGTTATAATGGAACACACCTATTCTATAGTTAATAGACTCTCCCACCTATAATAAGTAGTAGTAGAAGTTGCTCAGCGAGTCGCTCAGAGAGTTGGTCAGTCAGTTGATGTCGGACAACCGTTAGTCGGATATTAAAGTATCAGCGACCACAACTAGATTACTCTGCGTCATTACCTATTATATCAAGTTCCTAACGTTTTGTATGTCGAACCTATTTTAGAACCGACTTAGTACAAAATACAAGCCTCCACTGTGAAACCACTACATAACAATTATTTAACTTAAAGTACATTTTTTCCTTCCTGACTGATGCTAACCTCCAGAAGAGCAACTTATTGCATAGTCTTGGTCTCATGTTTTCTACTGACATGAAGTAGAACGATTATACTGAATCACTTGCTAAGTCTGCTGCTAGTATAATTGGTTCATCATGGCATGCAAGACAATTTTTCTTGACAGAATCTATCTTGCACATTTATCAGTCTACTATTTGTCTATGCATTGAATATATTGCTGCCACATCTGGTCTGGCACTTCTGTAATAGATCTTGAGATTCTTAATAAAATCAAAAGAAGAATCTGCAATGTTATCAATCCTAACCTGTCACCTTTACTTCAGTCACTTTCCCACTGCCATGGCTTCCCTGTGCCTTTTCTATAATTATTTTCACAGCAATTGTTCTGATGAGCTTTCTTTGATACCTTGACTTCATGAATTTTAGTGCAGTACTAATTAGCAGCTAAGTCTCATAAAGTGAAATTGTTAGTTGTACACTATTTACATTATTTGCACTATTGTCCTCATCTTTGTCGCCCTATTTATTACAACGTTTCAGCCATTGTATGCTCCAGCCTTCTTCAGGTGGTTGGAATGGCAAATTAAACCCTTTATTTGCTCACTGGGGTAGACTGTTCTAGTTTCACGTGCCATGTCTAATGGATGTCAGTTATCAGTTATCTCTTGTTAATTCCCCACTCCAAGTTCTCCACTGCCTTAACCAGGTATTGAACTCACACACTTTGGGTCCAGTCACTCAAGGACACATGGCACAGTGGATAAAGGCATTAGTTAGATCCAGTGACAGGACCCAAAGAGTTGTGAGTTCAATACCTGGTTAAGGCAGTGGAGAACTTGGAGTGGGGAATTAACAAGAGATAACTGATAACTGACATCCATTAGACATGGCACGTGGAACTAGAACAGTCTACCCCAGCGAGTGAAATAAAGGGTTCAGTTTGACATTCCAACCACCTGAAGAAGGCCAGAGTGTATAACAGTCGAAACGTTGTAATAAATATGGTAACAAAGATGAGGACAATAGTCCGAATAATGCAAATAGTGTATATAATACCGCATCTCAGAAATATGGACAGATATTGTTAGGTGTAACTGTAAATTCTATGCTAATAGTTTCACCTCTGGCATTTCTTGTAACCACTTGGAAATACCAAGTGCTGTAAGCTTGCATGTGCAATTGGTCTAATGGATAATGACTCAGAATTGTTAATTGGTATAAGTATGAATCCACCTCTTCTCCCCAAGCTATAGGTTAATTAGTAAGACTTGTATCACAAAATCATTATTAGCTCAAATAAAAAAAATAATCCAATCTAAAAATATTTTTTAGCTTTAAATAACCTGCAAAGGGTTGATAAGACATAAAAACAAATCAAGCAATGCACTTCTCACATGAGGAACCTTCTTCTGGCTTCCTGCATTCCTGTCAATTCTGATCTTCAAAAGTTTAAATGCAAAATCAGTTGTCATCTGTCTCCTTGAATCCTGTTCTTTTACTGTCTTTGTTTCTTTCACTCTCAGTAATCCCTTGCATCTTAGTGGCTTTATTGCCTTGCTTAGATTTGATTTTTTTTAAAAACTATGGTATAACTATTCTACTATTTTAGCTGGTGGAACTAATGAGTGCAGAAGATCAAATTTAGATATTTTTCTTTGATTTCTTCATGTTATATTTAGTGCTATTCTTTTATGTTTGCTACTCGTGTTATTAGTTGTAATATTATGTAGAAATTCCAGTTATTAATGAATACATTCTGATTGGCAAAACCTTTCAACAAATAGAAGAAATCAATTTTGTGAGATCAGAATTATTTTCATCCAAAATTCAAAATTCTTTTAATAATGAATCAAAGAATTATTTTCACTTTGGAATATGACATTCTGAAAATAATTCTTTTATTCTTTTTTGAATAAATAGAGTTTGAGATGAAAAGATTTCTGATTGTGCAAAATTGATCTTCTCCCTTTATTTAAAGGTTTTGCCACTAAGAATATGTTCATTAATCCAAATAACTAACTAGATAAGAAATAGATAGATAGATAGATAGATAATGAACAGACTGAAAGGCATAGATAGATATGAACAGACTGAGATAGATAGAAAGCTTGATCCATTCCCCCAATTCTGTTCAAATGACCAAACATCAAAATTATTTGGAAAGGCTTCTTGGTCAAGCTAAGAACTTTTCAGCACATACACTCTTATTCATATATATATATTATTTTAAGCAAATTCCTTTCATATCGTCTGATAAGCTTAATAACATTATCATTGATGAAAGATGAAAGAAACTCACCATATTGATACATGTTTTTTAATCCTATGCAAGCTTTTGGCTTATATAAGCCATCATCAAAGATGACAATTACATTACAATAAATTAAACAATACATGGACATAACAACAATGATTGTCTGTTTTGTTTGCATGGAAGATTTCCAAACAACAACAAACTTGTCCATACATCAGCTGGAGGCAAAAATCTCACAGCAGCTCATGACATCACACATGATCACACAAGAGTGAAAATGAGAAGTGTTAAGTATGGGAAGCCAATGGCTTCTGTTATCAATTATAGGCATTTAAGTATATTTGTGGAGTTTTCATAGTTTATTTTGTTCGGGTTAGGTTTAGTTTCAGATTTTTGTTCAGATTAGGTATATGTATGTGTGTGTGTGTGTGTGTGTATATATATAAATGCATGTGTGTGTGTGTGTGTGATATTAAAATGTGTGAGAAGTTTGAATTGCTAGGTCTGCTTTTAGGAAAGTTAGTTCATTGTGTAATGTTAGGCAATTTTTCTCACTAGAATCTATCTTACCATTGCTCTATGCACTGGATATTGCTGCCACATCTGGTCTGGAGCTTCTGCTATGTATTTAGAGATTCTTGATAAAATCCAAAGAAGAATCTGCAATGTTATTGGTCCTGACCTGACATCTTGGTTTCCCTGTGCCTTTTCTCTAAATATTTTCATGGTAATTGTTCAGATGAACTCTTTGCTATGGTACCTAGACTTTATGAATTTAACAGTACTAGATTGGCAGTAAGGTCTCAGTAATTCACAGTTGAATCAGGCTAGACACAAGTGTAAGTTCTATGCTAACAGTTTCTTTTATCACATTTTTCACTTGTGGAACCCATGCTTTCCAGCCAATTTTCACTTGTGGAACCCATGCTTTCCAGCCAATTTTTTTTCAAAAAAAACTTTTCAAAAATTTAAATGCAATGCCAATCATTATCTGATGTCTTCGTGATTACTCTTCTTATATTGTTCTTGTTCCTTAATAATGTTTCTCTTTTTTCTTATTTGTTTAAACTCAATGACCCCTTGTGTCTTAGTGGCTTTACTGCCTTGCATGGGTTGATATGATTAAAAAAAAAAAGAAGATTTTTTAATAGATTGGTGGCAAGATCTCCTCCTATTACATTTGAAATGTCTAGATGTAACCGTAACTTCTATGATAACAGTTTCTTCTAATACACTTCCGGATTGTGGAACACTCTTCCAGCTTCTTGCTTTCCAGGCAACTTTGATCTTCAAAAATTTAATGTCAATCATTATCTCCTGTCTTCTTAATTCTTGTTTTTTTTTTATTGTTCTGTCTCCTTAATAGTGTTTTTATTTCTCATATTCTCTCACACTCAGTAGCCTCTTGTGTCTTAGTAGATTTGTTGCCTTGCTTGGAGTGAAATAATTTTTTTAATAGTATTATTTAGTCATTCTTTTTATTTAGCGTCTGTAACTTCAAGTTTCATGTGATTGCAATCTTCAGACTGGTTGACATATAAACAATCAGCCGAGAGAGGGGTGTGTCTGTTACATCCACATGAAAATGTAGAGTTTATATTTGGAGAGGGCCCTGCCTCAAGTATGTACTCACTGGCTGACAGCAAATTGAAAAGCCTAGTATTGAATAAGATGAGATATCATTATGTTTTTATTATTTAAACGTTATTTTTAGTGGATACTCATATTTGAGTAGACATTCCATTTATTTATTAAACATATTTATTTTCATCTACCAGCCTGAATTTTTTAGAAGTCTTATTAGAGGAAAATATGCACTCACAAATACAACAGGCTGGTAAATGAACTTAAATAAATATACTGTTTCAAGTATATAATATATATATGTTTATTATATATTAATAATATAATAATATTATATATATATATATAATTATATATAATATATATAACTATAATTATATATATATAATTATGTTATATATATATAATTATATATTATATATAATATATATATATTATATATATTATAATATATATATATTATATATATAATATATATATATATAATAATAACATTATATATATATATATATATATATATATATATATATATATATAATAATAACATTATATACATATATATATATATATATATAAAAACAAGTCATCTATTCAAATATGGGTATCCAATAAAATAACATTTGTGTGATAAAATGTGTCAAATTAATAATTTAAAACATCCATCCTTTTCTTTAAAAATTGTTTCATTTATACAAGGATGTTGAAATCTCAAAAATGTGGCACATGAGGACATTGTAGTGGACTCCTGGAGGGTGCACGATAAAAAATAGCCTGTATGGCCCAATAAGTATGTCGCAAGAGGCCCACTAATGTTTACAATTAAAGACATGAAATCTGACAAGTCAACAGAAGAGACAACAAGCTTAAAATTTAATACAAAATTTATTTAGAATACAGACAGAGTCCTTGTAGGTTAAATTAGCATGTAAGTCCACAGTTTGAAAGTTCTGTTCAAATGTCTGGCGAAAGTGCTGAGTTGTTGCTGGTCAAGTCCAATGGTGAACCTTCTGTAGTATTTAAGTGAAGTTTATGGAGGAGTTTATTTCATGTCTCGACGATATAACCAAAATCAAGAAAGTTCTATTTAACTGTCCGGGGCTGGCATTGTGTAGTTGCTGTTAAAATTCAATGTCTGGAGCTGGCGTTGTATAGTTGCTGGTCAAGTCCAATGTTACTGTTGTGTAGTTGCTGGTTAAGTCCAGTAGTGGATCTTGTGTAGTATTTTAACCAAAGTGTACAGAATAGGTTGTTTGACAATATGCATGCAGGTGAGTTATGTTGACAGGCAAACTGAAAGCATGGAAATAGTGTAACCGGAAATTTAAGGGTGTTGTGAGCAGGTCCTTTAACACAGATCAACCAAGTGAGTTAGGTTGAGATAAGGGCAGGAAGTAATAAAGGAAAGGAACACCAGAAGTCAGAGTCTGTGATAGCCAGAAGTAGAGGTTCGTGATAGCCGGAAGTAATAAAATCCAAGAGTGCCAGAAGTAAGAGTCTGTGGTAGCTAGAAGTAAGAATGAATAGGAAAGCCCAACTGGCATCCAGTTGACAGACAAAAAAGTGGGAATGTAACTCAATGCATAACCCATCCAAGCACCCTGGCCACAATGGCCTGCATTTCTTGTCCCCTCAGTCTAGGTCCAGCGAGAAGCCACCAGGTTATATGGAAAGGGTAGTGTAAACATTAAATGGTCTTGCAAAATACTAGAAATCTCAAGAAAAATAAACTTGTGCTACAAAATATAAAAAGTCCACAAAGTGTATTCCAACTAGGTTCGTAATACTAAAAGAACTAAAAAGTCATTAAAACTAAATAAACTTAAAATGAAGGATGTGCGGCAATCCAATGAAGTAATGGTCAAGGTCATAGCACCTGACCTTGGTGATGTGGATGGAGTAGTGAAGGGTTACAATAACATCAATAATTCCAGTTGTAGTTCGAGCTCTGAGATTGATTGGAAAAGGTTCCAATAGATTCACAATTATAGCTCACACATTATGAAGAACTTTATCTATGTAAGATGCATGCGATCTTAGTATTTTGGGTTTTTTTTTCACAAAAATGATCAGCAGAAAATATCATGAAGCCATTTCTGACCTTAGGTCTCTGGTTGGGACCCGGAAAGAAAGGTGTATACAAAAGAAATCAAAGGCAGTAATAATTATAATAGGACATGCAGGTTACTACCGTTCCAGTTATTATTGTGGTGCTGGAGTTAATACGACCAAAGTTAAAGCCGTATATTGTGAAAATTGAAATAAAACATTTTATGACATCGTTTACATTGCTAGGTGCTATAAATATTCTGTGAAAGTGACTCTCTGTTTGAGAATGTATGACTTGATAGAGGACACTGATAATGCAAGATTTCTGGTTGAAAACAAAAACTGTGCCAAGCGAAGAAAATAATAATAATGATGAGAGGGCAATCACATTAATGAAACTTTCTGTCACTTGACCCTGGTGATAAGAAGTAGATCCATACCTTTCCCTGTGGTATTTACATGTAAATAAATATAGTGAACCCAATGTAAACTGGAATTCTGCTCTCCAATTAACAATTCTGAGTCATTAGCCATTACGCGAATTAAGCACATCCAAGCTTAGAGCACCTGGTTGTCAGAAAAAGAGGAGGCCTAAAGTGCAAGCTACATACTGGGGATGTTTAAATCAATCAAATACAGAAATTTAACTATCTCAATAGTATACTAGCAAATGATAGAAATTCTGTCAGAAATCCAAGCACATAGGAATAGCAAAATATGCTTTTAAGATGTGTGATCAACAATTAAACAAGGCCTTTGGTCATAATGAGTTGTGACTTGTACATGAGCATTGAGTCATTTGTATGGTTCCATCCACCTAATTTCACTCACAAGTCTTAGGTCAACCTGTGGTATGATTTTCAGGCACTTCTCAATGATGTTACACCTTTCCCGCAGATGAAACATGGCTAGCCTCTCACTACTCTATCACGATTACTATGGCAAATGATCTGACAAGCTACATTCCTAAGTTCTATCAGTTCAGGCATTCACAGCTAGGACCTGCCATGCCACACGCATAGCATCAAATCATCCTCGTTCCCTTCACGTTCCTTTGATAAGAGAGAAGTTACACTCACAGTGTCTTTGCTAGAATTGTTACTTTGAAAAACAAACTCCTAAGGGGATGCTTCCCTGACCACAACATTTTTAATCTCTTTAAGTCTAGGGCCAACCAATATCTATTCTACATATCCTCATACTATGCAACCTCCTAACTTACACCTTTCATGCAGATTAAACATTGCTACGAAAACTGTGCGAACAAACAAGATAATAATAGTGAGGAGAGGGCAATCGCATTAATGAAACTTTTTGTCACTTGATCGCAAAAGAGAACCACTGGATTTTAGTGGTAGCAAAAAACAACAGTAATAATATCAGTGGGCCATGGAAGTTTTGGAATGATGATATCTCCCCAGCAAAAGCCACCAAATCCTACTTATTTGAGGAGGAGGAGGTGGAGGAGGAGGATGATAGCTGGTGGTTTCAAGAAGGTGGCCCAAATCATAAGTAATGATTATGTTGTTATTTCATTCTTCCCCAACACAAGACTGTTTCTTTATGTCCAAAGTGAAAAGAAAAGAGTGAAGACAAAGAAAAAAAAACAAACAATGTTTTGGCCTCCCTGAGCTTTGCTGTCAGATGTTCTTAAGATCACTACTGGAAAAGGTTTGCATTTATTCATCATTGTTGAATGAGCCGTACTTGAAGAGGTAATATGCCATGGGGATGAACTGAAGATGGATTCAGTTGACAAGAAAAGAATGGAGAAGTACAAGAGGAACAGAGATAAGAATAAGTGGTTAGCAGTTGTTGATGTCCATGCTGTTGACTAGAGGATCTTGGGAAAGGTCATTGATGAAGAAGTGGGATTGAAGTAGAGAAGGGAAAAATGGAAGACAGTGTGAAAGGGAAAGGAAAAGGTATATTATGATGGAGAGGAGGAAGTAGGCAAATGAGAGAGAAAAATAGAATGAAGGAGAATTGGCAAAGAGTAGAGAGAAAAAAAGGGAAAGAAAAGAAAAGAAAAGAAAAGGAGGAATTATTAGTGAGGAGAAAACAAAATGAAAGAAAAGATAAGGAATGAAAAGGGAAAGAGAAAACAAAGAGAGAAAATTCAAGAATGGAGAGAAAAGAAAAGGATGATTAAGAAAAGGAAAGAAACAGGAAATAAAAAGAAGGAAAATGTAAGGAAATGGGAAAAAGAAATAAATGGAAAAGAAAGAAAGAGGAGAAAAAGAAAGACAATCAGGGGAAGAGAAAGAAAGAATGAATGAGGAAAAAAAAATAGAGAAAGGGAAGAATGAAGAAAAAAGAAAAGGGAAAAAAGAAAAGAAAGAGGAAAAGCAAAAAGAGAGAGAAAGGAAAAAAGGAGTAAAAAAGGAAAAGGAAGAAAAAGAAAAAGGGAAATAGAAAAGGAATGAAAGAGAAAAAAGAAGAGAAAAAAAATTAAAGAAAAGAAAGAAAAAATGGAAGGTAGAGAATGGAATGAACAAGGAGATAAAAGAAAAAAGGAAAAAAGAAAAAGGAAGATAGAAAAAGAAAAAAGAACAGGTAAAAGGAAGGAGAGAAGAGGAAAAAGAAAGATAGAGGAAAGAAAGAGGAGTAAAAAGAAATGAAATGGAAGAAAAGAAAAAAGGAGAGAAAGGGAAAGGTTAGAAAGAAAGAGAAGGAAAAAGAAACACTAAAGAAGAGAAGTAAAAGGAGAGGAAAAGAAAAAGGAGAAGAAAGGGAAAAAGAAGAGTAAAAAAAAAGAAAGGGAATAGAAAAAAAGAGGAAAGGGAAAGAAAAGAAAAACAGGGAAAAGCAAGGAAAAAGAAAGAAAAGGGAAACAGAAAAATAAAGAAAGAAAAATAAGGGAAGAAAATGAAGTAGAAAAGGGAAGTGTTCAAGTATATTCAAATGTTTCAGTCATTTTCAAGAACCATATGGTATCTGTATGTTAGGCAAGATTTTGTTGGCTACATCCTTGTATTCTTTAGAAAGCTGAAAGTATAAAAGAGTGCAGTGATATCATGTATAATGGTTAAATGAGGCAGTCTTCACTTCCCCTCTTCCCTCACCCAAAATGGGAGTTTTCAGTTTTGTTTTTTATGTAGGTTTAGTTTTCTTGTATCATAAAGTGTTTTCCTGAACTAACACTCATTAAGCTTCAGGGATGACCAAATAAACAAAAGCCAAAAACAAACTGATAGCTTATATTACCAGGATAGACCTCTACTACATCTGGTAAGACAAAGTGATGACTATGGCAGCCATGTTACTTTGAACTGTTCCAGATTCTCATTACTTGCATGATGAACTACAAATTAAATGAATTAATAATGAGTATGATTTGAACCCATGACCTAATGATTGACATTTTTAAAAGTGCTTGCTCATTGGTTTCAGTCACTTGGATACAAATGGAATTAATCTGTTATGATGATTCAAATTCCAAGTAGGACCAGCAGTAGAAGTTATTGAATTTATGTTGATACTATTATCACTCAGGTTTAGTAGTTCTGAACTATGTAGTAACTGATAAAGAATAATTATTTTATTGCCATCTGTGCATTTAGTGATTGTTTGTGGGTTTTTTTTTTATCAGAGCTGATAAGAAAAACAGACACTATTATTATTGTAACTTGTTTTCAGGTCAATTTTTGCTAGTGACTGTCAGCAAAAAAGGCAGCTGAAAAGGTAAGCTGCATACTGGGGACATTTAACTCAAGCAGGTACAAATATTTAACTATCTGGATAGTTTAGTAATGAGCTGCATTAAGGTCAGTTTTTACTGGTGGACGGTTAGCAAATGAGGCAGCTCAAAGTGTGAGCTACATACTGGGGACATCTAACTCAAGCAGGTACAGATATTTAATTATCTGCGTAGTTTAGTAATGAGATGTGTTAAGATCAGTTTTTACTAGTGGACCGTGAGCAAAGGAGGCAGCTCAAAGTGTGAGCTACATACTAGAGATATCTGACTCAAGCAGGTACAAATATTTAACGATCTGGGTAGTGTAGCAATAAGCTGTGTCATCAGGCCAGTTTTTACTAGTGGCTGCCAGTAAAATGTTGATTCATTGATTCACTTTCTATGACTTATCAACACCTTGTGGATTATTTAAAGCCAGAAAATATTTTTTAGATTGTAAGAATTTTTTCAGATAATAATGGTTTAGTAATACAAGTTTTACTGATTAACCCTTAGCTGGGGAGAGAAAAGGTGAATTCATACCTTTCCCTGTGGTATTTACATGTAAATGAATATAGTGAACCCAATGTAAACTGGAATTCTGCTCTCTCTCTTTTGAGTCATTAGCCATTACACCAATTAAGCACATCCAAGCTTAGAGCACCTGGTTGTCAGAAAAAGAGGAGGCCTAAAGTGCAAGCTACATACTGGGGATGTTTAAATCAAGCAAATACAGAAATTTAACTATCTCAATAGTATACTAGCAAATGATAGAAATTCTGTCACAGAAATCCAAGCACATAGGAATAGCAAAATATGCTTTTAAGATGTGTGATCAACAATTAAACAAGGCCTTTGGTCATAATGAGTTGTGACTTGTACATGAGCATTGAGTCATTTGTATGGTTCCATCCACCTAATTTCACTCACAAGTCTTAGGTCAACCTGTGGTATGATTTTCAGGCACTTCTCAATGATGTTACACCTTTCCCGCAGATGAAACATGGCTAGCCTCTCACTACTCTATCACGATTACTATGGCAAATGATCTGACAAGCTACATTCCTAAGTTCTATCAGTTCAGGCATTCACAGCTAGGACCTGCCATGCCACACGCATAGCATCAAATCATCCTCGTTCCCTTCACGTTCCTTTGATAAGAGAGAAGTTACACTCACAGTGTCTTTGCTAGAATTGTTACTTTGAAAAACAAACTCCCAAGAAGATGCTTCTCTGACCACAACATTTTTAATCTCTTCAAGTCTAGGGCCAACCAATATCTATTCTACATATCCTATGACATGACTTTACCTCATCATGGTTATTATATAGTGCCTGAGGTATCACAAAAGAGAAAGTTCTGTAGGAGCTTGAGCAAGTTTTTACACTTAGCCTATGCCCTGTATATACTCATGCATAAAATCCAAAGAAGAATCAGTGACTCAGCTTCAGTCATTTTCACACCACCATAATATAGCTCCCTGTGCCTTTTCTCTAAATACTTTCATGGTAATTGTTCAGATGAACTCTTTGCTATGGTACCTAGACTTTATGAATTTAACAGTACTAGATTGGCAGTAAGGTCTCAGTAATTCACAGTTGAATCAGGTTAGAAATAAGTGTAAGTTCTATGCTAACAGTTTCTTTTTTCACATTTTTCACTTGTGGAACCCTCTTTCAGCTCCATGCTTTCCAGCCAATTTTTTTTTCAAAAAAAACTTTTCAAAAATTTAAATGCAATGCCAATCATTATCTGATGTCTTCGTGATTACTCTTCTTATATTGTTCTTGTTCCTTAATAATGTTTCTCTTTTTTCTTATTTGTTTGAACTCAATGACCCCTTGTGTCTTAGTGGCTTTACTGCCTTGCATGGGGTGATATGATTAAAAAAAAAAGCCTACTTCATGTATAGTGCATCCCCTGAAATGTTTTTGTGAAAAACCTGTTTTTTTCATATAGCTTGTGTATAATGTGACTCCATCTTCTGAACATTACTAGTTGACCAACCATAGTCAAATATTGCAGTACTGAGTATCATCCTGGGTATATTTTATAGCAAATAACTGGTCTTCAATCTTTTTTGTACAATTCTACTTCAAAATGGTGAAAAAAACTATTTACCATATCTGATACAAAGATTTAGATACCATACTTTTGTTTTCATTCATGTTTTTTGTTAAGGTTAACCAAAGATACAATGAGAATACAGGCCAACAAGGTAGTTTATAGTCACTAAAAATGTCTGAATTTTAATATCTCCAGATGACACAATGTATTAGAGAGAGAAAGAAAACTGTAGGAACACCTACAGAAGGTAGTAAAGGAAAGTGAGAAGAAAGGACTAACAATCAATTGTAAGAAGACAATGTATGATTGTCAAGAAAAGGAACAGCTCAATGAATTAGAGACATCAGAATCAAGCAAGTACAAAAGTTTGAATATCTAGGAAGTGTTTGAACAGATGACAGAAAAAATATTATTTTCTTGCTTTTACAACTAAATTTTTTCTCAGTGTTTATAAGTATTAAAGTTCTTTGTAGTTGCTTGTTAAGATGAAAAGAAATGTGATTTCTTT
This sequence comes from Acanthosepion lycidas, assembly GCA_963932145.1. NCBI lineage: Eukaryota > Metazoa > Mollusca > Cephalopoda > Sepiida > Sepiidae > Acanthosepion > Acanthosepion lycidas. The sequence continues at coordinate 34,230,592 of OZ010606.1, forward strand.
GCATGTATGTATGAGAAAAAGAGTCAAAGGAGAAAGTGAGGAAGACAGGTAAATGTCATGTAGATTGGTGAGAAAGAGTGTAAGTGTCACGTAGCTTGGTGAGGAAGACAAGTGAATGAGTAAAGGATCTCATTGAAGCTGAGTTGTGAACTGTTGCCATCTGTCACCATTCCTTACTTCTTATTTGCTTGTCTGGCTTGTTGATTTTGCTTATATACTCTTATAAAAGGGATCCCAAAGTATGTATTTCATTGTTGGCAGGAATGCGACCCATTGGTTGGAAAACGTTAAATATTTATTTTCAAAGGATTAATTTATTAACCAGAATGAGATCATGTGACAGCAAGCTTTCTCATTGCAACAGTGTTTTTCATTGAAGATCAAGTGACTGTAAGCTGTCTCGTTAAACAGTGTCTTTTATTGGAGATCATGTCACAGCAACCTTTTTAATTACAGGTGTCTTTCATTGGAAATCATGTGATAGCAAGCTTTCTAATTACAACAGCGTCTTTCATTGGAGATTAAATGACAGCAAGTCACCTAACTACAACAGTAGTATCCTCAATTTTCACAAAACCAAAATATTAACCCAAAATCTTGTGTAATTTTCTTAAATAGTCTTGTCAGATCAAGACCCTCATATATATGTGATCAATGCTGATGCAAGCGTCTCAGAATCTATGATAGTCTCCCACCCCAACTATACTAAATCTCAATTTTCATAAGATCAGTCAATGTCATGCATGATACACGCTTAGGCGATGATGTATCTTTCAATACATGACTGACGAGGCAGTAGGTTGCTATTTCTTTCTGCAGTAGACCAATTGCCATCCAAGGCTATAGAACCCAGTTTGCCCTGCTATTTACCCATAGCTGGTGGGAGAAGAAGAGGATTTATACCTTTCCCAAGGGTATTAGCATGTAAGTGAATGTAATGGATTCGACCGGAATTTGAACTTGGCTCTCACTCCAAGCCACTATCCATTACTCCACTGTGCCTCCTCTATCATAAGATAGTTTTCATATAAAATACAAATTTTATTGCAACCTAATTATGTACAATAATGGACCATATGCAATAAAGGTGAACAATTCAACTAGAAAAAATTGAAAATAAATACAATGTATCTAAATATAAATTAGAGACATGTCATAATAGATCATTCTATCTGAAATAAATCAACATTGTTTTGTGGTAATTTTTAACATCAACTTGAGATTTTTCTTGTTAAAAAGTTGAATAATTTTAATAGATAGAAAATAACAAACTTTATATAGTGTTTTTTCAAAACTTAGCATGAGCAAAACAAATTCACGGATATGGACAAAAAAAAAAGGACCAGCAGAATGATGTCAAAATCTACAAAAATTTTTCATCCTTTGTCAGTTGTACTTAGTTTAATTTGTAATGTATATAAATGTAGATAGAAAAAAGCAAATGTTGATGAGATAGGAAGGATCACAAAATACTTCTTGTGGCCCACAATCAGACAATCGTTGGGAAGGTTGGGGTTAATACATGCCAACCTTGGATATCATTTGTTCAGAAATATCTATATACAACCACTTTCTAAGATTAATGATTAAAAAAGGTTCTGAGTGAGTAAAGCCTGTGGATCTTGGTGTTATGGCACCTACCTACATGGGAATGAACTCTTCCTCCTTTCATAAATACCAACCTGCAAGACTTCCTACAGGAAACAGTTGAGGTGCAGTGTAGCCTAATAGTTTGGATGGACACTTCTATCTGCTGACTAATCAAACTCTTACTTTTGTATATATCTGTTATTTCAATACACTTGTTCAACCTACCTTTTTCTTTCCATGTTCTTCCTTTCTGGCCCCTAACAGGCCACAACACTTGGCAAAGACCACATTTCTTTGAACCTTGTAGACTGGGACTACAGAATAACAAAAAACTGTACCAAATAGCAGAAACCACATCACTTGAGGACTATCAACTTCATCAACAATTAAAATTGATATAAAATGTAATTTGAAGAGAAAATAATGACATAATCAAGATGTCGACATTCTACATTACTTCAAGTGAAAAGTTAGGAAGGAAACTCCCATCAGTACTGGAAAGAGTGATAACAGATACTGGACTTGAGAAAATTATTTTTTCCTGAGAAATTGTTTTAAGAGAAAGATTTTATAAATTTCAGCTGACTGTGAGTACAAGCTTCTCGGTCAATGAATGCTGAATGTTTCCTTATAAGGAAATGGCTAATATTACCATTGCCATTACAATTATCTGACAGCTTTCCTCACCCCCACAATAGCAGTTTTTTCATTGTTATGAAATTCCTCATTAGGCATAACTCAGGATTTTTAATGCAACATGAAAATCATACAACCTTCGATATGCAAAATACTTGTTGAAAATGTCTAAACCTAATAGAAGCGGTCATCATAAAAAAAAAAAAAGAACACTAAACAAAATCAACTATGAACATGGCCATAATATACTGGCTATCCATGTCTAAGCAACCAATACACTATTTGCAATAAAATCACTCAAATCCATGGAAATGGTCAATTGATTGGACGAAAGCCACTCAGACTGAACAATCATTTTGTCAATTTCTATGCATACTATATTCAAAAAAGAAATATCTTGTTTGCACACAATAAAAAATTTAACAGAAGTGCCTTGTCATTTTCAGTGAAATATGCACACACACACAGACACATATACTAATATACAAGTGATCATCAGATAATACCAGTCACCATGCAGTGCTGATTTTGAGAATCTGGCATGTGAATAAAACAAATTAAGAAATAAATTTGCCTCTTCCTTGAGAATTTAAGCAAATAAATATAGTTAGCAAAAGAGAGATAGATATGGATTATATTTTTGTGGACAAAAACAAATTGGGAAATAATTTTGTCTCTCTCTCAGAAATTTAAATGAGAACAAACTTTTTTCTTGAGGGTCAAATATACAACAGAGCAGAAGTTATGAAAACACGTCCTGTCAACAGTGGTCGGGTTTATATTTTCACCAGACAGAGAATATTTTCACCAGACAGAGTCTAGGAATTGAGAAATAATTTTATCTCTTCCTTGAGGAATTAACACATATTATTAATGAGGAGAGAGATAGCCAGGGTTTATATTTTCACTGATGAAAATGAATTGGGAAATTTAAATAAAGGATGAACCCTTTTTGAGGGTCAAAGTTATAAAAACAGACACTGTCATTGACAATCAAGTGATCTGAATTATATTTTCACTAGTCCAGGAATTGAGAAATAATTTTATCTCTTCCTTGAGGAATCAAGAGAATTAAAATTAATTACTAAATAAAACTACACCCTTTCACCCACATGCTTTAAAAATTAGATTTGTCACAAAGACAGTTATGCCTGCCCTGGGAAGTAGGCTGAGGTTGAATGCTGAGAAGGAAGGAGGAAGAGGGAGAATTTACCACCACCTGTATGGAGTGATGGTATGAGATGTAAGTGAAGTAAGTTGTGTTGAAGGGAGGAGCAATCCCTGAAATTACTCCCAAGAAGGTGGCTAATTCTCCAAATTTGGAAAGTTGATTATGAAGGCAGAAATAGGGAACAAAGAACCCTTGTTGGGATTAATGTGAAAATTGGGGAATCACCAAATCCCCAGAACCCTTTGGCCCCATGCCAGTTTTGGGCTGAAGTGCATATAAGCAGATAGCTTTGAGAGCTTGAGGACTATATATATATATATATATGGTGCGATGTGTAAATTGTCACCATTTTATATTTTTAATTTTGCACATGCGTGTTGTTTGTTTTTGACTTTGTTGACTGCACAGTATAGTACAGTCAGTTGGACACTGTCTATAAGAAAAAGACCACCATGACGCAATTCACACTGACAGAAATTTGGAAATGGTATGCTGTACTGCTTGGCATTCATGCCAGAAGCTCCAATATGAACAATTCAGAGTGTTTGGGTGTCAATCTGAGGATAGTGCAAAGGATTCAAAAAGAGTTGGAGGAGTCTAATGGTGATTATGAAGTTACGACAGCTCAGAAACTTCACTCTGATTGTTCTAATAAGAATAGAATACCCCCAATTTGTTGGTAAAATCCAGGCTATGATTGATATCAATCACTCCCTGTCAATCAGATCCATGTCTGAGTTTCTTACAAGGTAGGTAGTGTATAAAGACATTCGATATTTCTCATACAGGATAAGAAAGAGCTTATTTCTACCCTAAGCCATGAAGGATGAGAGAAAAGACAACACCATGACGTTTTTGAACAAAGTCAAGCATCCCCTCCAATTGAACATTCAGGTGGCAGAAGAGAAATATTTCTGCCAGGATAAGATGGTGAACACACACAACAACCATTGGTTTGCTGTGTCCCCCAAAAGATATACTGAGGGTGATGAAAACTAAATATTCAGTCAATATCATGGTGTTTTGAGTGATCACAAGTGACGGTGATGTTATGTCTCCATTCATCTTCCCAGAGGGCCTGAGACTCAACCTGGAGGTCTACATCAAGTGCCTTGAGGAGGTAGTGATGCTCTGGGCTGAGAGCGTGGTTGCTGGAAGAACCTATGTCTGACAACAGGACTCTGCATCATGCCACACAAGCAGAAGAACCTAGTCATGGCCATAAGACAATTTCTGTGACTTACACCTAACTCCCCAGACTGCTACCCACTTGATTATTATGTGTAGAATACAGTTGATCAAGAGACCAACAAAACTCCTTGAACGATAAACAGAAGGTAAGGATTCACCAGCTTAAACAAGGAGACCATCTAGAAGAGTTGGATGGTGTGTTTGAATGGTGATTTTGTTGAATAAATTTACTCTTTAGTATTTCAAGATATTTTTGTGTAATTTTGGTAAATATATCTGTTAAAATGAGATATCAATGTTATTTTTGTTTTAGCATTTAGATGACAATTTATCCATCGCACCTATATATATATATATAACATTGCCATCCCAGCTCGATCATGGCTCCTTTTCTTGCTGCTTCGTTTCTTCATCTGCTTCTGACCCATGTTGTGTGCCTTGATCATGGAGCAGTGAAGATTGAATTTTGTCCGCACTTGAGCACTAGGTTGATTTGTGGTGAAACCATGCTACAAAAGAACAAAGAACATTTCTGCTGGCAAAAATATAAATAACATAACCAAATTAACGGAGAAGGTCACAAGGTTAATTTTCAATTGGTTTATATAGTTTTTGATACAACAAAATTAACCCTTCCCATTAAACTCCCTATTCTAACACTTTCTTTTTTGCTTCTAAGAATTGGAGCAGGTTAAAAAATACAACAAATAACAAGGTCAGTCAGGAATTCTCTCAGCAGTAAATCATGTGGGGTTCAGCAGTTCCTTTGTCTGCTGCTGTCTTGTCTCATCTGTGTCTCTTGCCATTTCTCGCTCCAACTACTGTGTCGCTTAAGTGCTCTGTTTATATGTATTTCATCAGACTCCCATCACACCTCAGGACTCATCAATATTCATATCAGTTAATTATTTTTTCCAATTTTTGAGAAACAATACTAACCTTCAAATAGGTCAGTTATTCAAAACAATATATTCTACAACAACAAACTTTGTTTATCATTCCTTTCCATGTTCTAACAACAACTGGCCATGGATAGCCACTTAGCCAAAACAACAATTTTCGATAACAAACTTTTGCGTTTAAAAATTATTTCTATGACCCTGATATCAAAGAATTCTCTTTGTTTTAGACTTTTCAATATCACCAATTAAAATCTCTGCCCACCTTGCATGTTTACATCATTGGCTTTGCGATTTATAACAACACAATCCATTTTTTGCCGACAATTAAATTTCACATTCTTCATTCCTCAGAACATAATTTTGATTGTTTACATTATCGGCTTTGCAGCTCATAACAATTTCATTTAACCCTATTTTGGACTCAACATTCCATTCACCATTTCTGGTTAGCAGAAAAAACAAAAACAAAAAACATTTCTCTTTTTTACTTGCTCCATATTACAATTCATGTTTTCACCTTAAAGTTTTTAACATTTTTAACCCTTCTAATTCTTTAATTCCTATAAGAAGTTTTCACATGAACCCTTTTAATCCTAATTTCATAGTACCAGTATCACAAATCTCTATCTATCTATCTATCTATATATATATATATATATATATATATATATATATATATATATATATATATATATATATATATATGGACTATCTGGTCCGTTTTGACGTATAAGGATCTGACAACTTAACCAATTGATTCAGTTATGAATTTTGTGCAATAATCTTAAGTGGCACTTAAGACTTGCAAGTGATTTGCAAAGAGTGAAGATTGTGGGATGAAGTCACTGTTAGATTGGTTAACCTTTTAGATCTTGCGCTTGCTTCTTAAAGATGATTCAGGCTAGCAGATTGAAAACCGCTGAGTCCACTAAAACATGTTGATCTCCACTCTACCTGCTCCAAGGCTATATATATATATATATATATATATATATATATATACACACAAACAAACAAGTAAACAAACACTAAAAAGAGCTGTTTAAAAACGTGTGTAATAAAAAAGTGCTCAATGACAAGGTAGAAACACTAACCTGTAGAGCTATTAAATTAATAAATATATAGGTAATAAAATCTTTAAATGCGGAATAGAAACACGACTCCAGTTTTGACTTCCAAGATCTCTTCAGGTGTTTAATGCAGTGTCTAAAGATTTTATTACCTAAAATAAATGTCAAAAAAAAAAAAAAAATTGTTTATTTTATCTCTCTATAAAATTAAATATAATAAATGAAAAAAATATTTTTTTCATATATACTTTTTATTTACATGTTTTTTTTTCCAAACAATGCTGACCATTGAAAATTTTGTCTTATCCACAACGGATGGGGTCTTTCACAAGAGATTCTCATAAATAAAATATTTGACATTTAAGCAAATTGCCCTTTTCCCCAATAATAATAAATAAATAAATAAAAATAACACTGACTTCAGAAGAGTGAATCTTCTAAGAGTATCTTCCCTTGGACGGAACCCGAAAACGTTTTCCCTCGCTATGCTTTTCTTCGTTTCAACCACCAGCTGGTCCTCGAAACCGACCATTCCTACAGATTTGGCTTCTAACGAAACAGTTCAACGCCACTGGCACTATGATAGAAGTAGAGAGCTGCTATTAAGCGATCCGACATGTCCCCATGCCTTTTGAGGAGTACAAAAAGGAAATATTCAAAAAAGCGGAAAAAAAAGATCGTGGGTTCCCTACTCTGCTAGAAACGGACGATATATTTGATTTGGAATGTTAACAGTGGAAGAAAGAAATGCTTTATAATCGATGTACTGCCAGTGTCGAAGACAAACAGAAAGGTGCTTCTTTCTTTTTTTTTAAAAATTATGAGATAGATTTTTTTAACCAAATATCTGCTCTGCTCGTGGTCCTTAATTTTATTTGCTTTTTTTCATCAGTATTTTAAACAGAAACTCGATTTTAAAATCTTTTCACTTTTTTAGTTTTAAGTTTTATGAAAAGACAAGTAGATTTTTCCCGGCATATTTTCTCAATGGCTAATGAATGGTGAACAGAATTGTGAGCAAATTTATAATTGAAATAACTTCTTTCTTTAATTTTTATTTTTTTACTCTTTTTAATTCAAAAACCGAAGTCTTTCTTCGCTTTCATCCTAATGTCCAGTACCCTCGACTGAATTTCGTCTGTTCTGTCAGGTTTCCTTTTTTTTTTTTTTCGCTTTAAAGATAAAACGTCATTTATTTATACATTTTTTTTGATCATCTCATTATTCGAATTTTTATCCCATCTTTAGTCTTTCTTCTTCTGTAATTTTGGTTTTAATTACTGTTTCTAGCATCGGACGAATTCAATCTTTATCACCTTTAGCTGTATCGATGTCTAAAAAAAAGAAAAATTGTACGATTAAAAATGAAAAATCCATCTACTCGTGACGAAAATAAATGACATTTTTATTTATTTATTCCGATGGCGAAAGAAAAGGTTTTCCTTTTTCATTGAAGAGAGTGACTTGTTGTAACTTATAGTCGTTATTCATTTCTTTCATTGAAGAATTCTTGAATTCAAGTCTCTTATTTAATTTGAATGATTCATTTCCGAAAACATACGATCTTCTTTGAATCTAACGTAAAGCGAAGAATAAAGTCTGGTATTATTCCCACTCTCTCTCTTGCTTGTTGAAGAATCACACCTGTCTTTCATTTCCCACGATGTTTTTAAATCTCCCCATAAAGTTTAAAACGATTAAATAATTAGTGATTATTTACCGGATAGTCGTATTAGTAATCAATGGCTATTATTTCGGAACCTTTGTCTGACTAAATGAAAACTGAAGGAAATCTAAGTCTTAAAATAACATGGATGATACCTACACGTGTCTGTGAGGAGGTTACCCATACGTGGGTATTATTATTTATTTATTCAAACCTTACCAAATTGATAATTAGCTACTTGATGTAATACATTGATTGACTAATTTTGGAAATTTAATTACGTAAATATTTTTATAAATTATATAATTGAATTGAAAATTTATTCTTTTGCTTTTTTTTATTCATTGTATGTTGTGTTTGTACTGTAACAGTAAGTGTAAGTAATTTTTGGTAGCTTTTTTACATAACACACTAGGTAAGTTTAGCTATGAGAGATTAGATTTATTTAAAAGTAATAATTTCTTTTTATCTTAATTAAAAATATTTAATTTTGAATTATGATTTTTAAGATACATTAGTTTTTGTCGTGTTTGTTTTTTTTTGTTTTTTGTTTTTTTTTGTTTTTTGTTTTTTTTTTAATTAAAATGCTCTTAGAAAAAAATGAAAGTGGTTAAATCATTAAATGTTTCTTAGTCATTTGTTTCAAAGCAGCGAGCCAGACGATCTGTTTTTAATTTAAAATTAAACCACAGAAACCGGTGTGTAGCAGTAGTAATAGTTCTCTAAGTCATTTTAATATTTACTAGTGAGGGAAGTCTCTTTAAATTACCTCGTACCAAAACATGAAATAAAAGCCCCGAAAAGGGTTTAGTGACCAATTTAAACGTCAGCTTCTTGATTCAGCAAGAACGAACATTGAAAACGGAATCTATGCACAGAAAAGCTGCAAAATTCTTGAAATTTTAAAGAGTAAATTTCTCACTTATTGTCTTCATATGGGGGCATTTAAAAATGGAATAAGTTGTGATGATCAGCATCACAAAATCAAGCCACATCCTCCAGCAGACGTACATCAGTTCACAGGCTATCAACAGTACCATTACTTACTACTACTAATATTTGGTATAATATTCAAGTCCATCCCTGGCATATTTATGTAGTCAGCTCGGCATCATCAGCTAGGAGGATATATTCAGCGTTACTTACTCCCCAGAATATAACTTGAATTATCTGCAGTCTAGAGGATGCCAAAGGGTCCCACGATTTTATTTCCTACTACAAAAAACAACCTGACTACAACTACCACAGCTGCTGCTACAATTACTGGTACTTATTATTTTGCATATCTATCTATCTATATAGATAAATAAATCTACTTGTATGGCGTTGAAATAGTTTTTTCCAGTTACTACCAACCACTTTGTCCCGGATTAAATATACCATTTCCAACAAGAGATTTTTTTTCTTCCTCTTTCAAGAAACTCAAAATTGGAGTTTTTTTTTCTTCTTGTGTACGGATAAACACTCACAGTCAAAGAAGCACTTTTCCAAAGGAAACTTGTTCTATGTCTGATAAAAAAAGGTAAGAAACACGGGCAGATTAAGTTCGTTTTACTTTCAATATATTTTTCATTCTGCTTTAATAACTTATTAATTTGACATTGTTTAAAAAAAAAAAAAAAAAAAAAAAAAAAATATAACGCCATTCACCGGCTTTTGGTTACACTCGCCGTTCCCCTCACTCTTCGTTTTTCTTTTTTTCTTGGGGGGGGGGGGAAGAAAAATGATGCGACTTTCTTTTTCTGTCTATAGCACCTGAGAAGTAGTAATACAAATAATAATTTTATTTATTCAAATAGTTTTTTATTATTCAGTAAAAAAAAAAAAAAAAAAAAATGTTCACCTTTTTAAGCAAGTGCTTCGTTTGGTAAAATTTTCAGCTTCTCGATTCGTTGTTTTTTTTTTTTTTTTTTTTTTTTGATTTTTGTTGTTTTTTTTTTGTTTTGTTTTTTATTTTTAGTAGAGGGGACTGCGTTTCATGTTGCAGATAAGTTCACTTTAATAATAATCTTTTAATAATTTCAAAGTAAATGCGCGCGAATCTTAATTTTAAAAACTAGGTGCGGGTATAATAAAAATTATTTTTCATGGCAGTTTAGAAAACAAAGCAACCGAAATTTTTATTTGTGATACAGACAAAAAAATGTAAAACATGTTGCTATATAAGTGGGTGAAAACTGAAAATAAATTTTTTTTTTTTTTTTTTTTTTTTCTTTTTTAGTGAAAAAGAAGAAATCTGAAATAGGAAACTGTTTGTGGAAGTGTCCGTCTTAAAAAAAATATATATATCTCTTATTGAAATAAATAACTTGAAAATCCAGTTATTTTCTTCCTCCCCTTATGTAAATAATAAGAAAAATCCTCCTTAATCTAGCACTGGGGATAGATGATCTCAGATCTGGTTTTACAACTCTACATCCTTTGCTATACCACTGAGCCACACTGCATAAGTGTCACATGTTTGAGTTTGCTTGTGTAGCAATAGCGATACGGAAACTTTTTGAATGTTAGACTCAGCCAGCTGGAAAAATATGTATTATTCTTTAAAAATAATTAATGCGCTCTTACTTTCGTTTCGGTAATAAATTATTGAACAAAACTGCCTTTGGTATAAGTCCACAATTATAGAGCGCTCAGATAAATGAGGAGCAAAGTCCCTATATATGGCGTGTAATAATAATTTCATATTCGTATTTCGTGTCCTTTTCAGTTCATAGTTTTACTTTTCTCTCTTCCTTTTAATCATTCTGGTTTTGAATTAATTAAACTTTTATGAAGTCATTTTAAAAAGGAAATGCCATATGGAAATTAGCATCGTGGGATTTTTTATTTTATTCTTAGTTTATTAATCGATGACGATTTCGTAATTATTTTCTCTTTGCTAGTTTCGGGAATCTGCTAATTCACTAAAAAACGAATCAAGGTTATTGTAATTTAATTTACTGGATGAACAATTTGAAATTTTCCAGTTATTTCTTGGTTTCTGGTTATTGAAATTTGGTACTTTAATACCAACATTCATTCAAGAAAGAACTGAAAGAGCCAATTTAATATCGAGGGTTGTTGAGCACTAGCAGTACCCTTACCAACCTTCCTGTGAGAAGATAAATAACAAAAAAATGACATTTTTACTTACTGTTATTTCCATAAATTTTTAATTCCGATTGATTTGAGATACAAAAAGTTTTTAATTTTATTATTAATTAATTTTTGGCATAACAGAATACTGAAAATTTTTAATTTCATTTTCCTCATGTAGCAAATAAGATAAGTTTGATTTTTTTTTGAATTTTATACTTGGGCTTTTTACGCACTCTGTACAAGGACAAAGTATTTTTTTTTCTTACATACAATAAGCCGGAAAAATGAAAAATTCTGTTCATTGAAATTTAGTGGTGATTTAATTTTCTATGGTGTAAAAACACAATATTGAATATTCATTGGGATATAAATAATTACTAATCAAAGTCGGTTATTTACCAGAGATAAAAAGGTAAAAAAAAAAAAAAAGAAATGGTAAAGTCCCCTGCTATTCCGCAAGATTTCATTTTAATTTTAAAAAAACGTGGGGGTGAAAGGTTTAAAACTTAAAAGAACCTTATTTCCGCGTTGACCATCTTTCTTTAGAGATTCTGATAATTCATTAATGAATTTCACCTGTTTTCCCCCTCAAATTTAATCTTTGATACTTAATTCGAGTCCACTGAAACCAAAATTTTGAATGCCGATAATAGGCGACTATCATCAATTCACGCAGGTTCTCCCCATCACTCTGGAAGATTGGTGCCACATACTTATTTTATTTTCTTGGTAATATTATCTCCGTGTGCCAGTTGTTTTTTTTTTTTTTTTTTTTTTTTTTTTTTAGCTAAGCGTAGAAAATACAAAAGAAATATGGTAAGTAAACAAGTTCAAAAATAGTATCATTTCGTAATCAAAGAATTTTTTTTTTTTTTTCCTGAGATAAATGGTGTTTCCCCAGTTTTTCGGGGCTTAAAAAAGGGTGGGTGATCTGAAAGATTTATTTTTGTTTTTACTTCTGAAAATAGTTATTTGACTACCCCCTCCTTAAAAAGCCTAACGGTTTAAACTTTTTTGACTCTGTTCGAAGAAGTTTTTTAAAAATATAAATTTTTTTTTTTTTTTTTTTTTTTTTTTCAAGAGTTGGCATCTATTCGTCTGAGGAAAAAAAGTGGGTATCACTTTTTAATTTTTGCTAAATTGTATAAGTCTTTATTTATTTATTTTTTTTATTTTTATTCCTTTGTTAAATTGTTTCCTTTTCTAAAACTAAGAAGATACCATTTGTTTTATAAAAAATTAAAAAAAACATCTGACTTGAGACATTAACAAAAAGTTATTCAAAATATAAAAATTTTATTTTCGTCTAAAAATAAAATTGAATTTTTTTTTTTTTTTTTAGCGTCAAGCAATAAATAAAAAAAATCTTAACATTTTAAATAAGAAATAACTCATTACTGCAAAAAAAGAATTATGCAATTTTTAACTAAAAAATTATATTACTCAGTAAATAAATCGATCTTCCTATGAACTTTTTTAAAACAACTTACACAGTGAGTAAAAAAGAAACCCGTTTCACTTTTTTTTTCTCTTTAAAGTTTAAGTTGACTTTTACAATTTTTTCTTTTATATTTGCTATGTGAGAAAATAAGTAAATTTGGTAATTTTGAAGAGGTCTAGAAAATTTGATACGACTTTGTTGATTATTAAAAAAAAAGACAAAAATAGTTTCCTTTCATAAGGAAGCAAAGTAGGCTGAGCCTACTTCAAAATAAATTCTACTTCAAGTAGCAATAATAATAATGAGGAATATTATTTAAAAAAAAAAAAAAAAAAAAAAAAAAGTGGTCCAAATTAAATTTTCATCATTTAAATTCAGTTTTTGATTTATTTTCCAGCATCAGGATAATAAATTTCAACTGTAGTGTAATGAATGGTTCTCGTTTCATCAATTTTTAAACCTGAGCCATTTGACAATAATATTTGTTTTTTGTTAGCGAATCCGTATTAAAAACTTGGGATTTTAGTTCTGCTTTTACGAATTTAAAGACTTTAGGTACCACCAAAAATAAAATGGATACTTTTTTTCTGCAATGAAAAAGCAAAACTCAAGTCAACACCTCCCCCTATAAAATATTTGCTAAACACCAGGGAATTAAAATAAATAGTCGTCCAATTCAAAGGAAATTTTCATTAGTGAATTAATTATTAAAATTAATTAATTATTAAAAAATTATTAAAATTAATTAATTATTAAAAAAAAAAGAAATATTAATTATTAATATTTCTTTTTTTTTTAATCAGCTGAACCATGTAAAAAAAAAAAAAAAAAAAAAAAAAAAAAATGTAAAGAAAGCTAATTGTATCTTTTTAGATAAACACGTATTTTCTCTGGCATGTTGACTTGATTGACCAACCTGGGGTCAGATATTGGTGGATGCTAAGGAGCTATGACTTTTTAGTTTAAAAATAAGGTGAGGAACCAATGAAATCGAACATTAAATCGATTTTTTTAAAGTTTCTTTTTTTAGTATTTTTGTTAGTATTGATTACTCAACTGTTGAGTGTTGATTGAGAAGAATCATTTGTAAAGAAATTTACAATTAAATAAAAAAAGCATTTATGCAATAGCTACACCCTGTTTAAATTCAATCGTCCATAAAAACGGCATCCGTAATGAAAAACCACCCCACAAAATATTATCCTTTGTACCGGGTGTCTTCAGGACGTGGACGAACATGGCTCTCTACAACTTCTTATCCTTCCTAGAACCTAGTGTTTGTCATTTTACTATCCCTTTCTCTTCTTGCTCTACAATCCATTTTTACACAAGCTCGTTAGGTAGGGTACATGGTCTTTCCCTCTGCCCCACCTGCCTTTAGTATGCCTCTGTGAGTGCCAAATTTTCCAAACCTTTCTTCATTGTGTGTTCTAGAAATTTGAACTTTTTTTTTTTTTCCAAATATGCCCACTTGGTTTATAAAATTTCCTCATTGCTCATGTGCTATCCATAGGATACTCGGCATTTGTTGCTAGAGAAACACATCTGTTGCCTCAACTCCGAGGCAACAGATCTACTGATGAAGGCTAAGAATACCATGGACCATGATCTTCATTTGTGAGAAAATTCAATTGTTCAACATTCACTGCCATATTGGTGAATTGATATTATGTAGCAGTTCAGCACATGATTGTAAACTTGTTTTACAGTGTAACCCGGATATAAGAGATTTTCTCTGGTCCCAAATTAGAGCTATGCTTACCTAAACAAAATAGACCAAACCCGGATATAAGAGACTTCGTCTCCAGTCCTGACAACTCTCTTATATCCGGGTTACACTAAATTATTTAAAAATTTTTTTTTTTTTTTTTTTTGCTGTTGTTGTTTAGCACTTACCTCCTGTTTTCTGTCAGCATTTGTGACATGCCAGTAAGAACACTATTTCTTAATGTTAGGTTGGTGCAAAAATAATAACGTAATAATGTCGTTTTTTGACGTATTTTTTAACGTCAAAAAACGACATTATTACGTCATTATTTTTGCACCAACCTATAGTTATGAAAATGCTCCCTGCTGAAAATGAAAACTACTGTAAGAAATTTTCTTGTCACTACTTAGAAAGTATTTATGATTTCTGAAAATACTTACTCACTCTGTCATCCATCCAATGACATGTTGGTCAGAAAACAAGATGTTGTCTGTTAAGGTTGGGTCATAAATATTTTTTGTTTTTGGAAACCAGTTATAGTGATAAATGTATCATCATAACTACTAATCATATATGACAGCTAATAGATTTAGAGTCTATTACTATACTTTAGTGTTTGTATGGAAGCGTACACGGTGGATTAAAGGAAAAATGTTATTCTTCTCCATGGCAATACAAGGCCAAATACAGCAAGAATAACACTGGGTGAAAAAAATTTGGGAAGTTGGTTGGTCTGTGCTACCCTGGTTACCATATTCTCCTGACCTTGCACCAACTGATTATTACTGTTTGTGATCGCTGTGGAACACTTTCTCTGAACACCAGATTCAAGAGCTTGTTGGAAACATTTTCACATCAAAATCTGTGGAAGAGAAGCTTTAGTAGCAAACAAGTCATTGCCAATAAAGGTGACTATAAGAACAGACTATAAATTTGTCCTTTATTTTTTTTTGTTTATTTTTTATTTGTCTATTCTTTTAATTTTTTGAAAATTTTTTTATTCGTTTACGAAAACAAAGACAGAAACTATTTACAATTCTACCTAATAGCTATCTGGTGTTAGAACAGTGTATGGGGGAGTGAATTTGTATCTTTTCTAAAAGTATTCATGTCAAAATAAACAACTGCAACCTCGGCTGAAAATTGAACACTGTCCTCAGATTTTATTTGCTATACTGCTAACTGTTGTCACCCAACATTTTCATAATGCAGAATTGATCTTACATGTCAGCTAGCTGATGGTAATTTATGTATCCCTTAAGGATGTGGACGATCATGGATCTCCACAACTTCCTATCCTTGGTAATGCTAAGCAATGTTTGTCCTTTTTACTACCCCTCTCTCTGTTCTGCCATCCATTTACACAAACTCATTAGATAGCTAACTCTTTTTCTCTCTGCTTCTCTTGTCTTGAATATTTTCTGTACTAAATTCTCCAAACCTTCTTTTCTCATGTCTGTGAAATTTCAACTGCCTCTTTGCAATTGTAAGTGCAAGTGTCTTTTTTGTTTCTATTTTCCTTAAAATTCCTGCATTGCTTGCATGTTCCATCCATGGTGTTCTCAACATCCTTTAAATCGAACCATATCTATATTTCTTTATGTCTCCTCTTTTTCTCCGAAGAAATTGTCCAGCATTCAATGCCATATAGGAGGACTGAAATTACATAACTGTTCAACAGGCTTTTATTTGATTCTAATGAAAATCTCCTATATCTTGATACTTTGTTTAGCTTTTGAAAAGCATCTTTTGTTATTCAAATGAGACTGAGACATGGTAGAGTAATGGATAGTGGCTCAAATTGAAGAATTGGAGAGCAGTTTGAATTCCAGTCAAATCCATTACATTCACTTGTCTGCTAACACCCTTGGGAAAGGTATGAATCCTCTTCTCCTCCCAGCTATGAGTAACTAGCAGGACAGACTGGGTTCTGTAAGCTTGGATGGCAACTGGTCTACTGCTGAAAGAAATGGCAACTTACTGTGGGGGGTGGATCTGCCTTGTCAGTCAAGTATCAAAAGATACATGATTGCCTAAGTGTGAATCACATATGACATATAACTGATTTAATGAGCCTTTGAATTTGTGTCACATTTTCTGCCATCTGTTACAATTCTTCTCAGAAAGTTAAATTTCTGTATTTCTTTAATCCTGACATCTTCAATTTTAGTTATGTACCATGCTTAGGTGATCATATCTTTCAATACATGACTGACAAGGCAGATTTTTTTTTCTGTAGTAGGTTGCTATTTCTTTCTGTGTATAGACCAGTTGTCATCCAAGGCTATAGAACCCAGTCTGTCCTGCTATTTACCCATATCTGGGGGAAGAAGAGGATTCATACCTTTTCCAAGGGTATTAGCAAGTAAGTGAATGTAATGGATTCAACTGGAATTTGAACTCGGCTCTCCAATTCCTCAATCTGAGCTGCTATCCATACTCCATTGTGCCTCCCATCTTCAATTTTGCTACTTTAAAAAAAAAGAAATTGAGTAGATTGGCATTTCTGTCTTTGATTAAAGTGTGTGCTCTCCAGCGTTTGGGCTGG
This sequence comes from Acanthosepion lycidas, assembly GCA_963932145.1. Lineage (NCBI taxonomy): Eukaryota > Metazoa > Mollusca > Cephalopoda > Sepiida > Sepiidae > Acanthosepion > Acanthosepion lycidas. Next base: position 34,247,596 of record OZ010606.1, read on the forward strand.
GATCAAAGTGAAATATCTGTTCATTCTTCCGCCTTGAAGTTATGATTGAAGCTTGGTTCTGGGGATTAAAACCCTGTGGCAACGCCTTCCTTTGGACTTGTAAGATTGATTTATACCCTTTGGTATTATGACTATGGATTTAAAAAAATCTGAACCTCCTATTTTTTTTCCCCAATTACTATGTCACAAAATTGTCTTGTATTGATCACTAAAAAACACCATTTCAGTTGTATGTTTACTTAATTTTAATGACTGTTTATACAGGGGGTCCTTGACGTATGACAATTTTTGTTGCTACGATGTGTCATATTGCGTTTTTCCATGAATAAGCACTTAATCACTCACCTATGCTAATGCAATAATAAACTAATAATCTAGGGCATAGCAACACATTTCTATGGCATGTTAACATAATTCGAACTAAAAAACACATGGAGATCATAAATATATATAATGAATTGAAATTGTTTTAATTGGATATTTGTTGCCAGTGATGTCATTGGCTCTCAATAGTTGAGATGACCAAGTGTAGAAATCTTGCAGTATTTGGAAGCAGCAGCAAACCTGGGAAAGAAAAACAAACTCCTGTTTGTTTTTATTGGGAATTCACCAACTTGTAGTTTAACAAGATGTCCTTTTCTTTTACAGGAAAACTATATGTATACACATGTACATGTTTTAAAGTTCATAAAAAGACAAACTATGGACAGTAGTAATGAACATGTGTAGGTATAGAGTAAAAAAAAAAAAATGAGAACAATGTACGAGACAAATGGCATTTATTGAAACAAGATTAATGGAGATTGCACTGTAACCACAAATCTTCATATGTTGGGACTGTCATAACCTGCAGACATACTGTGTGTATGTATGAATATAATTTTGTTGTGTGTATTATGTTTATAGTTGTCTGTTTCCGCATATAAAGTAAATAAGGAAAGATAAGTTGTAAGTTTGTTTACAACCTTAAGTCATGAACAGTTTGTTTTGTTTGGAGGCTTGATCATGGTTAAAGAATGGATAAGTTGATATGTTGGTAACACAATCAAGATGTCAAGTGTTAATTGTGCTGACAAAATTTAGAACTGATGATAACTCAGTTAAAAATTTTTTTTTTTTTTTTTTTTTTTTTTTGTTTTTGCTATAGACTGTAACACTTATTTAATGATGATGATAGTTGTAGCTTAGAGCAGATTTTATTGATAGCTTTCTTTTTTTCTTCATGCCACTGACTTTACAGTTACTCTGTTGCTTCATTTTGTGTATTTTGGTTGAAAAAAAAAAAAAATAAAAAAAATTACAAAGTTAATCACTAATTTTTTAACTTTAATTTTTTTTTTTTTTTTTTTTTTTTTTTCTGTATGAAAGGTCACCCAATTCAAAATTTGAGTCATCCAATGTAAAGAGTTAGTCAACAAAATAGAAATATTCAATGAGGATGTTTGGGTGATGTAATGGATAGTGATTTAAAATGAGACATCTGAGAATTCAAATTTCAGTTGAGTTTATATTCACTTACAAATATTCTTTGGAATATGAATTCATTTTTTTGGCGGGGGGGGGGGGTTAAACAGTAGGACTTGTATCTGGAAAATTCACTCTTATCTCCAAAACATTGTTAATGCAATATTCACTTACAAAAAAAAAAAAAAAAATTCTTACAATACAAAAAATGTTTTTATTTTATGAATTGGCCATAATGTTGAATGAGGTGTATGAGATGAAGGGAACAGAACTTGGTAAGAAAAATTTAGATTTAGAGGCTAACAAGGAAGATTATGATTGTCCTTTGAATTGAAGAGTTAAAGATTGAAAGGTTCAGGGAAGTAACCACCCAGGTTCTGTTCTATAAAGTGGTTGTACTTGGGAGTTAAAAGAAAAAAAAAAAAAACTGTCTGAGGGGGGAATGTCTTCTTACATTTGGAACATGAGGATAGTTTGACTCTTTGAAACTGGCAAGTTTTAGTTGCAAAGGTTCAAACTGCTGGGTATACAGAATGGAGCACTCATTTGAGCATTTGCCATAAAAATTGTGATAATTGCAGAGTAAAGTAGTCATTGCTTACAAGATCATGTTATGGTGGTAATACTCCATTTTTGGTCTAATTTGATACTTGTAAAGATAAAACATTTTCAGAAAAAATGCTTCCTGGCTTGACATTTTTGCAATGTTCCTAACATAAAATTTGTTTTAGTAAGTTTCAGCATTATGAAGAAAAAAGGAATAGCCTGGGCCAAGAAGGAAAACAAATGTAACTACCAAAAAAAAAAAAAGTCATAATATTTGTAATGTAAATTTCTAGAAAGTCATAGTACTACTGTACTTGTATACAATTTTAGAAATGCTGGAG
>OZ010606.1:34252446-34374946 GCA_963932145.1 Acanthosepion lycidas
TAGTCTAACAAGGCATTTGGGCTCTAACTACCATGCCATTTACTTATAACTGAGTGTCAGTGGAAAGTTACGCCTTTCCCTAGGATATTAGTGCAAAATGAAAGTAAACAGCGTAAGTTGAAACTCTAAATTACTATTTTCTGTGTTCATAAATGTTATTTAAAAATATTAAGAATAACTTGTTTTTGGTGGGTGGGAGTCTTTATTATGCAAAGAATAAATTTATCAAGTTTACATGTTTAATATGCACTTATTGGCATTTTATCACCTTCATCAGTGTTTCAGCCATTGATTTTAACTTTTCTCTTGTTGACTTGCAGCAGTTTTTATTGCTGCTCACTGATCTTTATTTGAATATTGTTTTCTATTTTCCTAAACATCTTTTTAACCCTTTAATGACCACTGAAAAGTCTGCTTTAATGAAATTTAAAAGAAAAATTTGGTATTAATTATAGGTTTATATAATCGTGTTATTTCAAATCAATCAATGGGCACAGGTGGTCCTCACAGAAAGATATGTGAAAATTCACAGGTGTTCCTTGATCAAATTTATTGATAAATTCCAAATATTAGATCTGTTTAATAGTTTAATTTGAACTCTTCTAAGTCCACTGTGCACACTATATAAAAAAAAAATGGTGGCTTCTTTTAGGAGTGTCTGGTTTGATTATGTAAAAGAAAGTGCAACATACATTATTATAAATAAATCAAAAAGATATAAGCCAAAACAAACCTCTTTCATTAATGCATATATATTCCCCAATAAATTATCTTATTTTTTTTACATGCTAATATTGGCTCTTTGGCATTCTATAACCTTCATCAATCTTTCAGTCATTGATTTTGTTAACATTCCTATTAGTTTTTTTTTTTTTTTTTTTTTTTTTTTACTTACAATAATTTTTATTGCTTCTCATTAACACATTAATGACCACTGTAAAATCTGCTAGCAATTATAGGTTTATATTTACATATACATTTAAATATAATCTTGAAGTACTTTGCATTTTTTTTTTTTTTTTTTTTTTTTTTTTTTTTTTCGGTCACTGGAATTTCAAGATTTACATTTTTAGCTTTCTTTTTATACTAATGTTCACCTACTACAAAGCTTAAGAGCCACTCAAGGTAGAGGCTTACTGTGTCGATTATATGAGCATAAGAAAAGGCAAAAAGTGATGTTCATGGTGTCATGCAGGAAAGATGTTTAACCCTAGACTTGAAGATGTCAAGATTGTAGTGGATGGGATAAGATCTTGCCGGGAATTTTTGACAAAGCAGCAGTTCTTGGGAAGAAGCTGTCTGAAGATGATTCACACTTATGTATATGGCATGGTGGGACTAAGGAATGTATTAGGTTGGTGCAAAAATAATGATGCCATAATGTCGTTTTTTGACGTCAAAAAAAAACATTATTTTGTCATTATTTTTGCACCAACCTAATAGTTTGTCAGAACACACACTATGGAAATAGTGATAGAGCAGTGAAGAGATCAGAATGTTTAGTACAGTTACCACTGGGGGGGGGGCGCCATATGTCTCTTAAGATACAGTTCAGTATTGCTATAATAAATGTGAAATAAATGGTAAAGTATTTGATATTATCAGATTGGTGCAAAAATAATGTCGTTTTCTAACATATGTTACTGTGAGAAAACGACATTATTTTTGCACCAACCTAATATATAATAATAATAATAAAATTTTAATCTTGTATGTGTGTTCCAGAGATACAGATTAAACAATGCATAATACCCCCCCCCCCCCCAATCAATTTAGGAGCATATTGTACCTTGAACCTCTGAGTGCAGTGCTAAATTTTATTAAAATCAGACAAGAGGTTCTTTAGTTAGGGCCATTTTTTTTTTTGATCATTACAGCATTTTTAATAGGAAATTCAGTATTTGTTTTTGATACATTCTTATATCAATCTACATACATAAACACTTACGTCTTATATTCCAAATATTATATGTGTGAAAAATAATAAATATTTATAATACATTATAACAATGTTAATTAAATTTAAACTGCTTTTAAAAGGAACCTAATGGATTTATGGATGATCTAACAGGTTTCTAAAGCAAGAAGAAAAATCTGGTATTAATTACAGGTTTCTATCTATAGTCTCATTAATTTAAGGCATGAGACTATAGATAGAAACCTATAATTAATACCAGATTTTTATGGTGGAGTAATGGATAGCAGCTTGGATTGAGGAATTAGGACAGCTGAGTTTAGATTCAACTCAAATCCATTACATTCACTTACATGCTAATGCCCTTGGGAAAGGTATCAATCCTCTTTTCCTCCCAGCTATGGGTAAATAGCAGAATAGACTGAGTTCTAGAGCCTTGGATGGCAATTGGTCTACTGCAGAAAGAAATGGCAGCCTACTGTGGGGGAAAAAATCTGCCTCGTCAGTCATGTATCAAGATACATGATTGCTTAAGTGTGTATCACACATGGCACATAACTGACTGAGGAATCAGAGCCAAGTTCGAATTCCAGTCAAATCCATTGAATTTACTTATGTGCTAATACCCTTGGGAAAGGTATGAATCATCTTCTTCTATGGGTAAATAGCAGGACAGATCAGGTTCTATAGCCTTGAATGGCAACTGGTCTACCACAGAAAGAAATGGCAAACTACTGTGAGCGTGGGGGGGGAATCTACCTTGTCAGTCATCTATTGAAAGATACATGATCGCCTAAGCATGTATCACGCGTGGCACAGAACTGACTGATATATGTTGGCAGCAGACATTGTAAGTATGTCTATAAAAAAATAAATGAATATAGTCTGTATTTTTTTCATGTAGTTTATTGAGGAATCTGAGAGCCAAGTTTGAATTCTAGTCAAATTCATTACATTCACTTATTTGCTAATACCCTTGGGGAAAGTATGAATCCTCTTCTTCTCCCCCAGCTATGGCTAAATAGCGGGACAGACTGGGTTCTATAGCCTTTGATGGCAACTGGTCTACTGCAGAAAGAAATGGCAAACTACGGGGGGAGGGAAATCTGCCTCGTTAGTCATGTATTGAAAGATGTGTGATCACCTAAGCATGTATCATGCAAGGCACATAACTGACCCTATATAAAGTAGACATTGAACTAAAATTTTCCTCACCAGGAACCAAAGTTGTAACTGAGTTTTTTTTTTTTTTTTTTTTTCTTTTCTTTTTTCTACCAAGGTTTTTGTATTTTTCCTTTTCATTAGAAAATCAAATTTACATTTGTGGTACAAGCAATTGCCACCTAGAAATGCTATACATCTTAAAATACAATTCATTGTTACATATTTATTGCTGTAATAAAATGTGAAAGATAAATTTATAGCAAATTGTATATGTTTGTAAAATTCCCCAGATATTTAAATAGGTACCTTTTATGAGATTGCTAAAAATAGAACATAGTCTGATGAAAAAGATGCCAAACTTGATGAAAACAAAATTTTATCTAAATGTTTGTTATTATTAAGAACAAAAAAAACTTGTTTCTCTTTGTATCACCGGAACTAGTAAAATAAAATACAAATTTTTAGTGTTTTGTTTTTTTTTTTTTTTTTTTTTTTTTTTTTTTTTTTTTGTATAACAGACATTAATTTGGAAAATCTTGCAAAAATAAAAATAATTGTCAGATGTTAATGAAACTTTCAGAAACTATTCACAAATGATGGAAATTATGATTAATGTTTTCTTTTTTTTTTAAAGTCATGGAAAGAAATAATTTTTTTCATATTTATTACACCCCTTCCCATAACTAATCTTAGGAAAACTCTAGAAATCCAATCGCATTCAGTTTAGTGATTATATTAGTTAAAAGCTCAAGGCTTTACGGGAAGCAAATCATGTATTTTTTTTTTTTTTTTTTTTTTTTTTAATTCCCTGGAAATCAGCTGTGAATTGTAACATACAAAACTCAATAAACAAAGATATTATTTAATTTCAAATGCTTTTATTTGCTTTTAATTGCTTTTATGAATATGGACAATATTTTCTGAAAGCAAAATAAATTTTCCGATGAAAAATGAATTTATAATATAATTATTCTAAGTTGTTAAAATATAAAATTAGTTAAAAGCTGCATTCATCTTCATAAATGACCTTATGAGATAGATCTTTTTTTAGTGCATTGTAAATTATATCGTTTTGACCAATCAGAAGACCTGCAATAATTAAGCAATGTAATTTTGTGTTTATAATACAGCTGTAATTATAAAGTACGGAAGACCAACATGAATACAATTAAGTTGTGTTATTTGAGTTAAGCTTTGTTCTCCGTTGTTAAGGCCTTTATTTTTGCAAAACTCGTGTGGAGATGTTTATTTGACTTTTCAATTTCAACTGAGAAGGGTACCTACAAGTATCAGTATCATCTTATGAAATTTATATGATCTTATTTTTATATTAATCTCAGTTATGACATTTTTCCATAAATATCGAAATTAATAATAAATGAATGGAAGTACAAATAACACAGTAAAATGTAATAAATGTACATAAAACTATAGTATTTCATAAGGTACCTATAAATTAGATACCTTTCTTATGAAATTTAATCTCGCTCTTAAGTCTTATTTTAATTTCTTTATAATATATTTTCCATAAAGTATCATAAATGTAAAGGTGAAATCTAAGTACAAAAAAATTAGAGCGCTGAAAGTTTTCCTTAAAAATAACAAGGCAAATAATTTGTTCACTTAAATCTAAATAATTTCACTTCACTCCTTCCATAGAAAAACTTATCCTCACGTAAGCTGTCAATACATGATGAAATTGTCATTCATCTTCTTTCAAGTGACCTGCTTTATTTTATTTTCAAACTACATCTTTTCAAAATATTTTAAATAAACATAATTCTTGATTTTCTTAAAATAAGTTTTGAAAGAATTATAATTGATTTTTAAAAGAATTTCAAACTGAGATTTTCATTTTTTTTTTTTTTTTTTTTTTTTTTTATGGAAAAAAAAAAATGGTTGACCTGATTGATTATCTGTCAATTTTGCTGACTCAAAAAAAACAAGATTTTTAACAAAAATTTTGGATGTGCTACGGTTTTTGTCAAGTTTGGCATCTTTTTTGTCTTGCTATGCTCTTTTTTAGCGATCACATGGAGGTAACTATATTTAAATTAAATGTGGTTTAAGACTTGAAAATGATTTTTTTTTTTTTAATTAGATAAATTGTTCAAATCTGATATCTTATTGGAACCAAAGGTCCTATTCGTACTTTATACAGAGATCATTTCAAAATCTTGCTTGTAGGTCAGATTGTCAGTGTATATAAAAGAATTTGGTTTCAACTATGAATACATGAGATCTGTCTGAAAAGTAATGGGACTGGTGTCAAATGATTTATTTCAATTCCAAAAAACAAACTTCATGTTTCCTCCTTTAAAGTAATCCCCCTCAAGTTTAATGCACTTTTCCACCCTTCTCTGCCATGCTTCTATGCACTTCTGGAAGGATTCTTCTTGGGTGCCCCCTCAGCTCTGTCATTACAGCCCCCCCACCCTCAAAATGAGCCCCCTTGAACTTGGGGAAAAGAAAGAATGTCACAGGGAGCAAGTGAATAGAAAGATTGTTCCAATATGGCAATATATATTCTCAACAAGGAAATGTTGGATGATTTGTTCTGTCACAATTCTCACATGTGAAAAGAAAAAATGCAATGGTGGCAGAAAGCTATGTTGGATGATAAAATATGTTTATCCTTCTTTTGGCCATAGCTCATACAGTCCCATTACTTTTCAGACAAACCTCATATATTAGTTGCTTCAGTGTGAGATCATGGTTAGCAAGAGTAGTCTGGTTCATCATTACTGTTGAGTAGGGAGTTTGATCGTCATTGGGTTACCCATATAAAATTCAACATTAAAATAACCCAAGGTTGACATGTAAAATCAATTGACTTTAACCAGATTATATATAATTGCTTCGTTTTTCAACACGAGTTTTGTGTGCGTGTGTTTTTTTTTTTTTTTTTTTTTTTTTTTTTTTTTTTGTGAAATGTTAAAGGAAGGCTGATTTAATGGCTATTTATTTATTTCTTTTTTTCGATTTCTTAAGTGCATATAAGTTTCTAGGCATTTAAAAGAAATTTTTATTATCATTTTATAAACGATTGACGGCTGAAAGAATTTGCATGCATGAAATATAAACAAAAAAAATGCTTATTTTTATTTTGTTTATTTATATTTGAAAAGAAGTTAAAACTTGGGACTAAGTATATGAATTTTTTTTTTATATTGTAACTCGGAAATGGGCAGTATATTTTTATTACCTCAAATTATTCCACTTTCAAACACCAGGCTTGAATTTGAACAATACAGTTTCAGTCAATGTATAGATTCTTTCAATAAATTTATGTGGGTGGTAGAAAGAAAATTTTTATTGAATGACTCTGAGAAAAATATAACTTAATATGCCATGTCTAATGGATGTCAGTTATCATTTATCTCCTGTTAATTTTCCTCTCCAAGTTCTCCACTGCCTTAACCAGGTATTGAACTCACACTCTTTGGGTCCTGTCATTCATGTCAGAAATATAGACAGGTAACATGTTAAATTAATGAAAATATAATGCATTTTTATTGTTTTTTAATAAATCTTGTAAAAACTCTAACACTAATAAAGTAGAAGCAAGAATTTTAGGCATACAGTCTACAGGAAAAATGATACAAGAATAGAGAAAGCAAGAACATTATCTGTAGGCTGTTAAGTTAAATTAAAAAAAAAAAAATGTTATTGGATATGCAGTTCGTGTGATGGATAGTGGTGTAGAATGAAAAATCAGAAAGCTGACTTTGTTATATTCACATATACACAAATATCCTTGGGAAAAGTGTGAATCCTGCTATTATCCCCCAGTTATGGGTTAAATAGTAGGAATTGTATCTGGAAAATCTCAAACAAAAATTGCAATACTTACTATATATATATATATATATATATATATATATATATATATACACACATATATTTGGTTTTGCATCTATGACAAAACTTTGAAAACTCAAAACTAAAAGATATGAAAATTTATTTAACAAAACCAATGAGAAGAAACCATCTCATCCTTCCTGAGAAAAATAAACTTGTATGTAAAAATATAAATAACTCCCCCCCCCAGATTTACAATTAACTGAACCCTTAAACTAAACCCCAGATATCCTCTATTTTACAAATCATGATATTAAATAAGTCTAAAGAGTTGAAATGCAGTAAGAAGAAAAAAAAAATTTTTTTTTTTTTTTTTTTTTTTTTTTTTTCCTCCAATAGGTGCTCAGCATGTGGAACTTTGTGTCTAGCTAAGTGTAGTAAATATTGGGGCATTTCACCAAAATAATGGTTGATAAACTAATATCAAAATGAACCTCCAATCAGTGGTTAACTGGAGCAAGGAATGGCTTGTATAAAAAAAAAAAAAAAAAAAAGGATAGGAGAAAAAACTTTGAATTCAAACCAGCCTGTAGCAGATTGGGCTCTGTCAAACTACCTTGCCCAAGACACACTGCTGCTAGGTCTGCAGTACATATGGTGCTCCTATGACCCAAGGGGGAAGGGGTTAAGGAGAGAAAGCAATAAAAGAACAACAAGAATTAAGAAAACTGAGGATAACAATTGAAATTGCATTTAAATTTTTCATGATTGAAGTATTTATAGAAATACTACATGTCTACAGGTTTGGAAATAGCACAAAGTGCTATTTAGTTTATACCACAAATACTGGGGTTTGGCATTTCATGTCTTAAAAAAGGTATACATGTATCATGTTTTGTAAAGATATATGTCTACAGCAGCACAAGTGTTAAGATGAAAATAGAATGTTAGTTTTGTGGCTTAGCCTATATAAGTAAATAAAACTAATGTATACATTTAGATTAGTTACTGAGCAGGTTGCATAGCATTGGCAGATTGTTTTTTCATTCTTTATTTACTTGCATCTTGTTTCTTTTGTTAATTTTTCAAGATAAAAAAGAGGAATGTGGAGGGTTTAGATGAAGAGAAACCACCTTTCTTCCATCAATCTTTTGGCAAAGTTTAAACTTTGTGCTTGCAAAAAAAAAATTGTTTCAAAAAGTTATTTTTTTTCCTGTTCACACTGTTACTTTATACTGCCTCAACTCAGCAAAGTTTGTTTACAAGATTATAAAAATATGTGAGCCAAGTACAGTGCAATATTTATTTTATACAGAAATAAAATTGAAAATTTTTTTTATTCAAATATAAAAATCTACAAAATTTTCAAAATATGAGCCAATGCAATATTAATTTTATAAATAACTAGGAAAACAATTTTTTTTTTTTTTTTTATTCATAATTTTATTAAAATATTTGCGAACTACAGAACAAGAAAATTTAAATAACATTTTTCTGAATATACATTTTCTTAAATTATTTTATACCTCAGATTACTTTTTGCTTTAATTTAAAAAAAAATTTTTTTTTATAATTCGCTAAATGTTTATAAATTTATGAAAAAAAATTTTTCATATTTATTTCTTTTATAAATTGGTAAACCATAAAAATTACATTGTATTCGTATTGTATCTCGTGTTTTTGTGATAACAGAGGGAAATAAATAAGGATGACAAACTCATAGGTAAGTAATGAAACAGGTTTACTATACGAAGGTACACTTAGCAATTGACCTATTGCTAACTCTCCTCAACTCTGCTTATTTATATAAATGGACAATTCCATTAATTTATGTGATGATTAGTAATTGGTTCACATTTTCAGAATTTTTTTTCTATCATCTGTCCATTTGTTTAAGAGAAGTGATATGTCCCGGAAAGGGATATATTTGTTCAAAGTAGCAAAGTGGTTTTGGACTACTGTAACTGAGTAGAACAATCTAGCAGGTAACTGTCATGGACTGGTCCTTGTCGTAGTGGTAGACAATAGGCATCCAATAGGCATCATCCTGTGCCTCCACATCAGTCTGTATTTATGGCTGACACCAGCCAATCATATTGCTATAGGGGGAACCCAGGTGTATGCATATTCATTACATCAAGAAATCTACCTTTTCAGACTCATGGGTATAATCACAATTTCTGCATTCATTTATACTTTCAAGATGATGAATTTTATCACTTTTGGTCTCCCTATATCAACTTCTCTTTGGATACGTAATAACTTTATGGAAGTAATACTTGCATTAAATCCTGATATTGACTTACTCTTTGAATTTATCATATAGAATAACTTTAATCTTCAGGCCTGATTCTCATTTGATCATTGAAGAGTGCATTCAAGCATGAAATAGACTGTGTTGATCTCAGTGTCCACTTTATATTTACATATGCTCTGTTCCTGATCATCTGTCTATATTTCTGAGATGGGGTATTTTAACACATGGTCCCATGGATAAAAGCATTTGTTGCTTGATCAAAAAGTGATTTGACCCAAAGAGTTGGCCACAGCAGATAGAAGAAAAACTTTGAGAGTTGATTTCTCAAGGGGAATTAACTAAAAACGGAGATATCCAAAGACGTAGCACATGAAGTTAAAAAATCTACCAGTACCATCCCACCCTGACGTCCCCCGTAGACTAAAAGAATTTGGTTTGAGATTCCAACAAATATCATCTGAAACCTGAATATGCCAATAAAGATGAGGTCTATCCCTGATATTGAGCACTTTTGCCCATAAATATAGCCTACCTGAAAACTGTTTTTATATTTTCCTGTTTACACTCCTCCCCGGTCTTTGAACAGAAGTAAAGTTTTATCCTTTGTTTCTTGTTTAGGATTGGGTTTCTGGTCCCTTCTAAAGTGTATTTCAACTCTAGACATCTAATGTGTTTCTGACTAAAGTCTGAAATTTTATTTACTATTTATTTTTATTTCTTCAATATGAATAGATAGGTTCACCTATTATCCAGTTCACACCGTCCCTGGTTTTTTGAACAGGAGTAGAGGTTTATCCCTTATTTCCTGTTTAGGATTGAGTTTCTGGTTCCTTCTAATCTCATTCTCTTTTTATCCAAGTAGCCCCTTGCATTTTAGTGACATTATCACTTTGCTTGGGGGTGAATTGATTAAATATATATAGCATTAAAGTCATCTGAAGATTGCATGAGCATGAAACTCGGGTTGTGACTAGGGCCATAGTAGGTGTTTCCCTTTAGACACTTTTTCTTTTTCTTCACTATTGTTGTTTTTGTTTGAGACTTTATCTGGGTAAGAGTTTTAGGTTTTGGCAAGTTGTCTGTTGGTTCCATCAATGGTTTAAAACTAAAAAGTTCCAATCCTACCTGTGATATTAGAAACAAGTATTGATATTTATTTACTTTTAAGTATTTTGAGATAAATTTTATTTGTCAATGATCAAATGAGATCAACAGATTTGAATAATTTTTGGAGATTCTCAAAATAACAGGATGTATCTTAAGCAGTAAGAATTAGACAGTCCAAACAATTCTAGGAATGTTAATGACTCATCTTAAAATTTCGAAATGTATCTCCATTTATGTTAATGGTTGTAATTTGAGGAAATCATCCTTTATTGCTGTTTTTAGTTCCTGAACCATTCTTAACTATTCTCAGTCAGTTAAAAAAAAATCCTCTTCATATTATTATGCCTGAGATCGAATTATTATAAGTGGTCCTATTTGTGGTCGCCACACCATGCCTGACTCATATTTAGCCTACCATCCTTTAAATGTTTAAGCTCTTTATGATCAAGGGTTAATTCAGTATTCTGGCAAACATTTAAGGTTTAAAGAAAAATGTTCATCTAATAAAATCACATGCAGAAAAAGAGTAAAAGAGAATAGGCCAATCCTGGAGATTCCAGTTGTAGAAGCTAGTCTTAGTTCGACTTTGCTTAGTAATGTACTGTTTATCTTTGGTATCTGCTCACTTCTAGTTGTAGATTTATTGGACTTGCAGCATATGACTAACCCAACTGTTTAAATATCACAATTAATAAAAGATGATGAAAGATTGTTCAGTGGACAGATATGCCAAAACAGGATGAAGTTCCTTATTGGCATGCAGACAAGTGTCTCATAAGAACCTTTTCTATGCTGCAAAAATACTAAAAATAACAGGATCTCAAAGACTGCAAGTTTGTGTGTGTGATAAAAACAAACCAGAATACAAGAACAGTGCTCAATATAAAATAGGAAAAAATATACAAACAGACCCAATATAATAAATCTCTGCACTCCTAACATCTGCACCTGGAATTTTATTCACCAATTATTTATTTTCTCTCTCCTCCACTAATAGAAGTAGATAGGTTCACCTGATTCACACTTCTCCCCAGGCCTTTGAACAGGAATAGAGGTTTATCTCTTGTTTCCTGCTTAGGATTGGGTTTCCGGTTCCTTCTAAAGTCTGCTTCAGCTGTGTACTCCTAACGTTAGTCCTTTCTTTCACAATGCCACACAGTAAGCTTCTACTTTGGGTGTCTCTTGAGCCTTGTAAACATTAGTTTTTTTTTTTTTTGTTTTTTTGTTTAAAGAAAAACCTATCAAGTTCATATAAGGCATATAGTTACTGGTTAGTAAGACAGTAAGAAAAACACTGGAAACAAAAGGTTGAGTGAAGAACGGTTTAATCACATTAGAATCACATGGGTTGATAATACTTCAGTGCAACAAGTGTACAAATAAAGTGTTATGCTTTTGTGACACGTTTTGTCCATGTTTCAATAATAAGTGTAGAGAAGGTTAGATAGTCTGCCTTTCTACACAACAAAATTCAAATATTACTGCCTCTTCAAGACTTAGTTTCATATGGACACCTACATAGTTATGGGGCTGTCTCACAATCTTCAGGTGGAACAAGTTACTCAGTTCCTTATTATTAAGGTGTACAAGGAATTGAGTACCTCGTCCCTTGTTCCTTCGCAAGCTTGTGAGAATAGCATATTACTATCTAGATATCCACAAGAAAGTTGCAGAGGCAGTAATACCCGAGTATTGTCTGTCTGGTAGTAGAAATAGCATTTGAAAACCAAGGAACACAATACACACTTGTAGCTGCAACACCATGAATCCGTAATAAATTCATTGATAATTGCTTATAAGAGCCAAAAGTGCTTAGACTGAAATTTTTACTGGAAAAAGTGATTGAAACAGAAAAAATCCTTGCATAAATGAAAATATTGCTGCTCAAATACTCTCTCTCCTTCCTTCCTCCTCCACTCTCTCTCTCTCTCCTTCCTTCCTCCTCCACTCTCTCTCTCTCTCCTTCCTTCCTCCTCCACTCTCTCTCTCTCTCCTTCCTTCCTCCTCCACTCTCTCTCTCTCTCCTTCCTTCCTCCTCCACTCTCTCTCTCTCTCCTTCCTTCCTCCTCCACTCTCTCTCTCTCTCCTTCCTTCCTCCTCCACTCTCTCTCTCTCTCCTTCCTTCCTCCTCCACTCTCTCTCTCTCTCCCCTTCCTTCCTCCTCCACTCTCTCTCTCTCTCCCCTTCCTTCCTCCTCCACTCTCTCTCTCTCTCCCCTTCCTTCCTCCTCCACTCTCTCTCTCTCTCCCCTTCCTTCCTCCTCCACTCTCTCTCTCTCTCCCCTTCCTTCCTCCTGCACTCTCTCTCTCTCTCCCCTTCCTTCCTCCTGCACTCTCTCTCTCTCCTTCCTTCCTCCTCCACTCTCTCTCTCTCTCCTTCCTTCCTCCTCCACTCTCTCTCTCTCTCCTTCCTTCCTCCTCCACTCTCTCTCTCTCTCCTTCCTTCCTCCTCCACTCTCTCTCTCTCCTTCCTTCCTCCTCCACTCTCTCTCTCTCTCTCTCCTTCCTTCCTCCTCCACTCTCTCTCTCTCTCTCTCCTTCCTTCCTCCTCCACTCTCTCTCTCTCTCTCTCCTTCCTTCCTCCTCCACTCTCTCTCTCTCTCTCTCCTTCCTTCCTCCTCCACTCTCTCTCTCTCTCTCTCCTTCCTTCCTCCTCCACTCTCTCTCTCTCTCTCTCCTTCCTTCCTCCTCCACTCTCTCTCTCTCTCTCTCCTTCCTCCCTCCTCCACTCTCTCCCTCTCTCTCTCCTTCCTCCCTCCTCCACTCTCTCTCTCTCTCCCCCCTCTCCACTCTCTCTCTCTTGTGTGTATGAATGGCAGAATGTTTAGGATCAGACAACATATCCCCTTTCTTAGCAAAACTACAACTAATTAATCAATATGTCAATGAATTAGAAATCTTATTAATTTCTTGACTTTTTTTTCTTTGTCATGATCATTTTGCTGAAAATTCCTATTTTCTTGATTCTTAGATGAAAACTTGGAAATTTTATGACATATTTCAGTAAGATGGAGGTAGGTGTGTATGTGGTTTGCAAAGCATCAGTTTAAACTGACACCAGTAGGCTGCTTTAAGTTACATAGTGACAGTTCTGCAGAGCAAACTTATTGGTCCAACACATAAGTGATCAATAGGATTGAGATTTGGGAACTGGGTTTGTCAGGGCAACACCATAAAATCTCCTTAATATTCCTGAAATGATTTCCGTTAGAATTTGTACAATGTAGCAGGGTACATGATCTTGCTGAAAGATGCTATTGTTAAAAAAAAATTTCTTGCAATGAAGTAATGTATTTGGCCTTCAATAATGTCTGCTTAGGATGCAACAAAGTACATTCCACATGAATAAGATCCAGTGTTTCTCAGTAGAACATTGTCCAGATGTTATGATTTTGTTTCCTCATGATATTTAAACTCAGTTGTATACACTCAATTTTCTCACTTCAATGGTTGAATATAGTTTTGAGTGAAGGACTATTCTCTTCAAACCTTGTGAACTGGGGCTACAGAATCCCAAACGAAGAACTGTACCAAATAACAGAAACCATATCACTTGGGAACTTTCAACAGCAGTAATAACTAAAATGGATAGAACGGGTAACTCTGAGAGAATCCTATTATAATTGTGCCCGTCCCTCCCTTTATTAGTTTGCACGACCATTATGCCCAGCCAATACCTCATAAATAATGGATCATTCTGCGTTGATTGCATGGAAAGAAGCAAAAAGACATTACTTGGGGGGGAAATGACAAGACATTACCTGAGAAAATGATAAAGAAAATGAAGATAGGTGTGTTTTAACATTTGTTTCAGTGAAATGGAAAACATCAATTTCAAATCCTTTCATTTGTACCCACTTCTTAAAATAATGACAAGCATTCATATTTAATTGTTATTGCAATATTTTATTGAAATTGTTAAGCTCAAGTATTTAATGATTGTCATAGAACTTGCCATGAGCTTATTCAATCATTAACTTAAGAATTAAAATTCAAATAGGAAATCCTCAGTTTTTACGACCTTTCTATTAATAACTGTTATACCATGCCTATGAACTATAATAGGTGTGTCCCAATCCATATAAATACAGTAGAATATACTGTATGTGGTAGTCATTTGGATTCCCTTGCAATTCACCTCGATTCAGTTCTAACTCATTGCTAGCAGTTGATTACTTACTACATGCCGCTGGCGAACCTTGTATGTTGTTTCTTTTATAAATATTATTGTTCCATTTCCAACCTTCGTTTGGGTTATTCTTATTCAGTAACCTTAGGTTACAACGATGACATAATCAAGATGCTGACATTCCACACTACTTCAAACAAAAGATTATGAAAGAAACTCCCATCAATACTGGAAAGTGATAAGTTACTGGACTTGAAATCTATTTTCCTGAAAAAATTGTTTTAATCTCTATCTATAAAAGGCTGTGTGTGTGTGTGTGTGTGTGTGTGTGTGTGTGTGTAACGAATGCACGGCCGCAATTTTCAACGGATTTGCACCAAAATTTACATGCACATGCCCCAAGTTAGCGGGAAGGCCAAGACCAACTTGGCACTTCCCAACTCTCATCAATAGTGGAAATAATCGATGATGATTTTTTTTTTTTTTTTTTTTTTTTTTTTTTTCATGCTTCTGTGGCCATTTTCATGTAGTTTGTGGCCATTTTCTACTGGCCAGAGTGAGAGCCTATAGCTGGCTTCCACGAATAGGCAGGAAGATTATATTGGCCAGTATGAGAGCCAACAGCTGACTGACACAAATGTTAACTAGCATGCAAAAAACATTGATAGCTGCACTCGTCACAAGTGGGAAAAATTTAAATCTTCATAGCACTTTACTCTAAATTGGCACATTCGCTTGCTTAAACTCAACATTGATTCTGATTCCGCATAACTGTATTTGTTAACATTCTTTTTTCATTAGGTTTTTCCAGTTAAGAGTCCTTTTTTAAAGCTGATCGTCTTGTGTTCATTTTGTTTAGTTCTTTTTTTCGTAACAGATTTAATGTTTAGTTTAGAGCTTAGAAAAAATTTGCAGTGTGAGATAGACAAGAAGTAAGGCATGTAGCAACATCAGCATGGCAAAGGGCACTCCTTTAAAGGCAAGGAAGGGCAAAAATATTTTAAGTCAAGTGATAATGATTGCTGTATGAGTCGGACGATTTTTGAATTAAGCATGGGCAACACCGAGCCCTGCTGCTAGTAGAAAGATAAATTTCAACTGAAAGTTGCACTGGTTTCTCAGTAGGTGAATGTTGAATGTTTCCTTATAAGGACACAGCTAATATTACCATTACTATCTACTGCTGCCATTAATTCTTCATGACAGTAGTACACATAGACTTTACATTTTCACTTCAGCTTATTCAGAAGAAATTAGATTCATTGGACCAAGTAACCTTCTTCCAATGTTACTAAGTTCCACTTGCATGAGCAAATTGATTCCTTCTTTCCTTCACTTTGATTAAAGTTTAAATTTCCTGTTTGTGCCACAGTACCCTCTCTGTTTATTTATAATTGGCAAAAATGTCTGTTCACTTCTGTGAACAAATGGTTCTTCTATCAGTTTACACAAACTGGCCAGGTAGGTGGCTCATTGCTTTCTTGTCCCTTATGTCCTGTTAGTTTCAAACTCTCCAAGCCCTTCTTCCTCATTATGTGTCAAAGATATTTTGGCTCTCTCTTTCTCCTTAAGATTCCTTTGTTTCTTACATGCTCTGTCCATGATATTCTCAGCATCTTTCTGTAGAACCATGTATCTGTGGCCTCAAGGCTACCCCCTCAACTGTGAGGAGATTGTCCTGCACAGCAAGATATTGCGAGAGAGATATTGAGTTGTAGTTCCACATTTTTCTTTGCTCCTAATGAAATTTTCTTATTTTTTAATACTTTGCTTAACGTTTGGAATGCATGCTGTCCAATGTGTATTCAGATTTTGGGGTCACATTTTCCATCCTCTGTTCATTCAATTATGTAAACTGACTCCTACTTAACTTAGTCAACACAGGAGGTAAGCAGAATGATAGTATGTTGTGGTTGTTGTTATTATTATCACCATGATCATCATCTACATATTAATACCTTGGTACCTATTTACCGTTCTATGTTAGGTGTGGTATACTCAGAAAGGAAAATACTTAATAAAGCAAACCCTTTTATCTTCTAAAGTATGTGAAGCTTTATGATACAAGACAGGTTTGCTGTTTTGTGTAATTAAACTTAAGCTAGAAAACCTGTTTCTTTTCTTTTCATCCAATTTTTTTTCGTTTTCCTACTATGCTCTCATTTTTTTTTTTTTCCCCCCCCCCATTTGCATATCTCTTCACTTTTTTTTTTTTTTTTTTTTTTTTTTTGTACCACTTCTGTTGAGCCGGGGAATTGAAAGACAATTCTGAAAGAGTGAGCGTGGACATAGGTATAAACATTGGATGGTGACTGTCAGTTCATGCTTCCATCTCGGATATTGAGTGTGTGCGCACAAGACTGAAAAAACTATAAATAACGTGTCTGTTGTTCTTGGCATCTTCAGATTAATCCGTAAGGAAAAATGTGTTGGGATCTCTGAGGATCAGTGGAGGCCCATAAATCAAATTACCTTATCAAGTCCAACAACCATGGACTACCACACTTTTGGGGGGGGGGTGCTAACTGAATGCACTTGTGCTGTGTCAGGCATTCTGTCATAGACTTATCACTCTGAAATAAAAACAAAAATTAACAATGAACTTCTCCCACTTTAGAGATTACAATATATTTTCTTTCATGCAAATGTGGTGATATTAACAAGAGTTATAAGTAATCTTTAATAGGGAGTTTCTTACCACCTTTCTTGTTTGGGTTTGACCAATTTGTAAAAAAAAAAAAAAAATAAAAATAAAACTTGCGTGTCCGTCAACCTTTAAATGATAATCTTTGTCAATTTAATTTTTCAGTCTTTATGATGGTCGATACTTGATCTATCTCTTACTCTTACATCCCCAGGCAATGCCGGGCTCTACTGCTAGTCATTTATAAAATATTGTTAGTTATGTTATGTTTTTTTTTTTTTATAAATACCAATATTTTTAATTATATTGAAAATAAATTTTTAGGAGAACCGAGGTGACTATTTATTTTTTTTTTTTTAAATCAGATTTTCTCCCTGCAAGGCAGTAAAACCACTAAGAGACAAAGGATTACTCTATGTGTAATAAAAATTAGAAAACAGAAACATTATTAAGGAGCAAGGTCAATAGAAGAGTTCTTAGAAAGACAGTAGATAATGATTGACATGGCATTTAAATTTTTAAAGATCAAAGTTGGCGGGAAATTATGGTGCCAGAAAAGTTTCACAAGCAAGAAGTGTAAGAAAAGAAACTGTTAGCATAGGACTTAAGTTTACATCTAACCAATTCAACTGTAAACTAATGAGACCTTGCTGCCAATCTAGTACTGCACTTAAATTCATAAAGTTGAGATAACATAGCAAAGCACTCATCTGAACAATTACCATGAAAGTATTTATAGAAATGGCAGTGAGAATATGAATGTAGCCAAGATGCCAGATCAGAACTAAAAATATTGCTGATTCTTTGGATTTTATCAAGAATCTTTAAATAGAAAGTGCAGTGGACTAAATGTGGCAGTAATATTCGGAGCCTGGATGAATGGTGGTCATAATGATAGACTTCAGTTTGGTCGCCACTAAAAGTGTTAAGAACTACACTGTCAGAAATGAGCAAATTTTGCATCTTCTTTATCATAGTTTTATACTACATCATATTGTACTAAAACTATTTCTTTATTTAAAAGAAAAGTCTCTAATATCTACCTGGTTCCTCTTGTGTGATTTCTGTAATTGAATTGCTCCACAGTGAGTTGATTGGCACCACATCCAACCTCTGTACTCTAGGGAAGGGTTGGTTTTCTGTCAAAGTTTTTCTTCCTTTCCCTTAGATGAACATGTGTTTTTTTTTTTGGTTTTTTTTTTGGTTTTTTTTTCCTTGGTTTTTTTTTTTTCCCTTTGGTTTTTTTTGTTGTTGTTGGTTTTTTTTGTTGTTGTTGGTTTTTTTTGTTGTTGTTGGTTTTTTTTTTGTTGTTGTTGGTTTTTTTTTTGTTGTTGTTGGTTTTTTTTTTGTTGTTGTTTTTTTTTTTTTTTTTTTTCTCTTGGGTTTTTTTTGTCTTTTTTCTCGTTTTTTTTTTTTTCTCTTGTTTTTTTTTTTCTCTTGGTTTTTTTTTTTTTTTTTTTTTTTTTTTTTTTCTCTTCTCCCTTGCAAAAATGGCACAGATAAGGTATGTCAACGGTGGTAGGAAAGTGACTGAAGCCGAGATATCAAGTCGGGACTTGATAACATTGCAGATTCTTCTTTAGCTTTTGTCAAGAATCTCTTGATACATAGCAGAAGCATCAAACCAGATCAGGCAGCATGCCAAATCAATGCATGGACAAATGGTAGACTTAGAAAAGATGTAAAATAGATTTTGGCAAGAAAAACTGTCTAGAATGACACGGTGAATCAACGTTTCTAGGAGTAGACTCTGCAATTGATTCAATATAATCATTCTACTTCATGTCAGTAGAAAACATTAGCTGGAGAAGCTGCAATGAATCTACTGGAGGCTAGCATCAGCCATGCTGATGGAAGACAAAAAGGGTTATCCAAGGCTATTACATCTTATCTGTAGACCTGATTTTGACAATATTGAATATACAAATGACACTGAAGGAAAACTGAAAGAAATTTGAATAACTGTTAATTGTAAGAATACAGAATGCATGGTTGTCAGCCCAAAGTGTGAGGAATGTTAAAATTAAGCAGTTACAGTAATTCAATTCTCTGGGTTGTGTAGTAATTGATGATTGAAAAGGTGACAGAAATCTGAATGTCCATAGAAACATCTAAATATACTGCCCAGAAACTAAACCAAGTCTTAAGTGATTTTTGTTAGGTAGCATCTAATCTGCTATATGTTGGTGAATACAGGACAATCTGTTGATGGATGAAAAAGACTTAAGTGTGCAGTTGTACTAATAAATGTTGGGAATATAATGAACACAGCATATGTGTTGTCTTATTGCTTTTTTATTTTTGGTGTGCGTGTGTTTTTTGTCTTGGTGTGTGTGTGTGTGTGTGTATATTTTGAGGTTTTGCTTAGTGTATATGTGCTTTTTTTTTTTTTTTTTTTTTTTTTTTTTTTTTTCAGTTGGCTGAGCATTAGATACACACACACACACACACGCGCACACTTCTGTTGACTGATACTATCAAAGCACGTACAGTCTGGAAACTCCTGATACCACCTTGTCTATGGTAATTTCTTTCACTGAGAGGAAGCTGCATCTATTTGAGATGAATGTAAGGAAATAGCCAAGGTTCATATTGATGGTTAGAAGAAAGAAACCAAGATGAAGTGGGTATATGTCTGTGTGTGTCTGTGTACACAAGAGAGAACATTCCCCGCCTACTTTATGACCTATTTGTTGTAACTGATCAGGCAGATGTCTCCTATTTCTTAGATTTGGTTTCTTTCCAAGTCTTGTTTTTGGGGTCGGGAGAACATCAGTAGCATTTGATGTATCATTTATTAAAAGAATTTACAATACCTTTTCATGGGCTGGCATTCTTTCTTTTTATGCGCCATGTCCTTTCAGGTGATCATGGCTCTCCACCTCCCTCTATCCCTTGCAGCTCTCAGCAAATTCCTTCCTTCTGCCATCTCCCCCAGACTATTTTCTGTCATCCCTTTGCTCAAGCCTGCTAGGTAGGTCATGCATTCTTTTCCTTTTGTCTCTCTTCCTCTATTCAACGTGTGAGTATCAGATTCACCAGGTCCTCCTTCCTCATTATGTGTCCCAGAAACTTCAGCTGCCTCCTCCTGATGTTAAGTATAAGCCTCCTCCTTGTTTGAATCCTCTTTAAGACTTTATTGTTGCTCACATGCTCAGTTCATGATATTCTTAGCATCCTTCTGTAGGAACACATCTTTGAGGAAATCGTCCAACATTTGCTGCCGTAAAGAAGGACAGATATCACGTAACAGCTCAGTATTATTTCCTTTGTTACCAAAGAAATTCTCCTGTCTCGCAATACTCTGCCCAATATTTGAAATACATCCTTAGCCATCTCAATACATCTATGGACCTATATTGCACTTGCTATTCTCTGTCAAAATGCTTCCCAGATATTTAAAATTCTGCATTTGCTTGCTTTTAGTGTTCCCAACCTGCAAATTGCATTTTGGACTCATCCTCTTACTGACAACCATGCACTCTGTCTTGTAGTTTATGCTTAGTCTCTTCTCACTCTCTGTCGCTACCATCTGTAGGAGATTCTGTAGTTTCTTTTCCATGTCTGCTATCAGTACTGGGTCATCAGTGTATCTTGTGTTAAGATTGTAGCTGCCAATGCTAAATCCCGGTTGGGTTTCCAATTCTCTCAGAATTGCCTCACTGTATAGGTTGAACAGGTCTGGTGAGAAGACACATCCTTGTCTTATGCTCCTTTCTATTTTTGTATATTCACTGAACTTGTTGTCTGTGTATACATGCTGTTTGCTGAATGAATAAAAAAAAAATCTGTTTTGAATCTTGTCTTGTTGAAAAGTGAATTTGTTCATTTGTAATGTTCATCACCAATCAAGCACCAGAAATGAAATGCTCATCCACTCATGCCTTTACATATTTTAATTCAATTTTTCAAGTGCAGATTGCAATTATCTCTGTGAGGGGGTGGGGTTGTAATGGATAGTGTCTCGGAATGAGAAATTGGAGAGCCAAGTTCAAATTCCAATTAGGCTCATTATATTCACTTACATGCAAATATCCTTAGGAAAGGTAGGAAACCATCTCCTCTCTTCAGCTATGGGTTAAGTAATGGGATGTATATCTGGAAATATTCCATAAAAAGTGTTAATGTAATATTCACTTGCACAATAAAAAACAAACTATTCTTAGAATCTAAAAATGTTTCGTATTAAATGACCCACAAAGGGTTGGTAAGACTTAAAAAGTAAATCAATCAATTCTCTTTTTCCCCTCTTCTCTACTACCTGGTCATGCATTTCCCATTGGTATCTGGGACCAATTTGCCCCACCCGCCAAAAATTTGACATTGCCTTGTTCTTCCCCCTCAGAAACACACAATAAAAAAAAAACAAAAAAAAAAACAAAAAAAACAAACATAAAAAACAAAAACAAACTAGCAGTCTTGTTTTACCACCAGAAAAATATCTGCCCCTGCCTTGTCCCCAATCTGGTATTGCCTTGATCCCAACCAGACAAACAAAATCACATGCCACCTCATTTTCCCACCACTGAAATCTGGCACCACCTTTGTCCCCACCCGCCACTGCTGAAATCTGGCACCACCTTTGTCCCCACCCGCCACTGCTGAAATCTGGCACCACCTTTGTCCCCACCCGCCACTGCTGAAATCTGGCACCACCTTTGTCCCCACCCGCCACTGCTGAAATCTGGCACCACCTTCTTTGTCCCCACCCGCCACTGCTGAAATCTGGCACCACCTTCTTTGTCCCCACCCGCCACTGCTGAAATCTGGCACCACCTTCTTTGTCCCCACCCGCCACTGCTGAAATCTGGCACCACCTTCTTTGTCCCCACCCGCCACTGCTGAAATCTGGCACCACCTTCTTTGTCCCCACCCGCCACTGCTGAAATCTGGCACCACCTTCTTTGTCCCCACCCGCCACTGCTGAAATCTGGCACCACCTTCTTTGTCCCCACCCGCCACTGCTGAAATCTGGCACCACCTTCTTTGTCCCCACCCGCCACTGCTGAAATCTGGCACCACCTTCTTTGTCCCCACCCGCCACTGCTGAAATCTGGCACCACCTTCTTTGTCCCCACCCGCCACTGCTGAAATCTGGCACCACCTTCTTTGTCCCCACCCGCCACTGCTGAAATCTGGCACCACCTTCTTTGTCCCCACCCGCCACTGCTGAAATCTGGCACCACCTTCTTTGTCCCCACCCGCCACTGCTGAAATCTGGCACCACCTTCTTTGTCCCCACCCGCCACTGCTGAAATCTGGCACCACCTTCTTTGTCCCCACCCGCCACTGCTGAAATCTGGCACCACCTTCTTTGTCCCCACCCGCCACTGCTGAAATCTGGCACCACCTTCTTTGTCCCCACCCGCCACTGCTGAAATCTGGCACCACCTTCTTTGTCCCCACCCGCCACTGCTGAAATCTGGCACCACCTTCTTTGTCCCCACCCGCCACTGCTGAAATCTGGCACCACCTTCTTTGTCCCCACCCGCCACTGCTGAAATCTGGCACCACCTTCTTTGTCCCCACCCGCCACTGCTGAAATCTGGCACCACCTTCTTTGTCCCCACCCGCCACTGCTGAAATCTGGCACCACCTTCTTTGTCCCCACCCGCCACTGCTGAAATCTGGCACCACCTTCTTTGTCCCCACCCGCCACTGCTGAAATCTGGCACCACCTTCTTTGTCCCCACCCGCCACTGCTGAAATCTGGCACCACCTTCTTTGTCCCCACCCGCCACTGCTGAAATCTGGCACCACCTTCTTTGTCCCCACCCGCCACTGCTGAAATCTGGCACCACCTTCTTTGTCCCCACCCGCCACTGCTGAAATCTGGCACCACCTTCTTTGTCCCCACCCGCCACTGCTGAAATCTGGCACCACCTTTGTCCCCACCCACCTTTGTCCCCACTGAAATCTAGCACCACCTTGTCCCCACTGAAATCTGGCACCACCTTGTTTTGGTCTCAAACATCTGTCACTACCTTATCCTCCAAAATCTGCCTCTCCCCCTTGTTTTCCCTCACCCAACACCGTTTTTGACACTGTCCGTTTCTTCCCCCTCCCCCTATTCTCCAGTCAAATCTCCCACCTGGAACTCCCTCATTTCATGCACCCCATCTAACAATACAATCCTTGACAGATGATTCTCTTTAATTATTTAATAGGAAACAAATGAGATTGAATTAAAAAGGGTATATATATATATATATATATATATATATATATATATATATATATATATATATATATATATATACACATACATACATACAATGTATAAAATGAAACCAATTCATTTCATATTTAAAATTCTTCTCCACTAAGCATGCACTGAGTGTTAAGCAATTCAGTTTTTGCTTCAATGCAGACACCATGATAATTGTTAATGAAAAAAATGAATGTTCCTTGCATTGAAGACGGTCGTTATGGATGACATATTGTAATCTAAAGTTGACATTGCTTATAACAAAAACAGCTCTACGTTTTTCACTGGCTGTATTGAGTATGTTTTCATGCATTAATAAAGAGGTTTTATCTTGATTTTTATTTGATTTCATAAGTGAGGCAATGGTAGCTTTAGAAAGTAATATATTAAATTGAAGTCTTTGGAGTTTTTAAAGGTATAATTTTTTTTTTTTTTTTTTAAGTATAATTCTTTTGGTGATTTTGTTTGAACTCTAGATCCGTGTTGAATTCTTCTTGTTGCTGAAATAGAATGTTCAAAGGAAGGAAGGAAAAAGAGACACTGGAAATAGATTTAGGAACATTATTACAGGGTAGCAATGGTCTGTTGAAAGCATGTGCCTCTCCGAGCAAAAAACACGCGTTTACCTGCTGAAAGTTCAGGGTGGAAAAAGAGAGCGATTCTTCTTGCTTGTTTTTGGCACCATATCATGTGACATTTGTTCTTCCTGTCAGAGAGCATTCTGGGAGATTTTTTTTTTTTTTTATATATACAATCCCCCACAAGTCATGGATAAAATAATTATGGCTTCCTCCATATTAAATGGTAGAAAATATTTGGAATGCTAACAATTTTGATAAGAAATAATACAAGTTGACTGAAACTTGAAATTTCTAAAATTGTTTTAATTTGAAAATATTAAGTAGAAATGGCAACAAATATATTTGAATGCATATTAAAAAAAAAAAAAACAAAACAAAAAACACTCCCTCTGTAAAAAAAAATTGGGTTCTGTTAACTTGAAATAACAGGTACACTCATGTTTATCCAGACACTACCTGTACTGAACCAATCAGAAGGCTGTCAGTTTGGTTTTAGAATATGCCAATTGCACCTCTAAGTAGAGGTAAACCTCTCCAAAAAGGGACAGTTTACTTTTTCTTGTCCTTTCTTTTTTGACTTTCATGTAGACCAAACCTGTATAAGCCTTTTTTTTCTTTTTTTTTTTTTTATTTCCACTTGTGCAAAAACCAAATGTATCTTCAGGCATTGTTTGTATGATTGTAACAAACACCTGTGAAAAATTTCAGGTCATTTCATGTCCACCTTACCTGCAGCATCACGATCAATTTTTAACTCTTACTGTACACAAAAAATTAGGTGTCACTTATTGTTTGTCAGGATAATAATAAATTGTTCATTGGTAAAATCAATTTAATTCCAGTATTACTTAAGAGGTACATCATATTAAAATATTACAAGTTAATAGTGAAATCTTTTTTTGTGCAGAACCTGGGCATCATTTACCTAGATAATAAACTTGGCCTAATATATCCATTTTTTTGCTTTGTATCCCGTCACTTCAGTGCAAGCTTCAGTCATTGCTTTCATCCCTCTTTCAATTGCTTGAGTACTGTTTGGATACTTGGGCATTACTAATGGTGTCTCCAGAATGTTTACTCACACTTGGGAACTTTTTATATTAAAATTACAGGCCATGTAATCTGTCACACTTAACTTTGCACTTCATATCCTGACAGGAATCTGTGTGTGTGTGTGGGGGGGGTAGGGGACAATAATAGCTACAGATATCAAACAATGCCTTCATTTCTTCCTGAAATTCAGCTTTTTTTGTTCAAATTCTTGTACTTATTAACTTCAATTCCTCTACTGTACAATTTTCTCAACCTTTCCTCATTAGTTTTCTGGCTAAGATGAACAGTTTATCTACAATTGCTATTTTCTATGCTTTCTGAACAATCCCGGGTGGCCATCTTTATAATCATTGAGATATTTGCAAACTTTCCTTTTATCACATTTACATCACCAGCAGTTCTTTAACATCTTGCCTTTCGAGTGAAGTTTGTCCACTGGAAGCACACTTGCAGAGCCAAACAATTCATGATTTATGGCTGCCCTTGTTAATACAGTAGCCATCTCAATGGCAAATTGATTAGTTAACCTGATAAGAAAGGAGAAAGAGTTAATGAATGAACAAAATTGAATATAAACATTGTACAATGTCCATTACACTGCACCAACCCAGCATAAGTAAATTTTTAAATTTCATTTGCAAATGCTGCAGACTAAACCTCGATCTATCACCTTCAAATTTGGCATGGAGTCTTAGATATGTATAAGGAACAATTTATGAAGAGTGCAGCTTTGACGAAAATTTTACTGCTTCCTCGTGTTGACCCTTTTTTTTTTTTTTTTTCCTCCACCTTTTTCTTCATCAAAAAGATAAAATTTAGCATTAAATTACTTGGAAAAGTTTGACATGTTATAAAACAAACCCAACCAATCATACTGTAACATTGAATATAAATTGAAGGTTTTATTTTTACACTATTTGTATTCAGACTATTGTTTCCATCACAATGTTTTGTCCCTTGTGCCCTCTGGCCTTCCTCTGGTGTATAGCAATCTAGGTAACTAAGCCCTTTATTTAATCTATGAGGGTAGACTTTTCTCGTTCCACTAGGGATATCATCTAGGTTTTTATTTTTTTATTGTTCAGTTATTGCGTGTCAGTTTCCACTGAGTCCAAGTACATACTACCTGACCCAAGGATTGAACTCAAAAACACCATGTCACCAAATTCAGAAACCAATGCTTTAATCAACTAAGCCATTATGGGGATTTTATGTAATCAAATATAGTTGTTAATTATGAATAAAGAATTACCTTCATATTAATGATTAACCTGTACAGTTTCTCATGGCGTAATAAAAGATACAAATGGAATTTAGATGACTGTTTCAGAAAAATTTTTAATGTCTGTAGATATCATTGGAATGGTTAGTGGAGATGAATTTAGTTTAAGAAGTGTGTGTATATAATATATATATATTAGTTTCATCCTCAAGTGTTCTTCATTCCCAAATAATACTTGAGATTGAAGATGAAACTGCCACCCAATGGTTAAGGTTTAACATTGGAATTAAACTTAAATACTGCTGACCAGTTTCAAAAAAAAAAAAAAAAAAAAAAACTATATATATATATATATAATCTTGGCTCTACTTCGGTATTGAGCACATTTTTTTTAATAAAAACAAAAATACTAAAGAATTTTGAATCAATCTAAAAGTTCTTTCCTATTATATCAATACAAACGCGCACACACACACACACACACACACACACACACACACACACACACACACATATATGTGTGTTATAAAATCACTACAAAAATAGCTATTTTGTTTCAACACTTGTGTCATCTTATCAAGTGTTAGTGTTGAATGTAGAATTAATTGTATGTATGTATGTAAAAGAAAATGTTTTATGTATGTATTTATAGAACTTGAATATAACAGCAATTTGTACTAACTCTGGCAAATGTACAGAATATACATGACCCTCTATTGAAAAAGCTTACATATAGCCAATATATTCAAGACGATATAATGGTATTTAATATTTATTACATTCCCTACTTTATGGATTGTCTTCATTATAAATCATTTTCAAAGTAATGCAGAAATGCTCTGAAAGTAACATTTGTTGAAATTCAATGGAATTTCAATAAATACAGGTAGCACAATAGTTACAATGTTGCAGGTAGGACAATAACATTGTCAAAAGAAGCTTCCAGATACAAAACATTTTTGCCAGTGAGCATTAAGTACTTCATTTTTTTTGGTGTTTGTTTTGTTTTTTTTAGCAAGGCAATAAAGTCACTAAGATGCAAGGTGTTACTGAGTGTTACAGAATATGAGAAAAAAAACTGAGAAAGAACAATAAAAGAACAGGAATTGAGAAGACACATGATAATGATAGACATTGTATTTAAAATTTTTGAAGATCAAAATTGGAAAGCCAGAAGAGAATTCCACAAGTGAGAAACATGATAAAAGAAACTGTTAGCATAGAACTTACAGTTGCATGAAGCCATTTCAATTGTAAAAATGTAAAAAGTTGACTTTCAAAAAGTTTGGTTCCCTGTTTACAAATATTGAAAATAGAACTTCTTTCCACGATACCTTTGAGTCAGCCAAACCTTAAGGACTTCCTTCTATATAATGATTTTCAGAAAATGGGAAGACCTCTTGTTGAGGTACATAGATAATCTTAAGCAAAACCTAAATTCTATTGGCATCCTTTTTCAGGAAGTGGTGTCTGATCATGTCAATTGATTTGATTGCTTTGGTGTTGTTGTTTTTTTTTTTTTTTTTTTTTTTTTTTTTTCTCCTCAGTTTATCAACCTTTTGCAGATTATTTAAGACCAGGAAATATTTCTAGATTCTCAGAATTTTTGAGCGATAATATTTACTGATGTAAATCTTACTAATTAACCCATAGTTGGAAGAGAAGAGCTAGACTAATACCTTTCCCAAGGGTATTTGTGCATAAGTGTATATAAAGAGCACTTTTCTCTTATTTCCAATTCTGAGCATTACATCCACCCTTACAGCAACCAGTATTCTCAAGCAGTCACCCATATAGGTACTGACCAGGCTTGATGTTGCTTAACTTTGGTGATTTTGCGAGAACTGGTGTTTTAATGTGATATGGCCATAAGCCTGATCATTGTAAGTAGAGGAGCAGGTGTATGAAATGTATTACAACATTTGAGAGGTCATACATTGAACATACTACAAAGCAGAACACCACTCTAATATTCCTGAAACCTTCACAAGGGATGGTGCTATTTGTTCTATGTATGGAATGTTGTATGAGTTTTAAGCTGTCTTTAAAAGTCCTTGAAGGAAAAAAACACAAGTTGTGAATCAAGGCAAAAGCATGCAGTTGAATTTGTATACACCAAAAACAATAGAAGAATCCATATGCTAAAATAAGCTTCAAAAACTGTTCACTTTTTTTTTTTTTTTTTTTTTTTTTAAGCAGTAAGGTTTGCCCTGTACAAGGTAGTTATGTTAAGGCATAGTTTGTATGGATAGGAGGGGAAGATATCAGTTGACCCTAGACTTGAACAGGTTAAGATTGTAGTGATAGGGGAAACATCCTCTTGGGAGTCAGTTCCATAGGCCGGTCATTTGTGGGAAGAAGCTGCTTAAATGAAACTTACTTCTTGCTGGAATACAGAGGAAATGGGAGTGGTTTGCTCCTATGCAAGTGGTATGGGGAGTCCCAGCAGTGATGGTCAGAACTAGTGGAACTAGGAAATACAGTTCGTCCAAGTACTTTCCATGGTTGTAGTGAGACTTACCACATCTCGCCTGTGAAAGAAAGTGTAGAGTGGAAAATAATTCTTCTCCAACAAGGACTTGGAGACACTCCTGCCCAGATATGGCAACAGTTCTCCATTTTCGGCCTGATCTGGCTTTTATAAAGTTAGAGGATAGCCTAAGGAGTTAGGTACTTACTAGAGTGGTTCAGGGAGCTGATCATTTTACCTGTATCTTTAGCGATGGATCATATGTAGGAATTCCTCTTGAGGTTGGATGTGAGTTTGAGGTCTAATATCCTCTCAAGACAGTGGGCTTTCTCAAAGGGACATCCATTCATTGTGAGTAGATGTAGTTTGAGGTCTGATTGGTGGTGATGTAATACAACCAGTTTGGTTTTAGAGGCATTGAATGTAACTAGTCAGTTTTTTCCCCATTGGGAAGTTTGTGTTAGATCGGAAGAGAGGTTAGCTGTCAATCTGCCAAATTTGCTAAAGATAATATTCAACACAGATAGAAGAAAGCAATTATGAAAATTATTATTGAAAGAACTTATCATATCTCTTTCCCTTTTTATATCAAGGTTTCCAAACTGCAACCTGTTGGAATTTTGGGGTACCCTGGTATATTAGTGAGCCAGCCAAAATGTATTTTTTTTTTTTTTTTTTTTTTTTTTTTTTTTTTGAGAGTTAGCTTGAACATTCATGAATCTATCATGCCAACCATCATGGTCTGGCAATCAAGGTCATTAGGGAGGCATAACATAGCTGGTCAATGTAGATGTTTGCTCCATATCTAAGTGTCCAGAACAGTTGATCACTCAAGAGTTTTTGTTTGGTTTGCCAGCAGTGCCCTGCAAAGCACATTTACCCGCAAAGCGCATTTCTCCAAGTGCTACAATAATTTATTCAAGTCTATAATTAACATTGCCGCCTTCTCCTATCCATATAAACTGCCTTCTTGTGTAACCATCTACCTCGAGTGGGCCTCTGGGCCTTGTTCAAGGTGAACCTTACTGCAAAAGAAAAAAAAAAAATTCTGTGTTCACATAAGATCATAGAAATATCAGGGATGGGTCCATAGAGCTGTGATTTACTTGGATGTTGTCTCCAGATTTTGAATATAGCTCTCAGCATTTGAATGTATGTTCCATCAAGCTTAGGCTCTAGGGTTTTAGTTAATATCTGGACAGTGGCACTATGCGTTAACACCATCTCTATAATAGCTTGAAAGTCATGAACATTAAATCATGAAAAATGTAACTCTTTTTTTCCTCCATTTTTTTTTTTTTTTTTTTTTTTTTTTTTTTTTTTTAATGTAAAATGAAATATTTTAAATTCACAATCTATACACAGACAAGTTGAAATGTCATAAAGATGTTAAAAACTTTTGTCCTAACCCAATATAAACTTGAAGCAAAATGATATCAGCATATTAGAAAAAAAAAAAAAGGCCCTTAGTTTAAACTTATACCAAGAAGATAGCAGTCGATTTAATATAGATAAAAAAAAGTGAAAATGTCATAATGATTAATGGGTTTGTATTGAGCCAGCTAAGGGCATTTCTCATTTGAACTTTTCAAATGTTAAGACAGTAATATTATAAGTTTTTGCTGTAGTAACAATTGTAAGTCATAATTATGGTGTTAGAACATTGGTTTGGGTGTTGCAATCAATAGTTGAAAGACTTCAAGAAGGAAAATATGATTGCATGTATTTTTGTGTTGGACAGTTGCCAGAGGTTTTCTCCCAGTGTTCT
This sequence comes from Acanthosepion lycidas, assembly GCA_963932145.1. Lineage (NCBI taxonomy): Eukaryota > Metazoa > Mollusca > Cephalopoda > Sepiida > Sepiidae > Acanthosepion > Acanthosepion lycidas. The sequence goes on from OZ010606.1 coordinate 34,282,765, forward strand.
GCTTGTATTCCACAATTGTTTTTCCCTTGGGCTACTTCACCAATTTTCCATTTTTTTCCTGTGCCTTCCCACTCTGAAACTCATAGGATGTGGTTACAAGTAATTACAATCTATGTATTATGCATATATCAACATATACACAGAACCATGCATACACTCATTGACTTTGTTTGACACTGTATCACAACAATAGTGATACACCTAGTGAGAATCACACTCATTGCAGTATGAATGTTCTCAAATAAACTTGCTAGGGAAGGTCACCATTTCATGTTCAGTGCTTCTTTTTCCATACATAATTTCAGATGCACAATATAAATTCTATATTCCCATTAATTCTTGTAAAAATATTCAAATATATTTATCATTTTTCAAATAATTTAAATTTATTAATTTAATCCTTATCCTCCTGGCATCATTTTAAACTGACACCTTCCTCTCCCTACACTGATCATTTTGCTTAAAGTTTGTATCTTGATTTCAAATGAAGACTTTAAAATTTTCCAATTTATTTGTGAAATTTCCATTCCAGAATTAAAGTTTAAAGGCATGCGGGTGAAAAAAAAGGAAAATGTTAGGAATGCATGACCTTTTTTTTTTTTTTTTTTTTTTTTTAAAACACATAATGACTAATGGAAGGTAGAAGTTTGTTGATTTACCGTGTTGGAACAAAAATGAAAACAAATGCATATGCACAAAAACAAACATGTGCACACCCAAAAATTACTTGCACACATACATATTTTGTGTATTTGGGCAGCAACCCCACCTTTTTTTTTTTTATACAAGTTTCGTTGCTTTAAGTGTCTGAATCATATGCACAAATTTATAACATACTTTCAACATGGAGAATGCATGGATAAAAAATAATAAACTTTTCATTTATTTTGTACCAATTCTGAAGGATTCTATCTCTCAACTTGGATACTTGAAGTAAAAAGCATAAAATGTTAACGACTCATTTTCTCTCTCTCTCTCTCTCTCCTCCTTATTTTCTTTTCCTCCTTATTTTCTTTTCCTCCTTATTTTCTTTTCCTCCTTATTTTCTTTTCCTCCTTATTTTCTTTTCCTCCTTATTTTCTTTTCCTCCTTATTTTCTTTTCCTCCTTATTTTCTTTTCCTCCTTATTTTCTTTTCCTCCTCCTTTTTCTTTTCCTCCTTTTTCTTTTCCTCCTTTTTCTTTTCCTTCTTTTTCTTTTTCTTTTCCTTTTTCTTTTCCTTTTTCTTTTCCTTTTCCTTTTTCTTTTCCTTTTTCTTTTCCTTTTTCTTTTCCTTTTTCTTTTCCTTTTTCTTTTCCTTTTTCTTTTCCTTTTTCTTTTCCTTTTTCTTTTCCTTTTTCTTTTCCTTTTTCTTTTCCTTTTTCTTTTCCTTTTTCTTTTCCTTTTTCTTTTCCTTTTTCTTTTCCTTTTTCTTTTCCTTTTTCTTTTCCTTTTTCTTTTCCTTTTTCTTTTCCTTTTTCGTCACAAGCAACACCAATTTGGTAAATATAAGATTTTCATTATTTTAAACAAACACAAGTACATACACATGCAACTCGTTTTTTTTGCCTTCAATCTGAAACCTAATTGGCAAAAGGAATAGTTTTTTTTTTTTTTTTTTTTTTTTTTTTGTTTGAAACCTTATACTTTCATGAACGTTTTTACAATTGTCAATAATATATACACACACTCACCTTTTCTTTACCAGCACATTTTGTCCACTGAGGAACTTTTTCATGGTAGACATGTATTTATCAACAAATGTAAAAATTATATTAGGAGAAATAACAGGCAAAATTTATTAACAGCTACAAGTGAAAGGAAGTTGTGGAGAGCCATGATCGCATACGTCCTGAAGGGGCATGGCACATAGATGAAAACATTGCAAATTATTTAAAGAGTTAAAAAAAACTTCTTTTAGATTAAAGTTTTTACCACAAGCAAATATAAACCTTGTAAAACGTGTCTCTAATGGCCTCAATTCTTGTTTTCTTCCCATATTATTGTTTTTAAATAGCCATGAATTGCTTGTGGAAAATCAGGGATTTCAAATATTCTTTTCTAAGCAAATATCTTTTAAAATAATGAGATAATACAGTGCATTACAAATTGATTTGATTCAAATTAATTTTTGAAATGTAATTTGAAGTTTTACAGTTTGTATCAAATTGGTTTCACAATTCTAAATGAACATTTTCTTAGAATTGAAAGTCTTTGGAGATGAAAATAAATGCAGTCGGGTTATGGCTAATTTTTTTTTTTTTTTTTTTTTTTAAGTGGAGGAATATGATTATTACAGGCTCAGGAATATAAAATATAAAGATATGTGCATATAATAAGTGTCACACATACATTTTTTCCCTCTTTCTCACTCTTTCAAACATGTCAAAATAGATATGTTTTGGAATAGGTCAAAATAGATGTATACAAAGAAATAAAAATAAAAGAAGCACCCCTCTCTCTGTTTCCACCCTCTCCACATCCTTCTCTCTCTCTACAAAACATGTCAAAATTGATGTTTTCCAAATTTATATACATAGAAATTTAACATTTCCCCCCAAAATTCTCTCTGTCTCCACCCTCTCTCCTTATTTATTTTTGTGTAAGCATAAGTTGATTATTTGTATAGGGCATCAAAAAGGGTTTCAGGTTACTACTGCCATCTTTGTCATGAGAACTGTATGAAAAACCTGTTTACCAAATATTTTGGCAGAAAGAGAACATGTACTGATTGACCTTTCATTAGCCAGTTTCATCTTACAACAGATGATGCACATTCATTTGCTAGTGCTACTAAACACAAGCTTCACACGCACAAAAAATAAAACCATGTCATTTTCTTTTTATTTCTGTGCTTCTTATATAAATAGATTTTATTTATATATTAGGTTACCTGGCAGTCATAAATAACGGTGATGTTTAAGTTTTTGATACTTTAAGTATGCTGCAAATAAAAAAAAAATACTACTTGTCTGTAAGCTAAAAATAATTGTGAACAATTAACCTTGAAAAATGGTTTCAGCTTGAAATTCATAAGTTAGCAACTATGATAAGCAATTAAAGATGACTATAATGGCTAACATTTTGTAACTATAACAGCAAAGATGTATCATAATTAGATATTAATCCATTAATACACACCATTTCAAAAATGAAACTGAGCATTAATTTGTTATAGGCTGAAAACTTAAATTATCAGATTTTTTACAAGCTTATATTGTTTTATTTTTATCCTTATAAGTTTATAATAATGTATGTTTTTGTAGAAATCCAGAATATGGCTTCCTTTTTTTTTGCTTAGTGAAAACCTAAAATTAATATGGCTTTTTTGTCTTTGTAAAAACTAAGATTAATATGGCTTTTCTTTTCTTTATAGAAACCTAGAATTAATATGGTTTCTTTGTTGAAATATAAAATTGTTTTTTCTTTATTTTACAAACTGAGAATTGTTTCTTGTTTCTTCTTCTTGTTGTTTCGTCTCCTTTCTTGTTTCTTCTTCTTGTTGTTTCGTCTCCTTTGTTGTTTCGTCTCCTTTGTTGTTTCGTCTCCTTTGTTGTTTCGTCTCCTTTGTTGTTTCGTCTCCTTTGTTGTTTCGTCTCCTTTGTTGTTTCGTCTCCTTTCTCCTTTTTGTTTCTTTTTCCTTCTCCCCAGCTATGGGTTAATTAGTAACACTTAATCATTATCTCCACACACCCCAAATTTTTACAATCTAAAAATATTTTCTAGCTTTAAATAACCTGCAAAGAGTTCATAAGCCATAGAAAAAATGAATGAATGAATCAAACCAACCTTTCCCACAGACACAACATTGCAAGCTTATTGCTACTTCTTGTTTTGTTTCTTTTTTCCTTCTTGTTTTGTTTCTTTTTTCCTTCTTGTTTTGTTTCTTTTTTTCCTTCTTGTTTTGTTTCTTTTTTTCCTTCTTGTTTTGTTTCTTTTTTTCCTTCTTGTTTTGTTTCTTTTTTTCCTTCTTGTTTTGTTTCTTTTTTTCCTTCTTGTTTTGTTTCTTTTTTTCCTTCTTGTTTTGTTTCTTTTTTTCCTTCTTGTTTTGTTTCTTTTTTTCCTTCTTGTTTTGTTTCTTTTTTTCCTTCTTGTTTTGTTTCTTTTTTTCCTTCTTGTTTTGTTTCTTTTTTTCCTTCTTGTTTTGTTTCTTTTTTTCCTTCTTGTTTTGTTTCTTTTTTTCCTTCTTGTTTTGTTTCTTTTTTTCCTTCTTGTTTTGTTTCTTTTTTTCCTTCTTGTTTTGTTTCTTTTTTTCCTTCTTGTTTTGTTTCTTTTTTTCCTTCTTGTTTTGTTTCTTTTTTTCCTTCTTGTTTTGTTTCTTTTTTTCCTTCTTGTTTTGTTTCTTTTTTTCCTTCTTGTTTTGTTTCTTTTTTTCCTTCTTGTTTTGTTTCTTTTTTTCCTTCTTGTTTTGTTTCTTTCTCTATCTATTATTAATATCTCTTTCTTATGGGTTTATAAGACATTTTAGAGTGAGACACTGTTTGTTCAAGTAAATAAAAAAAAGTCATCAAAAATATAAAATTTATTTAAAATCTATTTTCTGTTTTGGCCTAATGATAAAAGTGGAAATTGAATTTTTTTTTTTTTTTTTTTTTTTATTGTCTGCACAAAGAAGAGTAAAATATCTTTTTTTGTGGGAATACAATATTGTTTCTCTTTTGACCTCTGTCTATTTTTCTTTCTGAAGGTTCTGCCAAATAAAGTAATGCTTGTGGCTATTTAATTGTTTGGAATATAGCCACAACACCTTATTAGTGCTTCTGGACCAACAGGCTCAAGAGAATATAATTGAAATAACTCTTCTGTGCTTATTGGTTTAGTGCTTGATAACTGATTATCATGGTTTGGGCTGCCACTCATGGTCACCTTTTTTGCGTGCCTAATGGAATATTGCTGCTATATCTGGATTGGCGCTACGCAATCTACACTTTACAGCCATGACAATTCAAAAGCATCTGTGCAGCCTCTTTCCCACAGGCTTATGCCCAAATCATGTTTAAACACTGGTTCCTGTACAGCCACCAAAGTTAAGCAGCACTGAGCTAGCTTAGTACCTAGATGGGTGAATGTTTGGGAATACCAGATGATGTATGTTTGGATGTGTAGGTGGTGTAATCAATAATAGATTGGACTTGTTAATCAGATAACTGATTTCCAACTCACATTGGGTTCATTATATTCACTTACAGGTGAATACACAGAGTACCTAATTATATTCTCTGGAATATAAATGTATAGAAACTACCATGGCTACAAAGTGAGGGATCAGTTTATCTTGATTGTAATATAAAATTGATCCTCCACTTTATATCCACATTATAATTTCTTGTTTATCAAATTCTAATTAGGTATGAATCCACCTCTTTTCCCTCAATCCAGCTATGGGTTAATTCATAAGACTTAGTAAACTATTATTTCCAAAAACAAATTCTTACACTCTAAAAATATTCTCTAGCTTTAAATAATCTGCAAAGCCATAGAAATGAATCAATCAGTGAAATACTGATTAGCTACACTGGCATGTCTTTTTGATTTATTTACATTCTCTGGAATATAAATGTATAGAAACTACCATGGCTACAAAGTGAGGGATCAGTTTATATATTGATTGTAATATAAAATTGATACTCCGCTTTATATCCACATTATAATTTCTTTATCAAATTCTGATTAGGTGTGAATCCACCTCTTCTCCTCAGCTATGGGTTAATTAGTAATACTTAATCATTATTATCTCCACACATCCCAAATTTTTACAATCTCAAAATATTTTCTATCTTTAAATAACCTGCAAAGAGTTCATAAGCCATAGAAAAATGAATCAACCAAACCAACCTTTCCCACAGACACAACATTGCAAGCTTATTGCTACTCTATTTCCATGGAAACTGTTCAGACAAGCTATATTTCCTAGTTCCACCAGTTCAAACCTTCACAGAGTTGAAGCATTCTCATTCCCTTTGTATTGCATTGGTAAGAAGGAAGTTCTATTTGCACATCTTCTTCCCAAGAGTTTTGTGGATCAGAGAATGTTTCTCCAAACATTACACTCTTAACATTTTCAAGCCCAAGATCAACTGTTATCTGTACTACGCATCCTCATAATTTGCACTTCTTAATTCCTTTATAAAACTGCTTCTTTCAGTAGCCCTCTATCTTGAGTGGCACTTGGGCCTTGTATTGGGTAAACAATAACATAAAAAAAAACAAAAAAAATTCATATACACAATGAGTATACATGTTTTTTATGTCCATATACACACACACACGTACACACAGAGTACCTAATTATATATTTGCAAATTGATTATTTTTATAGGAGTATCAACAGAATATTTGTGCTTGTCTGGGACTCCTACATCAACTATTATAGGAAAGCAAGAAGAAAGGGCCACTCATCAATTGTAAGAAGACAGAATGTTTGATTATTAGCAAAAATGATATTGGAGTTGTCAATCAGGAAAGTAAAGAAATTTAAATGTCTCTTAGATGTTTTTAACAGATGATGGAAAAGACAACATTGAAATCTCGAGGTATTGAAATAAAGAAAAATCGTCTCAGACTCAGAAGCTAAACAAATTATTAGTAGGAATATTTATAATTTGGACTAATGTTTAATATTTTCTTTTTGACATCTGGGTTTTTTGTTTTTGTTTTTTTTTTTTTTTTTTTTTTTGTTACATAAGTTTAAAGAAATTTTTTCTGAACCTCTTGTGTCATATTAACATGACTTTTCCAAACAGCACTTACTGTATACAAAATAGCTTGCTAACAGCAATTTCATGGTTGAGCACTGTAGGTGATCTTAGACTGGTACAATGCCACAAGTATGGGGAACCAGTAATGATTACTTATTATAGTCTAACCATATTAGTATTTAACTGATGCAGAAAATATTTAAATCTTTTCATGACTATAATTAAGCAGTCCTGATATAGAATAACTTATTGCTTTGTCATGGTATTAATTTCAGTCCTTAAGTATTTATAAGTTAAATTCTTATTGGGATAGTCAGTTGTTGGTTGAATTGGTTAAGTGACTGAGCTTGGGATGAACATCTGTCTGTACCACTAAAAGTAAATCAGGTATGGTTCCAATAAAAAAACAGGGTAGTTAACCCCCCCCCCCCCCAAAAAAAAAACAAGCTCCTATAACAGTTCTTATTTAGTTGCCCTCACACCTGGATTACCTACCTACCTACCTACCTTATCACTGACTGCAATAACTTCTTTTTTTTTCTCTCCTCCAGACAGAAGAGTTTTACAAATGTTCTCAATTTCAATAGTCTTCTGTCTCTTGGCCAAAGTTATTTTAATAGGCCTATTTATTGCATATCTTGTTTACTTTTGGAATGAAAAGCTAAACTTACTATGAATTTATTCTTCCTAATATTTCCAGAGCAAAATACAGTGTACTTAACATGTATTCATACTTTTTTTTGTGTGTTTTGTTGTTTTGTTTTGTTGTTTTGTTTTGTTTTGTTTTGTTTTGTTGTTTTGTTTTGTTGTTTTGTTTTGTTGTTTTGTTTTGTTGTTTTGTTTTGTTGTTTTGTTTTGTTGTTTTGTTGTTTTGTTTTGTTGTTTTGTTTTGTTGTTTTGTTTTGTTGTTTTGTTTTGTTTTGTTTTGTTTTGTTTTGTTGTTTTGTTTTGTTGTTTTGTTTTGTTGTTTTGTTTTGTTGTTTTGTTGTTTTGTTTTGTTGTTTTGTTGTTTTGTTGTTTTGTTGTTTTGTTGTTTTGTTGTTTTGTTGTTTTGTTGTTTTGTTGTTTTGTTGTTTTGTTGTTTTGTTGTTTTGTTGTTTTGTTGTTTTGTTGTTTTGTTGTTTTGTTGTTTTGTTTTGTTGTTTTGTTGTTTTGTTTTGTTTTTGTTGTTGTAAAAATAATGTAATTTACAAAATTACTCTCCATTTATCTGTTAACTAAAAATAATCTTTGATGAATGAACTATATTTTTATTTGTCAAGTTTAAAATTTAATATCAGGTTGGTGCAAAAATAATGACGCAATAATGTCGTTTTTTGACATTTTTTAACGTCAAAAAACGACATTATTACGTCATTATTTTTGCACCAACCTAATAACTTAAATACTGTTTTATCTATTGTCTTATCAGAAAAGTCCAATACAGTTTGCTTTTATTTATATAAAGGAGGAGGAGTAATATTAGTTGTTACCAACGCACACACAACCAAATATCAGGGTATTTTTTGTTTTGTTTTTTTTTTTTTTTTTTTTTTGTTTTGGAAGGGTTTCTTGGTCAAACAGAATTTTTCAGTGTACACACACACACACACACACACACACACACCCTAATCCCTTAAGGTTTTAAGTTGCAATGTTTTAGAAAAAATTACAAGTAAACCATTTAATGGATTATTTTGTGTGTGTGTGTGTGTGTGCGCATATATTCTTTGCAGGACATTATCAGTTAACTCTTGATTTTTGGACAGAACCAAAAATATTTGAGCATTTTATTATATTTTGGCAAAACAAATTTTTTATCCTGAACTACTTACACCTAGCAGCAACAACCAGGGTTAAAATTTTACTCATTTCTCACCTAAATGTGGAAATTTCATAACTTACAAAATGATAAAAAAAAAAAAAAAAAAAAAAAAATTCTGCTTGACAACAAGGATTCTAGCTAAATGTGTGCAGTTTATATCATGTGCCGTTATATGCCATACATGATATACACTTAATTGATCATTTGACACATTACTGATGAAGTAGACTTTTTCCAGCAGTAGGTTGCCATTTCTTTCTGTGGTAGACCGGTTGCCATCCAAGGCTATAGAACCCAGTCTGTCCCGCTATTTATCCATAGCTGGGGGAGAAGGGGATTCATGTTTTCCAAGGGTATTAGCATGTAAGTGAATGTAATGAATTCAAAATTGACTCTGATTCCTCAATCCGAGCCTCTATCCATTACTCCACCAGGTACATACATTTTTATATAACAGTATTTTAATTCTGAAAATAAAATCAATTTTTTTTATGCTTTATGCTTGCTCTGTGTATTTAGAATTTTTTTCATATTTTCTGTACATAGTATCTATACCTTTTGATGAGGATTTTGTGGCTTATTTTACAATTATTATATAATATGTAAATATATATATATATATATATATATATGGTTGGATAGATGTGAGCTTGTGACCCTGGGTTTCACGCATTAGCGATCGTCAGACAAACTGATTAATTTTTTCAAAAATTTGGGTTTATGTAGATTGCGTGTATTGGTGTTATTGTGGAAGTGGTGGGGGGAAACTATATGTATGTGAAAAGTGTGTGTGTATATATATATATATATATATATATATATAAAAAAGGTTGGTGCAAAAATAATGATGTAATAATGTCGTTTTTTGACGTATTTTTTAACAACATTATTACGTCATTATTTTTGTACCAACCTAATATATTATATGCGCTGTACTTATGAGAAAGCGCTCAATATCAGAGATAGAGCTAACATATTTGGTTAGATTGATGTGAGTTTGTGACCCTGGGTTTCACGCTTTTGCGATCGTCAGACAAACTGATTAATTTTTAATTTTTCGGATACGACATATGTATGTATATGGGTGGTGTTGTCTATACATACGCATTTGTATGTTGAATGTAGCAATTAAAAAAAATTAATCAGTTTGTCTGACGATCACAAAAGCATGAAACCCAGGGTCACAAACTCACATCAATCGAACCAAATATATATATATATATATATATATATATATATATATATATATATATATATAGTCTGTGTGTGTTTTGGGGCATTTTGTTTTTCTTTCTTTTTGTACGCACATGATTTTGCATTTTTTTTTTTTTTTTTTTTTTTTTTTAACTGTGCATGTGTACTTTGGTTTTTGTCTTTGAACCAACATTAAAACAGTGATTATCGGTGAATGTCAAAAAAAAAAAAGAAAAAAAAGCAGATTGCTTGATATAAATAGCTAAAGCATTTTAAATGTCACCTGTTTCTATTGTAGCACATGACCTCCTTTTCTTTCTTTTTTTTTTTTTTTTTTTTTTTTTTTCCACCTATCTAAACTATAATTATAAACTAAACAAATTCACTGAAATATATTGAAAAATTTTAAAGTCTTCATTTGAAATCAAGAGAAATGTAAACGAAATGGTCGCAATACATGGTTGAGAGAAGTCAGTTTAGACTGATGCCAGGAGGATATAGATTAAAAGGATGAGAATAAAATTTTGATACTTATTTCTAGAATTCAGTTGGATAGCAATATTGGTAACAAAAGTACTGTGGCAATTTTAAACGCATTTTTTTTAATTAAGTAAAAAAAAAAGTGGTTTTACTTTTTCAATACTAAAAATGACATGTATATTTATATAATACAGGGTGGGTAGAAAGATACTTTATATTTAATATTGCAAATAATTTTATTAATTATTGGTTGATTTTCACAAAATATCTTATTTTGAACAATATAATTGTAGAAGAGTGGTCCGTGTCCAGGGTAAGATGATAAACTATATCCGACAGCAAGGCCTTTGATCAGGATGTTTTGTGGAGGGTGGAACCACCTCTTAATTGCTGGTGTTGCCAGCTATGGGCAAGTAGTTAGCTCAAAACATTATGAAAGTATAAAAATAGGTTTTAATTCCAGCAATACCTTTTTGGAAAAATTATTACCAGAAATACATTTTTGAAGATAAAATTATTCCCTGCAAGACATTTATTACCAGCAGTACATGTTTTTAAAAAAGAAAAATATTATCAGCAATACATCTTTGGGGGAAATATATTGTCAGCATTAAATAACCCATTGAGGTTGATATGTCATGAAACAAACCAAGCTAAACAGAGTGGAATGAAAGTTTTGTCACCCCCCCCCCCAACACACACTTCTCTCCCAAACTGTTGTGCTCAGTCCCTGTTGTCTTCGATATGTCCTGTGAGTGTCAAATTTTCCAAGCCCTCCTTCCTCATGTGCCTTAAACACAAAATTGCCCAAGACTGACAATACAGCCAAATAATCTTTGTATTGATGTTATGATAATAAGTTACATGAACATAGTATCCCTCAAAAACAATCATTACATACATGCAAATATATATATGTATATATACATGGTGGAGTAGTGGATAGCAGCTTGGATTGAGGAAACGGAGAGCTGAGTTCGAATTCCAGTTAAATCCATTACATTCACTTACGTGCTAATACTCTTGGGAAAAGTAGGAATCCTCTATAAGTAAATAGCAGGACAGACCAAGTTCTATAGCCTTGGATGGCAACTGGTCTAGAAGGACAACTCTCAGTTCAAAACCTGCGGAGGGTTGTTTGGAGACCTTGTGGCACGTTTTGCACCAGATCTCTGTATTTGGCTCTTCAAAAAGTGTTTGGTTCTGCACAAAGCCTTCACCACTATAATCAAATCATATGTGCTGGTGTCTGGGCTGTCAGTTCCTTGGAACTGAGCTGCTTGACTCTCATACATTGAATACTATGGGAGAGTTCACTATATATATATATATATATATATATATATATATATATTCGTTTTCCTCTTATTACTGAGAGTAAAAACAAGAACAAAATCTATTTCCATACCTGAGAATGTCTGTAGGAACAGACGAAAGCTTGTAAAGATAAAGACCTTATGCAACCGAAATTTATAAACGAGGATCATATCATTCATGTACAGGTTTGGGGTTTATGTATCTTATTTGAATTGTTTGCGACAATGGATTCTCGCCAATTAAATCATTAACCTCTGTATTTGTTTTTTGTATTAATGATTCATGAATTATATATATATATATATATATATATATATATATTCCGTAGAGTTGATAATTAATGGTAATTATGAGCTTTCCTCTATGGAACCTAAACTTTATGAATTTAAATGTTGTATTAGATTGGCAGCAAGGTTTCATCATTTTACAGTTGAAATAACTAGACGTAACAATAAGTTCTATGCTAACAGTTTCTTCTATCATATGTTTCACTTGTGGAACTCTTGTGGCTTCTTGCTTTTCCTGTCAACTTTGATACTGCATTTAAATTTTTGAAGATCAATCATTATCTTCTGTCTTATTCATTCCTGTTCCTTTGTTCTCTCTCTCTCTCTCTCTCTCTCTCTCTTTTTAATAGTTTTTTCCTCATATTTGCTAACACTCAGTAACACCTTTGTTTCTTAGTGACTCTGTTGCTTTGCTTAGGGGGAAATGAAAAAAAAAAATTATACAAGGGAATTGTGAAATGCTTTATGACCAATTTTAAAATAATCAGATTTGGTCAGGTTCTTTGAAGTGGGGATTAGGCCGAGAACTTTTCAGCATCACTTGTAGAAATTGGAGGTAAAAGTGGGGAAAAATGTTTGGTTTGAACATCCTTAGTTAAAAATTTCAAAGATATAATTGGAGATATTCCTAAGCTTATAACAAAACTTTGACTTAAATTACTGTGAAACAACATAAAGCTTTATTCATGAACTACAAATTATCAGATGTTTATTTCATGTGCTTACTGTGAAACTGCATAAAGTTTTTGAATAATAATACTTCCAGGCTGAGAAGCCGGGTGTGAGAAAGAAATTTTGATTAATCTCATTAGATTATAATTTGGCAGGTAAATAAGAACTGAAGATTCTTACAAGGTTCAAAGGTGAAGAATCCAGTTTTACTTGAATAAATTGTGAAAGTTGGAAGGAGACACAAAAATGTGTGAAAAATGTTTTTTAATTACATAAGTGTATGTGCATAAATTATATTAGGTTGGTGCAAAAATAATGACATAATAATGTCGTTTTTTGACGTTAAAAATACGTCAAAAAACGACATTATTACGTCATTATTTTTGCACCAACCTAGTAATAGCAGCAGATAAAAATGACCTTGGGTGAAGCAGACATTTGTCAAGATTACATGACTTTATGTATTATTTGTTGCTAGAAGTTTAAAAACTTGGTCATATGGTCAACTGGTAGACATGCTTGAAAAAACTACTGGTGTCCAGTTATATATTCAATTTCAAAAACGTTAAAAAATAACAAGAGTCTAAAATGCAAAAGTCAGTTAGTCTTTTGTGTGCTGTGTCCCTTCAAGACATTGGCAATCATGGTTGTAAACAATTTCCTGCCCTTCTTGATAAATTTTGTCTACTCTCCTAAACCTTGTTCCACCATCCATTTACTCAAGCTTGCCAGGTAGGTTGCGCATTGTTTTCTTCAGTCCCTCTTTTCTTCAGTCCCTCTTTTCTTCAGTCCCTCTTTTCTTCAGTCCCTCTTTTCTTCAGTCCCTCTTTTCTTCAGTCCCTCTTTTCTTCAGTCCCTCTTTTCTTCAGTCCCTCTTTTCTTCAGTCTGTTCTGTGAGTATAAAATTTTTCAAGCTATCTTTTCTCATTAGTTGCTCAAGAAATTTGAACTATTTCTTCCTGATGTTAACTATAATTGCCATTTTATTTCCATTTTCTCTAAAATTTCATTGTTGCTCAAATGATCAGTCAATGGTATTTTTGGCATCCTTCTGTAGAACCACATTTCCACTGCTTCAAATCTCTTCATCTGTGAAGAGAGTGTCCATTATTCACTGCTATATTGGAAGACTGCTACTATATAGCAATTCAGTACTTTTGTTTTTATTAGGTTGGTGCAAAAATAATGACGTAATAATGTCGTTCTTTGACGTATTTTTTAATGTCAAAAAACAACATTATTACGTCATTATTTTTGCACCAACCTAATAACAAAATCTTTCTATTTCCTAATACTTAGCCTTTTGGAAGGCATCTTTTGCTATCCAAATGTGCCTTCCCAGATAGTTAAATTTTTGTACTTGTTTGATTTTGGCATCTTCAATTTGTAATTTGTCTGTTTGGCTGTTCCTTTTGCTGACAATCATGCATTCTATCATCTTGCAATTGGTGTTTAGGCCTTTCTTTTCACTTTACCTCCTGTAGGAATTTTTGTAGTTCCTTTCTTTGTCTGTTATCAACACTGTGTCATCTGCATATCTTAGGTTGTTAAGACTGTGGCCGCTAATAATAAATCCTGCTAGGACTTCCAATTCTCTTGGAATAAATCCGTTAAGACACATCATTGTTTTCTACCCCTTTCTATTTTTGTATATTTACTTCTTTCTGTCCATATGCAGGCAGTTTGCTGTCGGTAAACTCAACATTTAAAATGAAAATGCTGTAATTGTTTTTGGTTTTGAGGTGGCACCTAAAGAAAAATTTTGATACAGTCTCTTTTGATTGGATAGTTCTATTTCTTTTAGGATTGAATTTCATCTTTTCTATCCTGACTCCTTGTCAGATATATAAAATGGGTTTGAATGTTCACTTTCTAGCCATGAGACCCATGTTTGAATCTCATCATGTTCAGTTTGTCAGGAATCAGGAAGGTGACTCCTAGATGTTATCAGCCTGGAGAGGCATTCCCAGCATGTGGCACTTTTTCAAAAGTACCTGAAAACCATAACATACCATGCCCAAGTTTTGTGAGTGAAATTGGGTAGAAGAATTATTCATTGATGGTTGTACTGACACAAAGTAGTCATGAGTGAAGTGTATGAGTGTATGGGCCTTGTTCAAACTGTTGATCATGCTGGGTGATGCGCTTGCTTGCTCTCTCTCTCTCAAACTAACTACTAAGGTTTGCTCAGCATAGTTACAGTATAATCCATGGGTAGGATCTATAGGTATGAACAAACACAAATGTTCCTGTGAAAAAAAGAGATTTTTATATAATATATTTATGTAGTAATCTTCCTTTTAAACATCTTTCATTAAATATGACAGATAAGGTAAATATAATTAATTTTTGTTATATAAAGTTCACCCCCAAGCAAGACACTAGTCACGAAGATACAAGGGGTTACTGTGTGTGGAAGAATTATAAAACATACATTACTTGAGTGAGAACAAAAGAAGAGTAATCAGGACAGTAGATAGTAATTAACACACACACACACACACACACACATATATATAATGGACTCTCCTGTTGGTTTCGACATATGAGGATCTGACAACTTAATTGTTTCAGTTATGAAATTTTGTGTGATAATTTTAAGTGGCACTTAAGACTCGCAAGTGATTTACAAAGGAGGTCACATATGGAGCGAGAGTGAGGATTGTGGAATGAGATCACTGTTAAATTGGCTGATCATTTAGATCTTGCTCTTGCTTCTTGAAGATGATTCAGACAAGCAGATTGAAAACTACTGAGTCCACTAAAACATGTTGATCTCCATTCTACCCGCTCCAAGGCTAAGTGCTCAAGAGTGTTATGTGGTATATTGACAGCTGACAAGTGTGTGTGTATATATATATAATATATATATATATATATATATATATAAAGGTGTTAGAAAAACAGTGCTCAATGTTATATATTAGTAAATATACATATCCCATACAAGCAGGAAATCTTCAGTAAGTATTTTGCACCTGAAGATTGCATGAAACTTTGAGTTGTGCTATCGACATGGGATATTATACACATATATATATATGACTGAACTACTGACAGCATGTTGTTATTCATTACAATCTCCATGACACAATGCCTTGATAATATTACAAATCTTTTATGAAACTTTTTTTTTTCTTTTTTTTTTTACCATGTCTCTTAAATTTTACAAGTAACCAAAAGAAGTTTCAATTTAAAGACTATCGTCCAGCATCAAATAAATATAAAATAAACTATTGCCCAGAATGAAAAGAAATTTGATTATTTGTGATAAAATTTCCTTGTAACTTTATTTGTAAAATTTTACAAAAAAAAATGACTTCATGGTTGTAGACATAATGAAATAACTTACTTGCAATCTATTTACAGTGACTTACATGGAGCAATGTTACTTAAGATATAAAAGAGCAGAAAATAAAATTTGAATAGCTCTCTTTAAAGCAGTTTGAGACTTTTCCAATGTATTGATTATAAAAAAAAAAAAAAAAAAATAAATAAAATACTTATTCCAGTTAATTTGATAAAGAATTACCTGTTGTAATGATTTTTCCAATTATTGATTTTATTTCTGATTATACAAAAAATTGCAACTCAAAAACATTAAAGCAATGTCTAACTTTTTCATTAAGTTGATTGTTTTTTTGTCTTTTATTTTACACTTTTCAAATTATCAAGACAATATATAGCTTAGTGGTTACAACATTGAAACATTTGGAAACTAATAAAATGCTTTTTGAATATTTAACATTAGTTCGTTTGCAGGAGTAACAATAAATGCTAAAAGATAATAAAGGGTGTTTCATTAAGACAGATCAGTCAACAGTAAATAAATCAGTGTTATTGGTGAAAATTTATTTATTCTATTGAGTCATGGTATTTATGTGTGAAAAATAATATTGCCAAAGTGTCTGCCAAAGCTTCAGTGACACACCTCCACTCAATGGTAAAAAATTTTGATGACATCTCTGCATAGTTGCCCCTCAATCTCACCAATATGCCTTATCTCATCCTTCAGCTGTTGAATTGTTGTTGGATTGTTTGCATAGACCTTACCCCAAAGGAAGAAATCTAAAGGCCTCAAATCACACGATCATGGTAGCAAATTGACTTCGCTGTTTCGAGAGATGATGTGACCTGGGAACTTCTCATTCAAATTCTGTTTGACGTCCATTTCATAATAGGCTTCGATAATGTTTGATTGATAATCTTTCCATGGTTGAAATTGCCAAAAACTCTTGTAAAAATTGAATAATTGTTGGATTTTAATTAAATTTTAAGAACTTCTTCACAAATGAGTGAAATTATTTTTTTTAGAAAATCTTGGTAAAAATATTTTCTTTACATCTGTTACCCTTACTTAATTTTATGAAATTTTTAGAAATTAAAATTCCACCCACTTCATATTTATATTAGTTAACAGTAGGACTCCTTGGAGAATTTAAATCCTCTATTTGATTTTGTCAAACAGAAACACCAATTACTGAAAATCTGCTCTGAATCATAAAGTAAAAAATGCAATAAAACTATTTAATTAAAAACAGTTTTAATTGCTTAAATTTTTTCGAATGAATAATGAATCTTTACAAGAATGGTTTTCATTTTCTTTTTTTAAATTTTAATTAAAATAATTTAAGTTTTAAATATTTTAAAATTCTGTATTAATTTCAGCCTTTTAGATGATATTATTATTAAGTGAAAACTATATTTACTAATCATAAATGGAAAAGATTAGTACAAATCATCAAACACTAATATTTTTAAAAGAATTTTTGAATTTTTTTGTATGTGTACAAATGTGCTGATTTTTGTAGATATGGGTGCCCATACACAACATTATCAGAAAATAAGAGAGATAACTATAGTAAATTTAAAGCCGAAATTTCTAAAATTCAATAAAACATTAGATAATTTTCCTAAATTTTTAAGATTACTGTGTACTTAAAAGTTATATATAAAAAGCACACACATTATGTTCAATTATTTTTTTTTCATGGTTAAAGCCACTCATATATATAATGATAGAATAAGGAACAAATACGAAATGTTTATAAATTTAGCCTGTTTCACTTAAGCTTCATCAGAAACTTTTGGAACAGAATTTAAGAGAAAGAACACAAAACTCAAAATGAAACATGTTAAAGTTATGTTTCTCATTTATTCCTTATTCTATCATTCTGCTGGATTTTACTCCATATTTGATCACAATTCTTTTTATTTCACCCCCAAGCAAGGGAATAAAGCTACTAAGATGCAAAGACTTACTGAGAGTGAAGGAAACTGAGTAAACAAAACAGGACAATAAAAGAGCTGGATTCAAGGTGATGATTGTCATTGCATTTGATTTGACAGGAAAGCAAAGGCTGCAAGTGTGTTTTGTGGGCAAGAAGTAAAAGAAACTATTAGCATAAAACTCATCTAGTAATTTCAACAGTAAAATGAGACCTAGTTGCCAATCTAGTACTGCACTAAAACCTTTACCAAAGACAAAAGCTGAGAAGAAAAATTGTCATGAAAATATTTATAGAAAAGTCACAGGGAGAGCTGCATTACAGTGGTAAGAAAGTGATTGAAGCAAAGATGCCAGGTCAGGACTGATATTGCAGATTCATTTTGGGATTTTATCAGGAAGAGAAGAGGATTTTTCTTCATTGCTTCTCCGATTATTTCAAGTGGTCACTCATATAACATTTCAGGACCAGGCATATTGTTGCTTAACTATAGTGACATGTAGATTTCAAGTTAGATTTTTATGAAACCTACAAATTTCCATTTGATCACTCATTTGATAGAATGTTACTTAACTGTTGCTTTGGATATCTTGAAGGCATTTGACATGGTTTGGCATATTGGTCTTCTTCAATAGTTGAAAGGTTATGGTATTTCTGGATGATTTGTGAAATTAAATTTGTCTTGAATGGTCACTTTTAGATCTTTTTACATAAATGCTGGCATTCCCAGGGCTTTATCCTCTGGCCTAAGTTGTTCATAATTTTCATCAACAACCTTCCTGATGTTATCAGTTCTCAATTCAGTATCTATGCTGATGACACAGCTATTTACTTCTGTATTAACAGTAAGTCTGATTGGTTCGATAAAGTCAAATTGGAAACTAATTTAAAAAAATTACCCTCAATCTGTTAACTGGGGCAAGGAGTGGCTTGTTAATTTGAACACCTGCAAAATCTTTTTTTTTTTTTTTTTTTTTTTTTTTTTTTTTATAAATCTTTTTTTAATTTTATTTCTTTTTTTGGGTAAAAAAATAGTCAAGTTCTTTTCATGTACATCTCATGTTGCCCAGAATTCTTTATCATAGTTTGCTATGTTGTAACAATTTTAAATATACATTGATACATTAGTCAAGGAAATTTTTTTTATCTGAAGGAAATATCACACCATCTTTTGTCCTAATAGTCAAACTGTAAGTTATATAATTACAAAACTTGTTCACGCACACACCTTTTATTTATCTCAGTTAACATATTTTGTATGTTTGCTGCTGGAGTGTGGGTGTTTCTTTTATGTTTCATTCTGTTGTTTCATAGATTCTCCTGTGACTCTCCCAACCCAACAAATATATTGATATGACATTTTTTTTGTCTGAATTTGTAAGATGGGAAGTTATTTACATTTAAGCTCATGTCCACATCTTTATTATCACATTTAAAATATTGTTCCAGAGATAGAATGACCTTTCTTTTTATTTTACTTTTTTGTTCTCTTTGTCTGTTGTCTCTCATCTCTCTCTCTCTCTCTTCTCTGTCTGTTGTCTCACTTCTCGTTCTCGTCTCTCTTCCCCGTCTTCTCTTTCTCGTCTCTCTTCCCCGTCTTCTCTTTCTCGTCTCTCTTCCCCGTCTTCTCTTTCTCGTCTCTCTTCCCCGTCTTCTCTTTCTCGTCTCTCTTCCCCGTCTTCTCTTTCTCGTCTCTCTTCCCCGTCTTCTCTTTCTCGTCTCTCTTCCCCGTCTTCTCTTTCTCGTCTCTCTTCCCCGTCTTCTCTTTCTCGTCTCTCTTCCCCGTCTTCTCTTTCTCGTCTCTCTTCCCCGTCTTCTCTTTCTCGTCTCTCTTCCCCGTCTTCTCTTTCTCGTCTCTCTTCCCCGTCTTCTCTTTCTCGTCTCTCTTCCCCGTCTTCTCTTTCTCGTCTCTCTTCCCCGTCTTCTCTTTCTCGTCTCTCTTCCCCGTCTTCTCTTTCTCGTCTCTCTTCCCCGTCTTCTCTTTCTCGTCTCTCTTCCCCGTCTTCTCTTTCTCGTCTCTCTTCCCCGTCTTCTCTTTCTCGTCTCTCTTCCCCGTCTTCTCTTTCTCGTCTCTCTTCCCCGTCTTCTCTTTCTCGTCTCTCTTCCCCGTCTTCTCTTTCTCGTCTCTCTTCCCCGTCTTCTCTTTCTCGTCTCTCTTCCCCGTCTTCTCTTTCTCGTCTCTCTTCCCCGTCTTCTCTTTCTCGTCTCTCTTCCCCGTCTTCTCTTTCTCGTCTCTCTTCCCCGTCTTCTCTTTCTCGTCTCTCTTCCCCGTCTTCTCTTTCTCGTCTCTCTTCCCCGTCTTCTCTTTCTCGTCTCTCTTCCCCGTCTTCTCTTTCTCGTCTCTCTTCCCCGTCTTCTCTTTCTCGTCTCTCTTCCCCGTCTTCTCTTTCTCGTCTCTCTTCCCCGTCTTCTCTTTCTCGTCTCTCTTCCCCGTCTTCTCTTTCTCGTCTCTCTTCCCCGTCTTCTCTTTCTCGTCTCTCTTCCCCGTCTTCTCTTTCTCGTCTCTCTTCCCCGTCTTCTCTTTCTCGTCTCTCTTCCCCGTCTTCTCTTTCTCGTCTCTCTTCCCCGTCTTCTCTTTCTCGTCTCTCTTCCCCGTCTTCTCTTTCTCGTCTCTCTTCCCCGTCTTCTCTTTCTCGTCTCTCTTCCCCGTCTTCTCTTTCTCGTCTCTCTTCCCCGTCTTCTCTTTCTCGTCTCTCTTCCCCGTCTTCTCTTTCTCGTCTCTCTTCCCCGTCTTCTCTTTCTCGTCTCTCTTCCCCGTCTTCTCTTTCTCGTCTCTCTTCCCCGTCTTCTCTTTCTCGTCTCTCTTCCCCGTCTTCTCTTTCTCGTCTCTCTTCCCCGTCTTCTCTTTCTCGTCTCTCTTCCCCGTCTTCTCTTTCTCGTCTCTCTTCCCCGTCTTCTCTTTCTCGTCTCTCTTCCCCGTCTTCTCTTTCTCGTCTCTCTTCCCCGTCTTCTCTTTCTCGTCTCTCTTCCCCGTCTTCTCTTTCTCGTCTCTCTTCCCCGTCTTCTCTTTCTCGTCTCTCTTCCCCGTCTTCTCTTTCTCGTCTCTCTTCCCCGTCTTCTCTTTCTCGTCTCTCTTCCCCGTCTTCTCTTTCTCGTCTCTCTTCCCCGTCTTCTCTTTCTCGTCTCTCTTCCCCGTCTTCTCTTTCTCGTCTCTCTTCCCCGTCTTCTCTTTCTCGTCTCTCTTCCCCGTCTTCTCTTTCTCGTCTCTCTTCCCCGTCTTCTCTTTCTCGTCTCTCTTCCCCGTCTTCTCTTTCTCGTCTCTCTTCCCCGTCTTCTCTTTCTCGTCTCTCTTCCCCGTCTTCTCTTTCTCTCTCTCTTCCCCGTCTTCTCTCTCTCTCTCTCTCTTTTCCCCGTCTTCTCTCTCTCTCTCTCTCTTTTCCCCGTCTTCTCTCTCTCTCTCTCTCTTTTCCCCGTCTTCTCTCTCTCTCTCTCTCTTTTCCCCGTCTTCTCTCTCTCTCTCTCTCTTTTCCCCGTCTTCTCTCTCTCTCTCTCTCTTTTCCCCGTCTTCTCTCTCTCTCTCTCTCTTTTCCCCGTCTTCTCTCTCTCTCTCTCTCTTTTCCCCGTCTTCTCTCTCTCTCTCTCTCTTTTCCCCGTCTTCTCTCTCTCTCTCTTCCCCGTCTTCTCTCTCTCTCTCTCTCTTCCCCGTCTTCTCTCTCTCTCTCTCTCTTCCCCGTCTTCTCTCTCTCTCTCTCTCTTCCCCGTCTTCTCTCTCTCTCTCTCTCTTCCCCGTCTTCTCTCTCTCTCTCTCTCTTCCCCGTCTTCTCTCTCTCTCTCTCTCTTCTCTGTGTGTCAAGCTTTTGAAGGTTGTCCTGATGTTATATGGGCTGCAGATCCTTTGTATTTTCTCTGATAACCCCTTCACATAAGGCAGGCAGACTGTTTTCTGAGTGTTGTTGTCCTCCTCTTGTACCTGCCTATCCCAGTTTTTGGGAGCTGCTGCCATGTACCCAGGGTTGTTGTTACATTGTAGGGTACTATTTATACTGACCAATTCTTTATCTAATGTCTCTAGGTCACCACTTATGACTTTGCTCAGTGTTGTAAGCAGCAGATGATCCCTATGGATGGTGGGACTTGAAATTGAAGTACTATCATGGCACGTGGAGCTAGTGAGCAAAATAAAGGGTTCAGTTTGACATTCCAACCACCTGAAGAAGGCTGGAGTGTACAACAACCAAAATGTTGTAATAAATATAGTGAAAAAGATGAGGACAATAGTCCAAATAATGTAAATAATACCTCATCTCAGAAATATTGAGAGATCCTTAAGTGTGCATACAGTAAATAGTTTTACAAAAGTATTAACATTTTTATAGAATCCTCTAATTTTAGGCTCAGCAGCATTAGTTACAATCTTATTTCCTGCAACGTTCATACTAACCATAGCTGCCGCTTTAGTTGAGCAGAGCCATTTTTTCTTAACAGAATTATCTAAAGTCAAAATAATCTGTTCCATTTAGATTTTCTTAAAACTAGTCTTGTAATGTTGTCTGTAAAACAAAGACTGCAGAATAGAGAATCGGTCTTTCCTATTTGCTGCATTTATTCTATTTTACATGGGAGAATATAATAAATAATTTTTTATATATTAAAAAAATTCCAATTTAAAAAGGATAATTCTTTCTTGTATTAAACAATAGTTAAATGTATAAATGAAAATCCTACATTAGTCAGCAAATATTACCAATGCAATGGCACAATTGCTTAAATATTTGCATTATTTTTTATTACACAAGAAAACTAATTAACATCAGTATTTTAAAGATGACTTGTCATTTAATCTTTGACTCATTTTCCAGTGTATACAATATACTATTTTATTTAAAATTTTATGTCAAAATCAGATTGTTTCCTCTACACTGAAGATGTATATATAATTTTTTTTTTTTTAATTGGCATCCCCCACCCCAAGCAAGGCTGTACAGCATATAAGGGGTTACAGGTGTGTAGAAGAATTAAGAACAGAAAGATTAGTAATGAGGTGAAGAAAAAAGAGCAATCAGGACAGTAGACAGTGATTGACATTGAATTTAATTTTTTACAGATTAAAGTTGGCTGAAAAGCATGGAGCCAGGAGGGAGTTCCACAATTGAGAAGTGAGAGAAAAAAAAAAAACTCTTAGCATAGAAGTTATGGACACATCTAGATTGATGCAATCTCACCACAATTCTAATATTGTGCTTAAATGAACAATTACCATGAAAGTATTTATAGAAAAGACACAGAGGCAACCTTACGGTTGTGAGCAAGTGATGGAAGCTGAGCTGTTAAAATATATATATAAGTGGGCGCTGAGTTCAGTACCAAAATGGCAGCAGTTTGTTTCATGCTTCGACACAATCTTCAAGCGATAAAGATTGCAATGAAGCATGAAATGTACTGTTGGTGCTTGGCATTGACCAGTATCCACTTTTTATATTTAAATACTTTTTACTATATCCAATATCTTACTATCTCTGATATTGAGCACTTTTACCCATAAATATAGCATATGTTAAAACTGTTTTTATCTCGCTCACACGTGGGTGGTGGTGGTACTGTAATTAGACCATGAATGTATCCTTTATTGAAATCAGTCATTATATTGGTAGTCTTTAATAGTCATTAATATCATCATTAAAAACTACCAATATAATGTCTTTGATTTTAACAAAAGCTACATTCAGGGTTTAATTACAGCCACACTTGAAAAAAACCCAAAACAAACTGTAAAAACTGCACTTCCCCATGTGCGTGCGTGCGTGCACACACACACAAAATCATATATCACAAGCCCTATGTAAATATTTTAAAATAATCATGCATAGTTTAGCTCATCTGAATGTGTTATTTGTGACAGTATTATGGATTTCAAATGTGCAATGTGCTTAACCAATCAGTGCTTAATGCAACTAGCATCAGAAACCACCTAATTGTTATTTCAATTTTCATTTAACGAGTCAACTGCATTCTCTGTTTCCGTTAACAAATCCTTTCAGATTTTAATGAAGGAGGAATGGAACAACTGGATGCAGAAGGAAGATCATTGTTATGGTACCTACTGGATGAAGATGATCAACATTTCCTCATGCATACATATCGATGAAGAATTTGTGGTGGTGGTGGGTGGAATAAGAAGTGATATAGGGATTATTGTCATTGAAGAAGTGTGGTACCAGTAACACAATGGGACTGAGAATGGCATTCTTTCAACATATTGGATTCAATGATAAAGCCTCGTTGGTTAAATTTTATTTCATTTTTATTTATTTATTTATTTTGCTTCTCCTTGTATTAATTTCTTAGATGAAAGATTTTTTTCTTTTATAGAAATGCTGAGGTCATTTTCCCATTCTAGCTTTGTCATGTACCATATATTGGAAACATAGAATACATTACTTATTTTTCTTGTTTTGCTGTCCATATCCAGGGATATCCCATCTAGTCCTTTCTTTACTACTGCTCAGTTATTGATTATCTAGTTTTATATATATATATATATATCATTGTGCAGGTATGCAGAAAATAGAAAAGAACACGTTGGGTGCATAATCCGGGGTTCCTTAGTATTTTTGTTTTTATTTTTAAGAAGACAGTGCTCCATACAGAAGTAGAGCTTACATTATAATAATATTTTTTGTTTAAAAATATGATTCCTTCGCTACATAAGAGTTCTCATGTTTCAAAAACGAGAGCCGAAATCATCCAAATAATTATTAAAATTAAGTTGAATTGTGGTGTTTAGTCCCATTTCATCTTCAAGCGAAATTTTAGGAATCAGCTATCTCTCGGTTTACGTGTATTTTTAGGCACAGTCCGTTACAGAATTTGTTATTGTGGGAGTGGCTAGACTATTTTCCTTCGTTAAGTGGTCAGGGAGTTAATTCTTATCAATAGATTCATCATCCTCTGAGAGGTTTTGCTAAGGTTGGGTAGGGTATCTATTTCAAGGCTAATGTTTGTGGTCATCCTTTAGTTCCTTCCCAGTGAAGGATATTTTTATTGCGCGCCTACAATCGTTATGTGTCTGGAGAATTGTCTTTTATTGTTGTCCATCTGATTATCTATTTATTTATTTGTTTATTCAAGTGGGTGTTTTATATACAGATCGCATTGCACTGAATTTCAATTTATTTTTTTGTTTTGTTTTTTTTGTTTTTTTGACGACTGCAAAAAGTCTGAATATACTGTAGGTCTTTTGATATTAACTGGTAGTAATCGACAATATCGAACTGAATTAGGGTGCATAGGACCTATTCACGACTGCCCTGGAGTTTGCTACAGTATACCCAGACTTAACTAAAGAAGAAACAAACATAATTCTCAGTGCAAAGAAATCTGTCCTCATCCATAATGGGGACCAGTGGATTAAAAACACCAATGACAACTTTGACATTACCATAGGATCTCTAGACTCTGCAGAATCTTCGGACCTTGTTGGTCTATTTATGCTGTACAATCTAACCGCCCACCGTGAACTAGACGTTGGGAACATCGGGCTGTACAGAGATGATGGGCTCATGGTAGTGAGGAGCTCCACAAGCTTTAAAACAGAAAATCAGAAAGATAATTTACAATGAATTTGGGAAACTAAATTTAAAAACAATAGTCAACACTAAATTAAAAAAAGTAAACTTCCTAGACATAACCCTAGACTTAACTAACAACGTTCACCTACCTTACAGAAAACCTAATACTAATCCCCTGTATGCACATCCTAAGTCAAACCACCCTCCATCTATAATTAAGCATATACCCACATCAATAGAGAAAAGAATAAGTATGAACTCAGCAAATAAGGAAATATTCCAACAGCACAGTGGTTTTTACAACACAGCCCTGAAAAACAGCGGATACAAAAACTTTGACATAACCTATAGAAACGATAGTAGCAATAATAAGAAAAACAGGAAAAGAAAGATCTGGTATACCCCACCGTACAACCAAATGGTCAGCACCAAACTAGGCCATAAGTTCCTAGCTTTAATTGAAAAGCACTTTCCCACTAATAACAAACTTAGCAACATCTTTAACAAAAACACCTTGAAACTGAGTTACAGCTGCACTGAAAATATAGAAAGAATCATAAAAAGACACAATAAGAAAATCCTAGAAAAACACTCATACCAAAACAGTAATAAAACACATAAACTAAAACTGGATAAAAATAACGAAAAATTATGCGATTGTAGAAACCCTAAAAACTGCCCGTTGGAAAATAAATGCCTCACAAAATCCGTGGTATACCAATGCACTATCTCATCCATTGAGAGCCCTAACACTGATAGGATATACATAGGCTCAACAAAGAATAATTTTAAAATTAGATGGAGGCAACACAAGAGCTCCTTCAACAATATTCAAAAAAGAAATCGGACATCTCTATCCCAATATTTCTGGCATCTAAAAGAAATGAATAAAACACCAAAAGTAAAATGGAAAATAGTAAATAAAACAAGAACCTGTAAAACCTGGGATGACCCATGCCCTTTATGCTTACAGGAAAAACTACACATTAAATTCCTAAGTAATGAAAAATTATTAAACCATAGGCAGTAGTTAACGGTTTTTTGCAGACATCAAAAAACTTTCGCATTAGATAATTAGCATAAAAAAAACATAGCCAAGTAAAATTCTAAAAAGCTTAGCCAAACCTTTAAATAGAAAAAAACCCTTTTTGTAGTCGTCAAAAAAACAAAAAAAACAAAACAAAAAAAATAAATTGAAATTCAGTGCAATGCGATCTGTATATAAAACACCCACTTGAATAAACAAATAAATAAATAGATAATCAGATGGACAACAATAAAAGACAATTCTCCAGACACATAACGATTGTAGGCGCGCAATAAAAATATCCTTCACTGGGAAGGAACTAAAGGATGACCACAAACATTAGCCTTGAAGGAGATACCCTACCCAACCTTAGCAAAACCTCTCAGAGGATGATGAATCTATTGATAAGAATTAACTCCCTGACCACTTAACGAAGGAAAATAGTCTAGCCACTCCCACAATAACAAATTCTGTAACAGACCGTGCCTAAAAATACACATAAACCGAGAGATAGCTGATTCCTAAAATTTCGCTTGAAGATGAAATGGGACTAAACACCACAATTCAACTTAATTTTAATAATTATTTGGATGATTTCGGCTCTCGTTTTTGAAACATGAGAACTCTTATGTAGCGAAGGAATCATATTTTTAAACAAAAAATATATATATATATTGTGTGTATTTAGGAAACAATTTTTCATTGATGCATGTTTCATTAAATAATATAGACAAGTTTTGTCTATTTATTTTATGTTAATTTCTTTTCATATTGTCTGATAAGCTTAATAACATTATCATTAAAGTACGAAAGAAAATCACCATATTGATACATATTTTTTAATCCTCTCTAAGCTTTCGGCTTGCATAAGCCATTACCAAAGATGACAATTACATTTCAATATATCAAACAATACACGGACAAAACAACGACATTCTGTTTTTGTTGCATGAAAAATTTCAAAGCAACGACAAACTCGTGTACATGAGACGCGGAAGTGAAAATTGCATCGCAGCTCGTGACATCACTTATGACCATGTGAGAGTGAAAATAAGAATTAAGTATGGGAAGCTGTTGGTATAGACAAAACTCGTCTATATTATTTAATGAAACCTGCATCAATAAAAAAATTGGTGCCTAAATACACACAATTTATTTATATATATATATATATATATATATTTCTTAACTTTTAAATCTTGATTTTTGTTTGTTGTTGTTTTCATTGATTTTGAAATTTCTCAGTAAATTTCTGTTCTTCAGGGGGTTCTTGTTTTAAGACAAGTATCCCCCTGAAGAACGGAAATTTACCAAGAAACTTTGAAGTTAGGGGAAAACAACTAAAAAAACATTGACATTTAAAAGTTAAGTAATCTTTTTATATAATCTTATTGATGCTCTATTTTTAATATTATTTTAATATTTTTAATATTGAGCACTATATATATAAAAATATCTGCTGTTTCTTAAATCTGATATGTATGAGTGTAAGATGTTTGTTTTCTCACTAGACTTATTCAAGATTTACAGTGAAGCAATCCTAAGAGAATTGGATGTGTAACCAAGATTCATTATAGGTGGCCAGTTTTAACATTAGATATGCAGGTGACATTGTGTTGATAGTAGACATAGAAAAGAAACCACAGGAATTCTTATAGAAGGTAGTAAAGGAAAGTAAGAGCAGGGAAAAAAAGGACTAAACTTAATTTGTAAGAAGTGAAGAATCAGTCCAACATGCAAATTACAAATTGAAGATATCAAAATCAACTAAGTACCACTACGTCAATATCTATGAAAATGCAACACCAAAATCTGGAGGCACATTCAGATAGCAAAAAATGTTTTCCAAAAGCTGAGCAGAGTACTAATAGGCATTTCATTAGAAACAAAGGAAAGAAATAACTGCCTAACTTATATAATATCAGTTGGACATGAATCAGAATGCTGGACGATCTCTTCACAGAAATGTGGTTCTACAGAAGGATACTGAGAATACTATGGACTTGAACATGTGAGCAATGGCAAAATTTCAAAGAAAATGGAAACAAAAAGGGGACTTAGCAAGAGATAGTTGAAATTTTTAGGGCACACAATGAGGAAAGAGGACATGAAATATTTTATACTCACAGTATATATTGAAGGCAAGAGGGGCAGGGCAAACGGTGCATAACCTAACGAGTTTGTATAAATGATTGGCAGAACTAGCATTAAGAAAGATAGGAAAAAGAGAAACTTTACTAAGAGCTACAAAGGATAGGAAATTGTGGAGAGCCATGATTGCCCATGTCCTGAGCTGACATGGTGTATAGATGAATTGGTCATAAAAATGAATAATCTTTTTCTTTTTATATATCCTCTATAACAGTGGCTGGCAACCCCAGGTCACATTCCACACATAAAGGATTTTTGTTCAGCCCACCAACGTAATACATACCTGCACTTGAATTTGTGGAGCACATGGCAGAAAAAAAATCAGTTGGAATTAATTGACTTACAGTGTGAGGATTTTTTTTTTTTTTTTTTTTTTTTTTTTTTTGATTTAAGCAAAATTTCATTTCGAATCCACTGCTAATTTCTACAAGAAATCTGTTTTGCCAATTTTGTGAAAATGATGGTATCATTATTTGGAAGAACATATGCTTGTGAACAATTTTTTTTTTTTTTTTTTTTTTTTTTTCAAAAATGATATATACTAAAAATGGTTTAAGAGCAAGGTTGGGTGATGACCATCTGGATGATGTTTTGCTAATATTGATAAATATTTCACCTGATGTGTAGAAGTTATTGAACAATAAGGAAAAATAAGTTTCTCATTAAATAATTCATCATTTCTAACTGTATTTTGTTTGTAAGTAATTTGCATTTTTTGTTGATTGTGTTAATTGTTATCCTGTTATTCCTGCAGTAAAATAAGGAACCTTTTTTTTTTTTTAATTTTTTTTTTTAAATAATATAACAATAACTATGTTGTTTTTTTGTTTTTTTTTCTTCAAACCTCCAGACCAAAGCAGCCTTCTGGGTGGAGCAGTCTGAGGTTGAAACAATTTATTATATTACATTTAATATCATGACCCTCCTACATGACACTGCATAGCTTTCTGGCCCACTCTCTCCAAAAAGTTGGCAACCCTTGCTCTATAATTTGCTCAAGAATTAGAGTTGTGAATTGTATAAACAGAACAAATTTTCTGACTGAAAAGAAGTAACCCCTTCCTATTATGAAGTTTTAACACATATGACAAGGTATGTAATATATTAATTCTGTAGACTCTGCTGTGGTGTATAGGTTGTTTGATTTGTTTCTTAGGGGTTATCAATCGTTTGCAGGTTATATAAAACCAGAAAATGTTTTTACATTGAGATTTTATTTTTATTTTTATTTTTTTTATTTTTATTTTTTTAAGACAATGATTTAGGGATGCAGATCTTACTGATTAACCCATGGAAGTTGGGAGAAGAGGTGGATTCATACCTAATCAGAATTTGATAAATTATTATATGGATGAAAAGTGGGGGATCAATTCATTGTTACTATCAGTATATAAACTGACCCCCTCATATTGCGGCCATGTTAGTTTCTATACATCTATGTTCCAGAGAATGTAAATAAATCTAAAAGATACGCATCTGTAGCTAATCACTATTTCATTGGTTGATTTATTTTCTATAGATTGTGAACTTTTTTTTTATTTATTTATTTTTTTTTTTTTAAGAAAATAATGATTTAGTGATACAAGTCTTACTAATTAACCAATACCTTATTTGTATTTGCTTGTGAGTGAATATAATGAACCCTATTGGAATTTGGCTATCCAATTAACAATTCCAAGCCATTATCCATTACATCACCTGCACATCCAAACTTACAGCACCTTATATTCCCAAGCGGTTATCTATTTAGGTACTGACCAGACTGGTTGTTGCTTAACTTTGGTGATCATATGTGTAGTGTATAGGGCTACAGCCTCACCATGCTAGATGTTAATGTGCATTCACACACACCATCCCAAAGTATAACTTGACATGGCTGAACAATGAACAGCTGAACATCAAGAAAAAAAAAGTTGGAAGTATTGCATTTAGAAATGACAAAGAAAAGACCAATTAATCTTATTGGTTAATTAATGATTCTGAAGTTTGAAGCATGTGTTGTTTTTAAAATCTGACCATCCTTTCTCACTCCGCAGAAATAGCCATTAGCACTTTTGTTTTTTCATATGAAAATGACTAAGATTTTACTATTTTTGTGTATGTTATATGTTAAATTGCTTTGTGTATTTTCATATCTTCAAATAAACAAAATTAAAAGCCTGTCCACAAAGAAAGCTATTGATTTTCTTTTTGGTCTTTTGTATTTGTTAAAGCTAACAATAAATGCACTCTCGTGTTGTTATCTTTGCATCGAATGATCTGAATATTATAGCAAGTGACATTTGAAATCAGTTTCCATTTTCTTTAAGCTGAAAAGTAATAATGGAAAACTCTGAAAAGAGAAAAAAAAATTTTTCAAATTATTTTACTGAAATTGTAATACCTGCTTTATTATACACAATAATTAGACTGTGATATGTCGTCTTTGTTTTTCTTAGCTAATATTCTTCTGCCTAAGAAACTAATAGGGAATGGTACTCTCAGGTAGGTGCCACTTGGAAAGACTTCTGCCATGTTGGTCAAATACAGTGGTTCCCAAACTTTGGGCCACATTTTTGGAATTAAAATTTGCTTGCACCTCACCAAATTTTATGTGATATAAAGTACATTTAAAAAAAAAAAATGAAGTGTGAGTTACAGAGATAACCACGGATTTGAAATCAGAACATTATCATTGATAACTCTCTCCTCCAATTTGTGGACACTAGTTACTATATTCTTAATACTTGATATAATGCAAAAATATCACAATGATAAAATCTGTCAATAATTATTTATAGCTATTTATACTGGGACTCAAACATGCAATTATAAGTGATCTATAATATTTAAAATTTTGAAATCATTTATATGAATTATATGGCATATGAATTTTTTTAAGAATGTTTCTAAATCTTTGATTCTTTCATTTATTCTGCCTCACCTGTTATCCTCTTCCACCACACTGTCTGAGAACAACTGGTCTAATATATCAGCCTTTCCTTCAACTCTTCCTTCTACTAACTCTCTGCTCATCTCAACATCTTAAAACACAAACAGGCAGCCTTAGAAGTACATGGACAGTCAAGCATCTATGTCTATAATTCTCAAAATGTGTGTGCTATCGGATGTTGTTTATGTGTTTCCACAGTTTTCATCTGATTTTGATGAAATTTTTTTTTTTTTTTTTTGTTTGATAGATAATTCTTCAGTGCCAGTTTTGAGTCCAAAATGGCTGGAAAAAATTGCAACTTTGAAGGTGAAAAATCGAAAAAACTGAATTTTTTTTTTTTTTTTTTTTTTTTTTTACATTTTGCACAAAAATCAAAGGTAAAATTTAATGTCTGTAAAAAAAAACAACAAAAAAAAACAGCTTACAAACAATTTAGGGAGTTGAAATCTAGCGCAAAAGATTATTAGAATTATAAAAAAAAATATATTATAAAAATTATTGTATATTATTATTATTATTATTATTATGGTACATGGAAGAGGTTCTTTCCTTGCAAGATTGAGAATGCAAAAAACATCCCTTTTCAGCCACCCCCAATTCAAATTGTTAACTACCCCCCAATATGGAGATGTGCTTCAGTTGCACCCAATTGTTACTAATATTGATTTTCAGGTGGTCCAACTTTAGACTTAAATTGCTCCAATTGAACAGCAAAAATTCCCGGTAATGAAACACCTGGTTGTAGATGGGTTATACTGCTAATTATTAATGTTGAAATATTATTTTTAATCAAAGTAAAACAGAATGTGTGAAGATATCACCATTGAAATTAGAAGTAAGACTAATGCAGGAGATCATGCAAATATGTTGGTTATCAAAACTCATGCAGTAATTAGACTATCTTCCAATATTAAGCCCACAAATGTATATATCTGATTGAGATATATGTATATGAAATGGACAAAGTCTGACAATTATTTTAAGACATTGTTTATGTTTATACATTCTTTTTATAGATACAAACATTTAAGTAAATACTCTGTTTATAATAAACAGTATTAATGACATTTACCGGCCTGAATGTCTGAGAAAGTTCATTAAAAGAACCAAATGTTAGAACTAAGGGAGCAAAATCGAACAAGAAAGTAGAAACAAAAGAAGTTCAAATAACAAAGCATAACAAGAAACAAAACGTCAATAGTCAGAAGTAAATAGTAATAGACACTTCACCCATATAAAAAAAAAAAATTTTGGACATGTAAAAATTTATAATTCATAATACATAATCAAGATGCAAAACCTTATTCAATGGAATTGTAATTGGGGTCAAAACACTATGAAAGTGTAAAAATAGGTTTTAATACCAGAAATACTTTGTAAAAAAAAATTATTACCAGCAATGCATTTTTGAAAACCAAATGTTGCCAGCAATATATTTTTGGAAAAAAGAAAAATATATATTACCAGTGATATTAGGTTGGTGCAAAAATAATGGCGTTTTTTGACATTTTTTTTACATAAAAAAAATGCCATTATTTTTGCACCAACCTAATACATATTTGAAAGAAAATTATTACCAGAAATATATTTTAAAAAAAAAATATTACCAACAATAAAAATTGTCGGGATTAAATAACCCATTGTGGTGATAGGCCATAAAACCAAAACAAACCAAACCAAACTTGAATGTCTGAAAAATTTTCATAGAAAATATGCATCCTCTGACAGGAATTGAACCTGTATCCTATATGAAAATGACGTGCTTTTACCGATTGAGCCACAGAGGAGCATTTTAGTTAGTAAGGTCAATTTTACTGTTTTAAGAAAATGTTCATTGATTAAAAACCCAATTTTTAATCAATGAACATTTTTCTTTCAGCTGATTATGATGCCTTTATGTTCAAGTCTTTTCCCTTTTACCTTGAAAATCAACTTCCCAATTCTTGTTGATATGCTGTATTCACACATTTCTTTGCCATCTTTATATGCTCTAAAGAACACTTTATCACCGAACTTGAAACTTTTGGTGTTGTTTTTGTTTTTTTGGTAATAACTTGTCGAACACTGATTTTACTTTTCTAGCAAATATTAATTCTACCAGTGACATGCCTAATGGTGTATTGGGGTTAGGTATTACATGGTAAATTCTCAGAAAATTTTGAAGTGCTTCCTCATTTACTTTCTCAAGACTTGCTTTCTTCAATGCTATTTTGAACTTTACCACAAACCATTCCGCTTGTCCATTTGACCTCGTGTGATACGGCGGCATTATATGTTCAATGGAGAACATCTTGTAAAAGTCTTTGAATTCTTTATCAGGGAATTGCGTTCCATTATCAGAGTCTATGGTATCTGGTATGCCATATCTTGCAAACAGTTCATGCAAGAAATTCACTGTCACTGAAGATGTTGGATTTTTGCACTTATAAATTTCTGATCATTTAGTGAAACTATCTCAAGATAATGTGATCCATTCATAGAACCTGCAAAATCTATATGCAGTCTTGACCATGACATGTTTGTCTTCGGTCAATGTTCTATCTTTGTGATAGGTAGTTTTGCTGCAAGAGCATAACTTCTGCAAGCTTTTTTTCAATATCTTGGTCCATTCTGGTCCAATATATGAAACTTTTAATCAGGTATTTAATTCTTGAAATACCATGATGTCCACCATGAAAATCGTTAAATATTCACTTCTGTAACACATGAGGTATTACAACCCTTTGAACAAACACTACTACACCATTTCATAGCAAGTAAGCATTTAAGTTTGGATTTTGTTCTTTCTTTCTTTCTTTCTTTTGCTTTTTTTATTTTTTGGTAATAAAGACATCATTTTCTGATTTTTCTTTGATTTCTTCCAGGGTAACTGGTAACTTTTGTGCTACATTGCACAAAATGATTTTTATCTCCATTTCACTTTTTAGTGCTGCAATGACCATGTCCTCAAATGCTACCACATTTTTAGATATTAATGCATGTCCCAATTTATTTTTAGACTGTTAGTACTTCATCATAAAATCATAGTTTAATAAGATGGTACCTCAGCATTGTAGTCTATTAGCTGTATATGTAGGTATTCCTTTCTTTGAAACATATATTGTTAATAGAGGACTGTAGTCTGTCTGTAACCAAAAATTTCTTCCATAAATAAATTTATGAAATTTCTTCATAGCAAATATAATTGCTAGAGCTTCTTTTTCTATCTGGCTTTCATTTTACTGTTATTGTATTTGTGTAAAATCACCGCTCCAATACCAGACTCGCTAGCATCTGATGCCACTACAATTTCTGCTTTTAGATCATAGTGTGCTAGTGATAAATCATTTTTCTTTCATCAAATGCCTTTTGACAGTTTTTTCAATTCCATTTTACTCATTTTTTATGTAGAGTGTTCAGTAGAGCTCTAAAATTATGCATCCTATGTACATATATTTGATAGTAATTAGCCACTTCTAGAAAAGCTTGTAATGTTGTTGCATTTGTTGGTGGAGGCACGTTATTAATTGCACTTGCTCTCGACAAATCTGGTTGAAATCCATTTTTATCAATAATTTGACCAAGGTATTTAATTTTCAGCAAAAACAATTCATATTCTTCTTCACTGAGCTTGAATCCGTACTTGGTTAGTTTTTCCAGAATTGTTTTTCCATACCTAAAATGTTGTTCTTTTAGATAGTTTTGATTAAAATGTCATCCATATACACTACTGCAAAATCGCAATCCACAAGCATGGTATCCATAGCTTGTTGAAAAATAGCTGGTGCCACCTTTATACCAAAAGGAAGTCTGTTAAACTTATATAAACTTTTGTATGTATTTATGGTCATTAATTCTAAACGTACATTTTCAATCTGAATTTGTAAATATGCTTCAGAGAGATCCAGCTTTGAAAATATTCTTCTGCCATTTAACTTTGAAAAAAAATTTCCCCCGGACTTGATAATGGGTAGTTATGTGTTTGTAAACAATTGTTTAATCCTGTTTAGAAATCTGCGCAAACACATTTTTTTTTTCTTTATATACACTACTGCCACAGCCCAATTTGAATGGTTAATTGTTTTTATTACACCAATTCTTTGGCATCTGTCGAATTCTTCATTGACCAATGTTGTGAATGGTTTGCTCAGTTTTGGCTTAAATACTGTGTCGAACCTTATTTTCCTTTAAAATCTGCCCTGAATTTTGAACACCTATCCAGTTCATTTGACAGAACATCTGAAAAACATTTTTTAAATTCTTCCTTAATATTTTTGCCCTAACTTTTTAAATTGGTTGCTTGTCCATTTGTTTTTAAAATAAACTTTTATCAGCAAATCCCAAAGTTCCATCAGGTCAGTACTGAATAAATTCATAGCATTTTTGAATAGATAAGCTTTAGTTTTTACATGCTTATTATGGAATGAGATATCATGATTCCTTTCTTTTTTTTTTTTTTTTTTTTTTTTTTTAAAAACAAAACAAAATGATTTCTTATCAGCAACTGAAATCGCAACTTTTGAAGTCCTTTTTAATAAAGGTTTCCCAGTTTCTTTCCATGTGGTTTCACTGATCATTGAAATATCACTACCAATGTCAAGTAGCATTTTCACACCCACATTATTTTCACATTCACAAATTTCCTTTTGTTTTTTGTGACCATTTTTTCCATCCCAATGCTGTGCACAAATTTATTCCTGTGAGAATTTTTTCTTAGTTTGGTTTTGCAGTGTAACTTTATGTCCTCATTTACCACACCTGTAAAATTCTGCATTTTTAAATGGACCATCTTTTCCAAGATGTAATTTACCGCATCTGAAACAAGGATTTATTCTCCTTTTTGTACATTTGTCCTCTGCTTGTACCAATGCACATGTTTTTTTTTTTTCTGAATTTTTTTAGTATCATGTTTCAGACTTAGAATTTTCTGGCAATCATCCGCTGTTTCTTGCAGTATAATATCACTGTTTTGTTCAATTTTCGTTAAAACTTTTTGCTTGTATATCAGCATCAATTTTAGCTGTTAAACGCTGTATGAAAATTAACCCTTTGAACATATCTGGAGTCATTTCCTTTATTCTAAACTTTTCACATTCTTTGCTGACAATACCAGCTTATGTGACAAACTATTTCTCCTCTTTTTTTGGTTAGATACATGCACCTCCAAAGAGCATTAAACAGAACTCATTAAAGATTTTTGTCAGAATGTGTAGTCTTCTAGCATGATTTCACCTGTTTTTTTTTTTTTTTTTTTTTTTTTTCCAATATGTAGTTGTAGCATTTTCATACTCTATCAGAGCTATTTCCCAACAACAATCTTGTTTTCCTCTCATCTGCCCAGACGTTGCATTCTTGACTATCTTGTTCATATCTCTGAAAATACACAGAAAAAGTCAGTCCTTCATCAGGATTGTATAGATTCTGACACAGTGTTTTGGACAGCATAAAGCATTGAAGAATTTTTTGTTTTCTTCATATTTATCTGCAACAACTCTTGTTGCTGTTTTGTACTTCTAGCAACTGTTGAGTTTGTTTCTGTTGTTGTTGTTGTTGAATTTCAATGATTGAAGCCAAAATTTTTTACATATTTGCAAGAATTTTTTTTTTTTTTTTTTTTTCCTACACCTAAAAGAAAAATCTTTTTCTTCTACACAAGAAAAATATTTTTTTTTTTTTTTTTTTTTTTTTTTAAAACAAACGTGGTTTAAAATTCTTGTCATCCATGTTCTTGTTCCTGAAGCAGCAAATATTTTTTTCACACTTATTCACTCGGTATGAGTTTCCAAAATCCTTGTAGCTCCAGTTACTACTCCTTAGAGTTACTGATTCCTTATTATGATTATAATTTGTAAGAGATCTGAATCGTCTTCATAGCGGTTATAAATCGCCTGAGTTTCAAATCCCTTGTTACCACTGTTACAACACACTTCATAGCACTTGTAATATTAGTAATGCTTTGGCAACTTACCGTGATGCCTGTATTACTTAATCTGAATTAGTCTGAAGACTGACTCTAAACAGCTTCTTACTTCTGACCTGGAGCTCTTTATTTATAGTTATGGACTAGTTTATATAGTGACTGGGGGTGTACTATTTACTCCACAACAACTACATTTAAAAACAAGGAACACGAATGTGTATAAGAGTGATACAAAGTTAGACAACTCAAGCATAAAGAGTTGGGTACTATGTCTTAGAGAGAAGACTTAAAAAATGTACTCTCTATATCAGTGATTCTCAACCTTTCTTTTGCACATGGAACTCTTAATTTGTTTTTGGTGGACACCATAATCATTTGATGAAAGAAAGTAAGTAAAAAAAAAAAAAAAAAAATGCTTATTTTATTTTTTACCAATAGATAAGTTTAGGAATTGTATTATAAAAATAGTAAATGTATATGCTTTATTTTGAAATAAAACTAATGAAAATAAACTTTTATTTAAAAACTAAATTCTATGGAATATTTATATACGCTATATATCCTCAGTTTTTATTCAACTTTTACAGTCAAAACAACTGGTAGAGTAAAAGGGACGCTAATTTACATTGGTTGATCTTGTTTTCTGCAAGTTTGTGTTATTATATTTTTAGTATTTTAATATGGTGTAGATTGCTGTAGAAATCCCAATTCTCACTTGTAACAACCCTTCCAAAGTGAAATTGCCCTATGGACCATTAAAATACTACCGTGGACCCCAGTTGAGAACCACTGGTCTCTATGATTTTGATCACTTAATATTTTTTTTTTTTTTTTTTTTTTTTTATTAGTTTAGTTCACTGTATAAAATAATTGAATACTCAATCTTTAGTTCCGCCAGTTCAGACCTTTACTACTAAGACACACAGTTGAAAACCCCCTCATTTTTCCACATTCCAAATGTAAAAAAGTTCCACTCTTCTTTTTCCCAAGAATTACCACTTTGTAGAACAGACTCCTGCATGGATGCTTCCTTAAAGACTATACTTTTGACCTCTTCAATTAAGTCAAGGGTCAGCTGTTATCTATCTTCCCAATCTTTACTTCCTACTATTTCTCTTCCATTCATATCACTGAGATCATTCATCACAACTATTTTCACTGTAACCCCATTTGAGTGGCTCTCGAGCCTTGTGTTGCGTGAACTTTAGCATTAAGAAAAATCATAGCCCCATTACAGATTTTTTGGTACATTTATTATAATTTATATATTTTAATCTGAAAATAATTGATTAAAACTAAGAAATAAACACTTTTTGTAGAAATTGAAGTCTAATTTTCAATGTAATTGCAGTCACAACAAGTTTTACTGTTTATCTTGTCTGCTGCAGATATTTAAAATGTCAATACTTTTTTGCTTTATCTTGATAAAACTAGCTTTATGTCCCAAAAGGGAGATTACTCTTCTGTAATAGCTTTCTTGCATGATATTGTCTATAAAACCTCTATTAGCCTCAACATTTGGCAGGAGTCAGAAGAGGAATAAACTTAAAAGTGCCATTTTCTTTGTAACCCCTCCCCCCCTCCTCCCCACCTTGCAACCAATAGTTTGACTGATGATATTCTGCCAGGGCTTGCACTCTAATTATCTTCTCTTTGCTGGTTCTATATATCATTTGTCTTCAGTAATTTAAACTTTATCTTATATCAGTGGAAAGCAATTTCTTGTGAGATTTCAGTAATTATTTATTTATTTTTTTTTTTTTGTCTGTGCATGTGGTTTGAGCAATGTCTGTTTTTATTTTTATTTTCTTTTATCTGATTTTCATTAATTTTCATTTTTTTATTTTTTATTATCATGCCTCCACGATCATTCTTCTATCCTTAAGTAAACCAAATGGACCAGTAATAAAGAATAAGCTGCTAGGGTGATTTCAGCCCATATCCTTAGAAAAACCTGTCTTACCATAAATAGTCATCAAAATTTAACAATCTTGTCAATGCTTTATTTAAAGAAAAGAGAAAAAAAAAACAGAAAATAAAATTTAACTTTCCATCTCTGTGGCCTTTGTTTTTTTTTTTCCCTTCCACAGAAACTTCATAAATTATCCATCAGCATTTAAGAATACCATTGATATTTCTTTGCTTAATAGTCAGATCTTCATGCAGCATAATGTGTGAGAGGCAGACATAGCTACAGATGTTGTATGTACTTGCTGATACCAATGGTATTGATGAAATTGTAATAAACCAAGTAGTCAACAGCCTGCTGCAGATTAATTGTTGCCATAGAAGACATTGACGATGTTGGGTTTTTCCAGGTGGCAGAGTTGATGGGCAATGATATTAAGTCTTGTTTACAAATGTCCTTAAATCATAAAATGATATATAAAAAAAAAATTGGTCAGATTTATCTTTCATGGAAACGATTACTGTTTGTAACTGTTTTGTGTAAGACTAATTACTCTTTTAAGAAAACTTTATGCGGTAATAGATTAAATTGATTGTTATTATTAAATATATGATAAAACCATTCAGGAAGAGAAAGTACCTCTAGCCTGAAGTAAAATAGTAAATTAGTTTTAAAAAAGGAATAAAACCTGGTATTTTTTTTTTTTTTTTTTTTTTTTTTTTTAAATCCAGAGGGTTGCACTAAATTTTTGATCTTCTAGTGTGTATATGCTTTTATTTGCTATGTCATTTTGTATATATAAATTATTAGGTATTGAAATCATTGTAGATGTAATATAGGTACTGCCATAAAATCCCTTAAAAAAAAATCGGCATACCATGAGGAAAATCTCTCCAAATATAATGAAAACCTAGTTTTATCATCAAAATCTTTATTATTAAGAGGCAGGATCATTTTTGAATCTTTAATTAAATGTTTTACTCCTTTTTAGAACATTTGAAATTTTGATTAAAAAAAGAACTTTATCGTCTGTTCCACCATACTTAACTATGAACACATTCAACAACTGTCATTAAATCAATTAACATGTCAGAAAAACTAGACGCCATGGTTAAAAATGCTTGTTTACAATATTTTATGCTATAAGTAATATTTGTAATGTAAAAGGTTGATAAGCTGTAAAAAAAAAAAAAAATCCATCAATCATTGTAACTTTTGTGTTTAAATTTTTGGATCTAAGTTTAACTCACTACCTGCCATATAAGTTGCCTTCATACACCCCTCCCCACACACTTTTACAATGGTTGTTTTTGTTTAGCAGCATATAAATACCTATGGGTTATTTAATACTGAAATCTAAATATTTTGTATGCAATTTTATCTATTTATTTATTTTTTTGATATGATGATGATGATTTGGTAGAAGCAGAGGTGGATTCATACCTTTCCCCAAGAGTATTTGCACATAAGTGAATATAATAAACCCAACTGGAATTGGAACTCTGCTCTTCAATTAACAATTCCAAACCATTATCCATTACACCACCTGCATATCCAAACTTACAGCAATTGGTATTCCTAAGCAGTTACCCATTTAAGTACTGTCCAGACTCAGCTTTGCTTAACTTTTGGGGGGGTCATACAGTAACTGGTGTTTCAATGCAATGTGGCCATAAGCCTTTTTACAATGCTTAACAATAATACCAAACAGATTAGCTCAAGAGAGGCAGACAGGCAGGCAGGCATTCTTCATTACAATCAGAGGTTGTCTTTTTTTTTTTTTTTTTTTTTTTTTAATCCTCACATTTCCTCCATTTCTGTATGCATTGTGAGTGTCATGGATGAAAATTACCAGGAAAAATATCAGTCTAAATTATTTGGGATTGTGAATTTCTGGAAAGTATTGTTTTTCATGTGTGGCTGTCAGAAAAAAATAATACTTGGTTTAATCTTTTGAAGGTGAATGGGAAATCAATCTGTTTATAAAAGAACAAAATCCTGGTGAGCAGTCAGATATGTACTCAAGCATAAAATTAATGTTTACTAATCACTTGGCTTGGTTTTGTTTCAGTTTTTATGATGAGGAATTATCATACATTCAGATTGGTTTTCATCTTTTGAACTTCACTATTAATCAGATACACACACCCCAGCCTTTGGGCTCCAGGCTGGGATTAAAGTGAAGTATCTGTACTTCACTTTTCCTCTCTTCCATATTTCTATTTTCATGCAGTTCATGGAAAGAGCTTTGAGAAATGGCTGGTCTTGAGGATTTCAATCTTGCAATGGTACCTTCATCATTGCACGAAAAGAGGGAGGGTTGTTGGAATATTCATGACAATGGTCATGGGTATCATGTCGATTTTTACATTGGCTGAGGTTAACTTCATGTTAAAAGCAACCTTGTGTCACATCTTGCTAACATTGGGGTGGGGAGCAAGTAAATAGCCTGGCTTTCAAACTTGGATCAGTGCTTGAAGTTATGAGAGAAGCTTTCCCATTATATTACTGATAGTGGTTGCAGGGACCATATGTGCATGTATGGGCACACCACATTGAACTAGCCAACATGGGAAAGAGGTTTTATTTTTAAATTTTTTTTTTTTTTTTTTTTTTTTTTTTAAATTTTATTTGTGGCTTATCAACCCTTTGGGGGTTATTTAAAGGCAAAACATATTTCAGAGTGTAGGAAGTTGGTTACAGTACCTGACATTCCTAAGCAGTCTCCCATCAAAGTACTGACAAGACTATGGTGGGAAGGTAGGTAAAAAATACCTCATTTACCCACCTTCCTACCATAGTCTTGTCAGTACTTTGATGGGGGGACTGTTTAGGAATTCCAGGTACTGTAACCAACTTCCTACACTCTGAAATATTTTCTTTTCCTCTTGAAGTTCTGGGAGAATCCTTGTCCTGGGTATTCCAACCATGCAGCAGCAGCACCTTTCCCATTTCTTTTATCTGTGGCCTATATATGCATGAAGTGGGCATCCCCCACATTAAACTGATCTTGTGTCACATCCTGCCAACATGGGAAGGTGGGTAAATGGTGGAGTAAAGTGTAGCATTTTGTTCTCTCTTCCTCTTGAAATTATGAGGGACACCTGATCCCGTTGATTGCAACTCTGGGGAGCTCTTTGATTATTTCACTAAAGATGGAAGATTGGTGGATATCGATGCCATGTGGCACTTGTTGGGGAGTGGTGAAATGTTTGTCCTTGGCCTGTACATATGGCAACCCACAATATACTGGGTCCCATCCTGTCACCACGGGTGGGTAAATATCAGAACATTGCATATTTATGTAATATCCTTAATTATTTTTCCAAATCATTCTCTATATTTAATCAGACAGAATAAGTAGAAGTAGAAAGGTCAATGCAATTAACACCTGAAGAAGGCTGGAGAGTTGTGTCCAAATGAATCTCTGACTTTGTTTTGGAATGATTCAAGGTCTTATGATTCAGTGATTCCATTGAAGGTTTTAATTTGTTATAATCACTATTGGATTACTTGGACTTTGTTGGATTAGTTTTATCCTCAGGATAAGTTTATTCTGTGAAGGCAAAAGTTAGTAATTCTTCCTTTGGAAGGTGGTTTAAGCCTGTTAATGCCGAGTAACCTACTTTGCTGTTTCAACTTTATTTTTATTTATAGATATAATTACAAAAGGAAGTAAACGTTTAACACCTATTTATTAGTGCTATGATTACCATTATTTAACAAACCTTGGTTCTTCCAGTGTAGACCATTGCAGCTAAGACCTGCTTAGCCATATACACTGAGTTGAATCCTCCTTATTCATTTCTTAATTCGTTGGTCAGGATGAAGTTCTTCTCGGACAGCTTCTTCTCTAGAATGGTTACTTTATGGAATGACCTCCAGAGAGAATGCTCACAATCACCACAATCTTAACCTCCTAAACTTATCCTCATAATATACATCTCTTGGTCCCACTGTGTATGCTCTTACAACTGCCTAATTTTATAACCCTTTACCTTGAGTGGCTCTTGGGCCTTATTGTGTGAACAATAGTAAAAAAACCTACTTAATGATTACCATCACTTAACCAAGGTGATATAAAATTATAAATTATACAATAATGCCTAAAGAAAGATTAAAAAAAATGCAAAATGAATTACTGTCCAACTTATAACCAGATCGATTTATGACCTGTCACTTGTAACTAATCATGGGCATAAGGTGGTGATGATGATACACACACACACACACACAAAGAGGATAAGATATTACCATAAAGTTGTGATTTTGAAATACAAGAGTAACAATTATTTTAATATTATTAGGTTGGTGCAAAAATAATGACGTAATAATGTTGTTTTTTGACATAAAAATACGTCAAAAAACGACATTATTACGTCATTATTTTTGCACCAACCTAATACCAATTTAGTGTAATATTTTTTATTACCCCTCTTTTTTGTTATTAATCTTTTTTTCTTGTTTTAACGTATCCTGTTTTATGTCAATAAAATTTTGTTCACCTACGCGCTCACACACACACACACACATATATATATATATATATATATACACACACACACACACACAGTGTGATGGATAAATTGTCATCTAAATAATGCAAAAATGAAAGTAACACTGACATTTCATTTTAACAGTTATTTTTGTGTAATTTTGATAAAAATATCTCAACACTAAAGAGTAAATTTTTCCAATAAAAACACCATTAGTTTCAATTATGGCCTCCCAACGACTTTGGAATCTCCTACAACTATTCTGGATAGTCTCCTTGTTTAATTTAGTGAATGCTGCCATAATCCTTTTTTTCAGTTCACCTTTGCTGTTACATGGAGTTTTGTTACTTGTTCAACTGTGCCCCACATATAATAATCAATCTGGCTGCAGTCTGAGGAGTTTGGTGGCCAGATGTATGGGCTGATGTAGCTGCATACATTGACTAACCACCATGACTGTGTTCTTCTGTTTGTGTGTCATGGTATGTAGTCCTGTTGCCAGATATAGGGTCTTCCAGTAGCCACTTTCTTGACCCAGGTCTGTACTATCTCCTCAAGGTACTTGATATAAGTCT
Organism: Acanthosepion lycidas; assembly: GCA_963932145.1. Taxonomy (NCBI): domain Eukaryota; kingdom Metazoa; phylum Mollusca; class Cephalopoda; order Sepiida; family Sepiidae; genus Acanthosepion; species Acanthosepion lycidas. Next base: position 34,326,920 of record OZ010606.1, read on the forward strand.
CCATGTTGAGTCTGAGGTCCTGTGGGAAGATGAACAGAGGCATAATGTCACCCTCACTAGTGATCACTCCAAATACCTTTGTAATCACTATTAGACTCCTCCAACTGAATCCTTTGCATTGTCCTCAGATTGACACCCAAACACTCTGAAATGTTCATATTGGAGCTTCTAGCACAGATGTGAAGCAGTACAGCATGCTGTTCCCAAATTTCTGGCAGAGTGAATTGCGTCATGGTACTCTTTATTACAGATGGTGCCCAATTGACCATATTGTACTTTGTTCTTGATTTTGTTGACTGCAATGTGCAAAATTAAAAATATAAAATGGTGACAATTTACCAAATTGGACCTTCTATTGTGTGTCTCTCTCTTCACACACACACACACACACACATATATATATATATATATATATATATATATATATATAGTCACAACTGTTCCTTACAACATATTGGGAAAAATTTAACTTTAGATGAAAATTGAGTGTTGCTATCAAATTTTACCAAACTATAAATATCTCCTTTCCTAAAAACAAGGAATACTCTTTTCCCATGACAACATATATGACTATAAAATTAAAAAAAAACAAACAAAACTGTTAAATTCAAAACTTTCTATTTAAAATATATAATATATAAATTAATCTCAAACTAAAATAATATAATTATATTTAAAAAAAAAAAAAATAATTCAACAATATGTTATTACTCACCTTCATTTATTAGATATTAAATTACAGCACTTAGCTTCTTCCATAACTTACCTTGACTTTGTTTTCAGTATATATATGAGAATTCTTAATTTTAAAAATTCAGAAAGGTTAACCATATTTTTTACTTCTGTTTATACATATTCCAAAATAAAATCCTTACATTTGTCTTGATAAAGTCTGTCAAAGGACAAAACATGTCAGCTAAGTCTTTCTTTTGTATCTGTCTATATTTCTGAGATGAGGTATTATGTACACTATTTACATTATTCGGACTATTGTCCTCATCTTTGTCGCTATGTTTATCACAACATCTTGGCCGTTGTATGCTCCAGCCTTCTTCAGGTGGTTGGAATGTCAAACTGAACCCTTTATTTCACTCACTGGGGTAGACTGACATCCATTAGACATGGCATGTGGAACTAGAACACTTTACCCCAGTGAGTGAAATAAAGGGTTCAGTCTTTCTTTTGTATTTATTATTTAAATATATATTTTCTTGTGGGGGGTGGATACACAAAATCTTTTCATCAGACTATCCTCCATTCATGCTATTTATCAGAATTGAAAAATGATGGGGGTTTATCTCTTAATAATATTGAGACTAAAATTGATCATTGACTATTATAGTTATTGGAACTTGATGTTATTAACAACTGTTAAATTTTAAATTGTGTTATGCATGCCATATGTTGTAGAACATGTGAGAAGATGGACCTGATACTTATAATAAGTAAGAAACAACCAAATATGAAGAATGTAGGTTGAGAGAAATCATTGCTCACAAGACATCTTAGACAAGGGAATCAGGGAAATAGTATTTGTGTTAATGGATGGCAGAACAATAACAAAGAGATTAGGTAAAGGGAAAAAGTTACTTAGTCACAGGAAGTTGTGGAGTGCCATGATTGTCCATGTCCTGAAAAGATATGTCATATAAAAGAAGGAAAAAAATAAAATAAAAGGCATAGTGTTGTATTTTAAGCCTTTCAGTGCAAGTCACGTCAAACAACAAGCCTTGCTTTTTGTTAGAGAGACGGATTTCGAAAGAAAGATTTTAATTCCAGGTGGGAAAATTTCTGGCACAACTGGTCTTCTCTTTAAAACAAAAAAACAGGGAATCATTTTTGGGAAATACTATTTGTAGATTAACCTTCAGCAGAAGATCCTAAAGTCAAGACATTTTTCCGAATTGAAAATTTTTTTTTTTTTTTTTTTCTCTGATTTAGAAGTGGGTGGTTCTGTTCATAATATTGATACAGTGTAAAATCAGTCCTTGACTTATTACAGAGTTATTGGAATATACTGTTATTTACAGCTGGAAAATTTGAAACTGTTTACATCATTTTTTTTTTTTTTTTTTTTTTTTCTAAACTCCTTAAAAAAAAAAAAAAAAAAAATTTTCATGCTTGTGGGTGTTGTAAACGCATGCACAAACATTGGGGATAATATTTATTGTTATTGAATAAATGGATATATACTTTTATTTTTTCTTCATTTAAATGAAGTTATCATGTAAAAAATAAAAGAAAAAAAGGAAAATCTGTTTCTGTATCCAGAACAACTAAGTCTAGATAACTTTGTATAATTCCTTGAATGATAAAAAAAATGAAAACTTTTCAATTCCAACATGTTGTGCCTTGAGACAGGCCTAAAGGATGCTAATCTGGAAAATTCATTTCCAAAGATATTTTCATATTTTTTTTATAAAGAGACCAGTCTACTTTAGTACCACAGGAGAAATGTGCAGGCAAAATAGTGTAAACTGAACTTTTAAAAAACGCAGAGGAAACTTGTATATATAAAATATTTTGTTTATTGAAAATTGATAAATACTTGTAAAATCAGTAAATGCTTGTTTCTGCTTGTTTAGAAAGAATGGTATAAAAAAGAAAGCTATTGAATAATGATTGCCAGTGTTTTCTCACTCAGAAACCAGTTAGGATTCAAATATGGATGAACCAATGGGATTAATTCTTGAAAGAGTTTATTTTTATTTTGTATTGATGTCTTTCTACCCACAAATTCCTTTTGTTTGGGAGAAGTGGAAGATTTTTCTTTGTTTCTAGAGTATTTTTATCTTAGCTAAATCACTATACCGGTTACAATCAAATTTTTTCCAGCATTAGATTAATGATAAAATGTAATTGTCTGCTTTCATTTATTAGGTTTTGTTCTGGATTTGCTTTCTGAAATTGCTGGGTTGTGAAGCTGATTAACAAATATACATTCTGTGGTATAAGAAAGACAATGTAGCAAGTACTGAGAACTAATTTCATCGTGCATAGGGGACATAACATGGTCATTATATCAAAAAAAGGAAAAAGTCTAATAGTCCATTCTGACCAATTAAGACCTAGAATTGAAGAGGTTATTGTGATGGAGGAAGACCATGACAGAAAAGAAAGGATGAGTTCTTCAGTTCTTTTAAAAACTGCATTTGTCATTTAAAGAGTACATTTTTTGAGGAACCCTCTGTGTGTGTGAGAGAGAGACCTCTTCAGACCATTTGTCTGAAGATTGAGTTCAAGTATGAAACATTGTTGTTGCTAGTTGTTGACCTCACCATTGACTTTTATATTTACATACACTCTGTGATATTGAGCACTTGTACCTATGAATATAGCATACCTTAAAACTATATTTTTGTCATATATATATATATATATATATATATATATATATATATATATATATAGTAAAAGGTTTGTCACTTAGGATGCTGAAGGTAACATCAATCAGCTAACTCCTCCAGAGTTTAGTAGGTGGACTTGTCCATCCATTCTTCAGGGGGCATCAGCAATCTACTGCTTATATTTTTGATTTTTCCTTTTTATATACATTTAACATAGGTATAAGTTTTTTATTTTTGTGTTTGTGCATATGCAGCCATGTGCCCGTCTCTGCAGATGTGTGTAAGTGTAGTATAGAGGTATTAAACTCATTTTAGTTCTTGGACCACATATCAACCCAATTTGATCTCAAGTGAGCCAAACTAGTAAAATCATGCCATAAGAACCTATAAATAGCAATTTCAAAATTTTCACGTTGTTTTAGTGAAAGAAAAAAAAGTACATTCTGAAAAAAATATTTTTTTCTGAAAGACATTTAACAAGTGAAAGAAGGAACGGTTGAAGAAGACTGAATTATCATACTGCTTTGTAAATGTATATAATTTATAAATTAAAAAGAAAAACATTTAAAAGCACTTTCATTATTTTTTTATCGTTTATTCTTTTGAAACTTTACATCTTTTTTTTTCTTTACAAGTGTCTCAATATCAGGCATCAAATCCTAATTAGCACCCAATTTATTGATGCTGATTACAGAGAAAACTTGTTTACAAAGGTAGGTAGTCCTGAACATCCACAACATCTTTCACAGTAAGGGCTGCCAATCTGGAGTACTTTGGCAAGAGATTCTGATAAAATATTTCCAATTCCGAGGTAGATTTGTTCTTCAAATCTGAATTACACTGTATGTCAATCATTTCAAGTTGGATGTCAACAGGCAGATCAGAGGCATTTACTGTAAATGGTAAGTGAAAAACTGGAATCTGTTTCAAGTTCCTCAAAACTGTGAAACTTTTGCTCAAACTCTCACAACAATCCCATGATATTGTTTTTGTACCAATTCATGCCAACATTATCTGTGGTCACAACCACATCTTTTAGACAAGGAAAATGAGCAGAGTCACCACCTGACGATTGTATCTCCCACAAAGTTAACTTCAACTTGAATGCACTTATGCTCTCAAAATACTGTGTGGCAGCCATTTTTTGACAGTCTTGCAGCATTTTGTTCAGATTGTTCAAGTGCTCTATAATATCCACAATAAGTGTTAAATCTTGCAGCCATTCTGCTGATCAAAATTCTAACACTGGTTTGCACCTTTTCTCCATGAACTCTTCAATTTCTTCATGTAGATTAAAGAAACGCTTAACCACCTTACCTCTGTGTGATATGGCAAGTCATTGGTAATGTCTGTATCGTTGAAGATTGTGAAAATGACGGTGATTCAGACCTCTAGTTCGAATGAAATTGACAGTTCAGACAACATGTGATCCATTTTTAATGACTTGTAACACAATGCTTCCAGGTACAAAATGCAGTGAAATATCCCAAAATCATATCCATTTGCAGTTTGTACTTTCTTTCTGAACTTTGTCACAACACCTGCTTTTTTTCCCAATCATTGATGGAGCATGACTTGTAGCCACACCTGACAGCACAGGCCCTGTCCACCAATCCGAGTGATAGGTGAAAATGTCATTTGCTGTTGTGGTGTCCTTCACAGGAACCAACTCCAGGAACTCCTTGGTGACAGTCTCATCTACACCATAAATGGCCAGTTTCACAACATCCGTAATGTCTATACTCTGATCAAATGCAACCAAAAATTCAATAAATGACTTGACTTTGTACTTCAGTTACCTGTCCAAGTCTGCAGAAAGATCTGAAATCTTATCTGCCACAGTGTCTCTCATCAGGTTAATGTTGGTAAAAATCTGTCGCTTTTCAGGGCATACAATTTCTACAGCCTTCAGTATGAATGTTTCACAAACTTACCCTCATAGTACAACTTTGATGCTAATGCTATTTCTCTAGCAACAAGGTAGCTAGCTTTACTGCTGCCTGATATCTTGGCTTTGGGTTAAAGCAGATTGTTGTTCCTTCAGATCAGCTAACAGTTTTACTGTCTCTCTTCTCATTTGTCTTTGCAAGTTATTGTATAAGTCAGCATAATGAGTCTCATCTTGGTGCCAAATGTTATATTCTTTGAGCACTGAAACCGGTTGTGAACACACCAAGCACACAGGTTTGTCACTTACCTCCATGAATAAATAAGAGAAGGACCACTTTTCTTGAAATGATCTACACTTTGTCAAAAAGGAGAAAATAGATACATTTTAGGGAAAGGTAAAACAGAGTGAAATGTTGACCTGAAAAAAAGAAAACACAATGTTAGTCATTGAATTAATTTAAAAAAAGTAAGTAAATATATGATTTTTACACTTTTCAGTCATCTCACAGGCCGGATGAAACTCTGCAGCAGGCCAGTTTGGTGGTGTAGGGTGTTGTGATCATTTGTTCCTTTCTCCTTTCTTTTCTTGTTTTTCCCTTCTTTCATCATATATATATATATATATATATATATATATATATATATGTGTGTGTTTGTGTGTATAAAGTTTGTCTCAGAATTTCATAATTATTTTGTTATTGAATTGGACTGCTTTCTGAGAGTAAAGTTGAAGTTTGTATTTTTTTTTTTCTTTTTTAGTACAGTGGATTTATAAGATATTGTTCTGACATATGCAAGTTTATATCTTTTTGATTAAAATCCATGTTATTTTTTTGTGGTGAATAGCATTATGGATTAGTCCAATCAATATATTTGCCAACATTTTCTTGAGTTTTATAGTCTAGGTAGCACAGCTGTTTTGATTCCAACTTCAGAGCATGTTGAAAATCAAATGAACGTCTGACAATTGGATTTCTGGATTGAAACTTTTATATAGATATCGTGCACAGTGGCAAACTTGTTTTAAACTGTCAGGACAATTGATAAAGGAGGATGGATCCTTTCAGCTATACTTTTTTGTGAGGTGGCAAAAAATAGCTTTATTTGTCTGAAACTCTGTTCTTCACTTGAAAGTCAATTTGTAATTTAATCGACTATATTGATTGGTGAGGACTACAATAGGTGTTTTTGTTAGACAGATCACTTTGTGAAGTGACAATGAAAAATACCAAGCTGGCATTGGGAAAGATTATAATTTCATTAGTACCTAAAACATGTTTGGTTTAAAAAAAAATCAACAAAAAAAAAAAAAAAAAATGTACCCCAGAAAAAACAAACTTCCCCTCTTTACATTTTATACATCCTTTTTCCACAATGGATCAGACTAGTACCTGTTATATTCACCATCCTTTCTCTGGAAGATGTTTTGGTTTTTGAATTGAGAATCCTACATAATAATAATTACGCAAGAAGGAATTGGGGGAGAGCAAAGTGAGATAGTGGAGGAAGAGAAAAAAGAGAGTAATAAAAGTAGAAAAAAAATGAAAACCAGGTGAAAAGAAAAAATAAATTTGCATCTCTTGAGAGAAGGAAGGGATGGTGATTGGAATAAGATTGAAAGAAGCTACATTATAAAAAGAAGAGCTGATTCTTTGCCACACACTATCTGCATGTGTCTACATATGCACATATGTATATGCATATGTCTGTTATCATTCAATATATACACAAGCTCATGCATGCAAAATCCATTCAGTCTGGACAACTCTTGTCCTTGGCTGAACAATAAAATCAAAGTTGCAGACAAAAAGAAATAATTATCTTTAAAGATTTAAAAATTAATGAGATTTTATAGAACTTTTCAGAAATTATTTCATAATAAAGATAATTGATTTTAGTTTTCAATTTTGTAGAAATATTTTTAGAACTGTCATTATTGAATTAAAATATGCATACATACTATTTGCATGAAATTTGAAATGTACATCTGTATCTTGGAGCCAATTTCCCTTTCTGTCTGACAACAACCTCTGGATAACAGGGGAAAAAAACTATAGCACTTTGAAGTTGTTTTTATGATTCTTTCTATATCTAAGTTTAAAATACTATCTAGATTTGAAATTTGATCATCTTGCTGCCAAGGAATGTGACATAGGAAACTAGGCCCCAAAATATAAAGGCAGATTTACTTTGCCAGACAAGCAGGTAAACAAAATGATATGTAAATTTTGATGTGCTAATAATTTTTTTTGTGTGTGTCTGTGTTAAAGGAACAGCTTAAGTTGTGAACTACTAATCAAAGATACCAAAATCCGAAGGTGTATTGGAATAGTGTTGTGTTACAGAATGTATAGGCTAGCCTAGAATGGCAAACTACTAGTCAGAACTCTGATGACCTGAACTGAGTGGGAGTCGTTTGATTGGTGTCAAATTCTGACAGTGATAGATTGCCTTTGTTTAAATTTTTGGCATAAGACACTCAGATGGCTGCAAGAATTAGAAGGGTCGCGACACATCCTGTAACCAGATTCTTTAGGGAAACAAGACTGCACATAACAATGTTTTGGTCAACCTACTAACATACATTCTTCTATCTTCCTCTCGCTTCCTCTTATAAATGATGCTATAACTATGGTCCCTCATATAATAAAGCAAGATAAAAACACAAAACCATGTCTTCTCTTTTCGTCTCTCTCTTTTCGTCTCTCTCTTTTCGTCTCTCTCTTTTCGTCTCTCTCTTTTCGTCTCTCTCTTTTCGTCTCTCTCTTTTCGTCTCTCTCTTTTCGTCTCTCTCTTTTCGTCTCTTGTCTCTCATTCTCTCGTCTCTCTCTCTCGTCTCTCTCTCTCTCTCGTCTCTCTCTCTCTCTCGTCTCTCTCTCTCTCTCGTCTCTCTCTCTCTCTCGTCTCTCTCTCTCTCTCGTCTCTCTCTCTCTCGTCTCTCTCTCTCTCGTCTCTCTCTCTCTCTCGTCTCTCATTCTCTCGTCTCTCATTCTCTCGTCTCGTCTCCCTCTCTCATCTGCTTTCCTCTCTCCTCTATTCTCTTCTCGTCTCTCTCCTCTATTCTCTTCTCGTCTCTCTCCTCTATTCTCTTCTCGTCTCTCTCCTCTATTCTCTTCTCGTCTCTCTCCTCTATTCTCTTCTCGTCTCTCTCCTCTATTCTCTTCTCGTCTCTCTCCTCTATTCTCTTCTCGTCTCTCTCCTCTATTCTCTTCTCGTCTCTCTTCTCGTCTCTCTTCTCGTCTCTCTTCTCGTCTCTCTTCTCGTCTCTCTTCTCGTCTCTCTTCTCGTCTCTCTCCTCTATTCTCTTCTCGTCTCTCTCCTCTATTCTCTTCTCGTCTCTCTCCTCTATTCTCTTCTCGTCTCTCTCCTCTATTCTCTTCTCGTCTCTCTCCTCTATTCTCTCCTCTATTCTCTTCTCGTCTCTCTCCTCTATTCTCTCCTCTATTCTCTTCTCGTCTCTCTCCTCTATTCTCTTCTCGTCTCTCTCCTCTATTCTCTTCTCGTCTCTCTCCTCTATTCTCTTCTCGTCTCTCTCCTCTATTCTCTTCTCGTCTCTCTCCTCTATTCTCTTCTCGTCTCTCTCCTCTATTCTCTTCTCGTCTCTCTCCTCTATTCTCTTCTCGTCTCTCTCCTCTATTCTCTTCTCGTCTCTCTCCTCTATTCTCTTCTCGTCTCTCTCCTCTATTCTCTTCTCGTCTCTCTCCTCGTCTCTCTCCTCTATTCTCTTCTCGTCTCTCTCCTCTATTCTCTTCTCGTCTCTCTCCTCTATTCTCTTCTCGTCTCTCTCCTCTACTCTCTCCTCGTCTCTCTCCTCTACTCTCTTCTCGTCTCTCTCCTCTACTCTCTTCTCGTCTCTCTCCTCTACTCTCTTCTCGTCTCTCTCCTCTACTCTCTTCTCGTCTCTCTCCTCTACTCTCTTCTCGTCTCTCTCCTCTACTCTCTTCTCGTCTCTCTCCTCTACTCTCTTCTCGTCTCTCTCCTCTACTCTCTTCTCGTCTCTCTCCTCTACTCTCTTCTCGTCTCTCTCCTCTACTCTCTTCTCGTCTCTCTCCTCTACTCTCTTTTCGTCTCTCTCCTCTACTCTCTTCTCGTCTCTCTCCTCTACTCTCTTTTCGTCTCTCTCCTCTACTCTCTTCTCGTCTCTCTCCTCTACTCTCTTCTCGTCTCTCTCCTCTACTCTCTTTTCGTCTCTCTCCTCTACTCTCTTTTCGTCTCTCTCCTCTACTCTCTTTTCGTCTCTCTCCTCTACTCTCTTTTCGTCTCTCTCCTCTACTCTCTTTTCGTCTCTCTCCTCTACTCTCTTTTCGTCTCTCTCCTCTACTCTCTTTTCGTCTCTCTCCTCTACTCTCTTTTCGTCTCTCTCCTCTACTCTCTTTTCGTCTCTCTCCTCTACTCTCTTTTCGTCTCTCTCCTCTACTCTCTTTTCGTCTCTCTCCTCTACTCTCTTTTCGTCTCTCTCCTCTACTCTCTTTTCGTCTCTCTCCTCTACTCTCTTTTCGTCTCTCTCCTCTACTCTCTTTTCGTCTCTCTCCTCTACTCTCTTTTCGTCTCTCTCCTCTACTCTCTTTTCGTCTCTCTCCTCTACTCTCTTTTCGTCTCTCTCCTCTACTCTCTTTTCGTCTCTCTCCTCTACTCTCTACTCTCTCGTCTCTCTCCTCTACTCTCTACTCTCTCGTCTCTCTCCTCTACTCTCTACTCTCTCGTCTCTCTCCTCTACTCTCTACTCTCTCTCCTCTACTCTCTCGTCTCTCTTCTCTCGTCTCTCTTCTCTCGTCTCTCTTCTCTCGTCTCTCTTCTCTCGTCTCTCTTCTCTCTTCTCTCGTCTCTCTTCTCTCTCTTCTCTCTCTTCTCGTCTCCTCTCGTCTCTTCTCTTCTCGTCTCTTCTCTTCTCTTCTCTTCTCTTCTCGTCTCTCTCCTCTTTTCCCTTCCCTCCTCTTTTTCTCTTTCTACTCTCTCTCTACTATTGTTTTCTGCCCTCTCTTTTGACAACTGATGGTCATGCACTACTGGGCTTTATTTCAAATGGATCATTAAATCGTTTTAAGCAGGATGGTCATATATTGTTTCATTTCCTTCCACTTCTTGAATTTGATGAACAGTTTCAGCAGCTTGCCAGAATCTCAATACTTGTCTTTGTGTTTAGAACATTGGAAACAGAAAGAACAGAAGAATAGGAATGAATAATAATGATGATAATAATAATATACTATTGTATAGTGATAACCATTTAAATGTTTCCATAAAATATTGTGCATGTGTGTAAAATATATATATATATATATATATATTTATTTGTGTTCATCATCAGTGTTGCAACTGATGATGATCTCAGAGATGGAAAGTACTTGGGAAATAAGTGATTCTCACTGTTACAGAGCATTTCTTGCCTTAATTGTAATATACAGAAAACAGTTTGTGAATATAAAAGTATTATGATAAAAATAAGCAGATATAATGTGTGTAATTTATTCTATCACACACACACACACACACACACACACATATATATATATATAATATATACACACACATATATAATAAAATTATAGTTTTATGGTATGCTATATTGATGGGTAAAAGTGATTACTATCAGGGATAGAGCATATGTAAATAGAAAAGTAGACACTGAGGTCAACACTGAGCAATGACGGCCTGAATGCAATCTTCAGATTAATTCAGTGTAAGTATGAAGCAGGCGACTACAGATGCCTTCATGAAGCTAAGCAATGTATTAAGATATAAGAAAATTTAGTTAACATTTCAGCACTCTTCTTTCCTTCTATGTTGTATCTATCCTCTTATGTGGCAGTGAATGTGGGACAATTTTCTTAGAGACATAGTTTTACAGAAGGATGCTGACAATATCATGGGTTGAACATGTGAGAAGGAAAATGGGAGCCAGAAGAACACTTTACACATAAAATCAGAAATAGTTGAGATTTCTGGGACATATTAAGAAGAAAGGAGGCTTGGAAAATATAATGCTCACATGATACATTAAGGGAAGAGGGAAAAGAGCAATTAACCTATGTATTGAGTTTGGGTGAATGGATGGTAGAATGGGGACAGAGAGAAGGTAAAGCATCGAGCATTATGTAGAGCTACAAAGAACTAGAACTTGTGGAGAGCCATGATTGCCCATGTGCTGAAGTGATATGGCATGTAAAAGATGACAATATTGTCAGTGAGAAATTTTGAAGTTGATCTTAAGTAAGGAATATATCTGCAAATTCCTTTTCCACTTTTCCTTTTTAAAATTTGTATTTTGCAGAATGTGCAGAAGAATTCCACTTAACTCCAAAAAGGCTGAGTGCATACACCTGCCGATGTCATTGGCTCTAAAATACAAAGAAAAATCAGGGCAAACTCATTCTGCTCTTTATAACAGAAAACGGTTGATGGAATAACCCAGATATGCTGCCAACTAGCGCATATAAAGTCAGTGGTAGTGAACAGCAGGAGAGAATCTAGCCGATTGGTGAGAGTGGATTGGTGGCTCTGTGAATTTGTCACAGTTTGCTTTACTTTTGCTAAACAAAATCAAGTTTCTAAGTGGCTGCAATGGTTTTTAGAGTGGAAAGAAATGATTATATTTTTATGAAAGGCATTAATTCCATTCTGCCTATACTCTGTTCCATCAACTAATATCTTGTCTCATTACCGACATGCCACATTGGTTGTCAGAGAAAAGAATAAGTACTTGAACAAACCACTAACAGGAATGGAAGTCTATTTCATGTTTCCTGTTTAGGATTTGGTTTCCAGTTCCTTCTAAAGTCTGCTTCAACTCTATACTTCTAATGTCTCTGCCTAAACTCCAAAATTTTATTTATTATTTATTATTTCCTCAATAGGAATACGTAGGTTCACCTATTGTTTGTTTCACACTCCTCCCTGATTTTTGGAACAGTAGAGATTTATACCTTGTTTCCTGTTTAGGATTGGGTTTCCGGTTCCTTCTAAAGTCTACTTCAACTCTACACTTCTAACATCTCTGTCTAAACTCTGAAATTTTATTTGCTATTTATTTTTTTTCTTCAATAAGGGTAGGTAACTTTGCCTATCATTCAGTTCACACTCCACCCCAGTCTTTTGAACAGGAATAGAGGTTTATTCCTTGTTCCCTGTTCCCTGTTTAGGATTAGGTTTCCAGTTCCTCATAGACTCTTTCCCTCCTAGTCACCCTTCACATCTTAGTGGCTTTATCACCTTGCTTGTGGTGAAATGGTAAATAAAAATTTGTTCAATCACACTCGCATATAAAAAACAGTAATTGAAAGTATATTAACTCAATAAAAAAAAAAATATGGACTATTTTTGAATACTGGTCTCATGTAAAATAGTCCTATTTTTTTAAACTGTTAATATGCCATCAATGATTGCATTTTTAAAGCATTATATTTTAATCAGTGAATGAAAATTTGATACTCGCTGGGCATATTGAAGGGAAGCGAGACAGAAAAAAAATGACAAGACCTACCTAGTGAGCTTAAATAAATGGGGCTTACTACCACATCATGCTGAAACACCAGTTTCCATATGATCACTGTAGTCAAGCTTGGTCAGTAACTAGATGGGTGACCACTTGGGAATACCAGGTTCTGTAAGCTTAGATGTGTAGGTGGTGAAATGATAAAGGCACAGAATCAGAAATCAGAGAGCCAAGGCCAATTTTTGTTGGGTTTATTTTATTCACTTATGTGCAAATACCCTTGGAAACAGTATGAATCCACCGCTTCCCTCCCTAGCTATGGGTTAATTAGTAAGACTTGTATTGCTAAACTATTATTCTCTTTAAAATATTATATTTACACATGCTCTATCCCTGATATTCAGCACTTATATCCATAAATATAGCATACTCTATAATTACCTTTTTATTATATCTGTTTTATCTAATATATAAGTAAAAGGTTTGTCACTTAGCTGATTGAGGTTACCTTCAGCATCCTGACTCATGACAGACATGTCCATCTACTTGTCAGGTGGTTATCAGCAATTGATTACTTATATCTCTCAATTTTTCTTTTTCATATGCACTTAACATTGGTGCAAGTTTTGTTTTTTTTTTTTTTTTTTTTTTTTTTTTTTTTTTTTGTAGGATGTGTGTCGAGGTTTGCGTGAATGTGCATGGCACCCATCTGCAAAGCAGGGTAGATGAGAAATAAAGAATAAGCCTCGAATAAAAAGCAAGAGAAATAAGATGAAAGAAATACTAGTGAAAAATGAATAATAATTGACAATGCTTCATCTAAGAAATTTGAATCCTATTAATACTACTAGTAATAAAGCATATTTAAGTAAGCAGAGCAGAGCAGATGAGAAATAAAGAATAAGCCTTCATTAAAAAGCAAGAGAAATAAGATGAAAGAAATATTAGGTTGGTGCAAAAATAATGTCGTTTTCTAACATAGTAACATATGTTAGAAAACGACATTATTTTTGCACCGACCTAATACTAATTAAAAAGTAATAATCCAATTTTATATTTGTGGGTTTCGCTTCCAGAGATACAAACTTATGCAAATTAAACATGTTTGAAGGAATTCTCTGCAAAGTTCCAAGAATCCAAAATTCAATTTGTTGTATGTTAAGTCCTACACAGAATTCACATGTAAAGAAAAAGCATGTTGATGTCTGAATTTCTTTGATCAAGCATTCCAATCATAGTTTTTCCTAAAATACAGCAACAACCTGGAAAATGAATTAATCAGATGTCATAGATGGCTTTAAAGCCTGTCTCAATATGAACAGTACTATGTCAAGTGACAGCTTACAGCCATATCCCACTGAATCACTAGTTCTTGTACAATCACTGAATTTAACCAACATGAAGCCTGGTCATTACCTAGATGAGTGACCGCTTGGGTATACCAGGTGCTGTGAAGGTGGTGTAATAAATAATGGCTTAGAATTGGAAATCGGAGAGCCAAGTTCCAATTCCTATTGGATTTGTTATATTCACTTATGTGCAAGTACCCCTTAGAAATGTATGAATCCACATCTTCTCCCTCCAGCTATGTGTTAATTAGTAGGACTTGTATCAGCAAATCATTATCTCCAAAAAATTCTTAGAATCTAAAAATAGTTACTGGCTTTAAATAACCTGTAAGAGGTTGATAAGCCGTAAAAAAAACAAATCAGTTCATCAATTAATCAAAAGGGATCCAAGCAAATATAGTTTAAATATTTAGGTTGACAGAATTAGGTCATCTGTCCAAAAACAACCCAAGCATATAATGTTAAATCATCAGAGCCATTTCAAGTTAAGGTAGATTGCAAATCAATGTAATTTTTTTTTATCTTCAGGATAGCTGCTCATTTCTGAGCATGCCCAAGTACTCGGGCTCATTTGTGTTCCTTCAGCACCCAATGAGCCCTAATGTGGCTTATACTGTAACTATGATGAGTGTACTTTAGTTACAGTTCAAGTATGTGCCCCACCACTGACATATAGTTTTGAATTCAGAGTTGTTTTTCTCTTATACTAATTGCTAAATTCAGCAAGTCCAGGTTTTATTTGCTATTTAATCCATAGCTGAGGGTATAAGTGGATTCATATCTTTCCCAAGGGTATTTGTGCAAAAGTGAATGTAACAATATTAAATGAAATTTGAACTCAGTTTGTCAATTTTTCATTCCAAGCCTCTCACCATTACACCACCTGCATATCCATGATGTGAAAAACAAACAAAAAAGAAAACATGAGAAATATTGCCTTTGCCTCCTTTATAAATTTCCTTTTGGCTCCTCACATATATACTCTTATGTCCCTTCCACTTTTTGAAAAAGCCTGCAAATTTCTCTGTTGGGGTCAGTATCAGGTGCCTTACTGCAGTCCTCTTACTGTCATCCTTGGTCTAAAATTGAGTGCCTCCCCATTTTAACAGTGATTGCTAGGAATCACAGGTATTCAAATCTTGAGGACTGGACAAACTTGAATAGGGTGAGTGAGTTTTCGCTAAAAAAAAAAAAAAAAAATCCTGCCCACATCTTTGCTGATTTAATTGCTTGGTTATTACTTGATGGCATCTCACTACCAAATAGATGATTTGAATTGCCAAGTTACACCAATGTTCAACAATCAGTTATTAAGATGTTCAAAATGGCTGAATACCTTTCAGATAGACTTTGTATAAATTAAAATGATAGCCAACGGATGAAGATCCTCGTTTTATGAACCCCATATCCACCAATTTAATTTTGAAACAATTGTTTTTATTATGGTATTGATGAAATGGTTTTAAATTAACCCCACTGTTGATTGAAAATGGTATATTTACAAGTGACTATATTTAGTCCATTGATTTCATTATTATTACCACCTCTGGCTGTTGTTAATGACCATCAGTCAGTGTGAAGAGAGAAGTATGGCTGAAAAGAAATATAAGTTGGGATGCAAGAAAAGAAAATGAAAAACAATTTGTCTGAGATGACAAATTGTGGTCTAACTAAAGGGAATAATTCTCTGGTTCTTACATTTATTATTAGATGACATTATTAATTAGTATTTTTTTCATCTTATTTCTCTTACTTTTTATTCAAGGCTTATTCTTTATTTCTCATCTGCCCTGCTTACTTAAATATGCTTTATTACTTGTAGTATCAATAGGATTCAAATTTCTTAGATGAAACATTGTCAATTATTATTCATTTCTCACTAGTATTTCTTTCATCTTATTTCTCTTGCTTTCTTTTTTTTCTTTATCAATGGATCTTATATACCATTTGAGGTTCTGGGTTGAGCTTGAGTTCTCTCCAGGCAAAAAATCTCCCTGAAAGAACACCCATTCATTGGGCTATAGGCAAAAATTCAGTATCCACTCAGTGATAATAGAACACACTAGTTTGGTTTTCGAGGGATTGAATGTGACCAACCAATTTTTCTCACCACTGAGCTGTTAAAGCTAAGTCAGAAGAGAGATCAGCTGCCAGGCTCTGGATGTCTAGAGTTTTGGAAGTTTAAATTAATAAGAAATATTGAGGTGTATAAATAGCTCATATTAAAATGCATTAACTTATTTAAAGTTATTAATTTGTTGGATATGTTAAAGAATACTATACAGCAATTAATATCTTGTGATATCTAGTATAAAAACAACCTTAAAAATTCAATTAGCATTGTGATTTTTTTTTTTTTTTTTTTTTTTTTTGATTGATTTTCTTATCAGTTGATATCTGCCAACAAAGAGGCATATCACAACTCAAAATAATGGTAAAATCAACAGTACCGGAATCAATCATGACACGTAAATGATGAATGTAGTCGAGACACTGGAAGTAAACATTGACGAACAAATTTCAACTGATGCTGAGTAACATGGACAGAAATCTTCAGTAATTCATGGCAATCCTGTTGTATGTTCAGCACGACACTCTGTGCACGTGCCGCTTCCCAGAAAATGTGCCTGCTTTTATAGTCCAGCATGAACACAGAATGTATTAGGTTGGTGCAAAAGTAATGTCGTTTTCTCACATATGTTACTATGTGAGAAAGCGACATTATTTTTGCACCAGCCTAATACTTTGTAGAACACTGCTGGCAAGTAAAACAAGAGCTTGCAAGTGATCTACTGTTCTGGATACCTAGGCATGAAACGAGACAGGGTAGTCACCCAGCAACCACCTACATTGACCAGCTATGTTATGAAATGGAATAAATCCTTAATAACCTTGATGCAGGATCATGATGTTTGGTATTATAGACTCATGAATGTCCGAGATAACTTAATCAAATAAAATAAAAACATTAGTGGTTAGCTAGTAAAAAGGATCATTTGCTTAACTAACACTGCTCAGCTCACCATCCCAAGTATTTTATGGGGAAGCTGGTAGACACTTTCTTTTCTTCATACCCAGACATCCTGGGGCTTGCACCGACTCTGTTCTGGCAGATCAGCCATTTGCTTTCTTTTCAGAGCTACTGCATTAAACGTTGTCTCTTTGACTGATGGGGGTGGGTACCATTATCAGTAGTTCATTCTGCATCTTGTTTCCACTACATTTTTTTTTTTCATTTTTGCCAATATTAAATTACAATGTTTTTATCATCATTCAAATTTGAAAAGAAATCTCAGTTGAGGATTCTAAATCTGAAAAAAATGTAACCTACTAATGCACTACCGATATTTTAGACAGTGATTATGGCAAGAAATAAAAAGAAATTGTTTTTCCTACCCCAGCCTTCTACTTTCATTCTCAGACCTCATATGCTTGATTTCCTTGTTGCAATTTTGCCACTGGTGAATGGTTTCAACTTTATTCAGACAATTTAATAGGAAGGAAGAAATATTGATTTTCTTCAATGATTGTTTAGCGTTTTAGTCGTAACAAAGAATGTAAATGACACAGATTGCACAGATGTCTTAATGGCTTGCAATTTGAAATTATTAAAGGGAAAATGTTATTTTGGAACGTAAGATGCCTAAATGTCATAAGTAAACAGCTGAATTATTTTGATTGTTTTATAGATATACTGTTCTTTTTGTTTTTTTTTTGTTTTTGTTTTTGAGAAAGGAAACAACTATCTATTTACTTTCTGAAAATGTCTCTAAAAAAAAAAAAGAAACTCCAAGATCTTAATTTTGAATTTGAGGCACACTGCAAATTGCTACAAAACCAAAACATTAACCAAAAAAACTTGTGACCCGTTCTTAAATAGCCTCGTCAAATCAAGACTTTCATAGGGATGCCATGCATGGCACCAAATCTGTTCAGAAATATCTAAACTGTATACAACCATTTTCTTGGATAAATGATTAAAAATGGCTTTCAGCAAGTGAAGCCTGTAGGTCTTGGTGAAGAACACACTTTTTCAAACCTTGTGAACTGGTACTACAGAATCCCAAACAAAGAACTGTACCAGATAACAGAAACCACATCACTTGAGAACCTTCAACAACAGCTACAACTAAAATGGATATCATATTTAACACCAAGAAAATAACAGCATCAAGATGTTGATGTTCCACAGTACTTTGAACAAAAGGTTAGGAAAGGAACTCCCATCAATACTAGAAAGAGCAATAGCAGCTAGTGGACTTGTGAAATCTATTTTTATGAAAAATTAGTTTAATAGGAAAATTATATAAATATCAACTAAAATTAGCTCTGACTGTTCAGTCAAGGAATGGTGCATATTTTTTTTATAGGGCTATCACTATTACCAATAACTCATCTGAATTTATAGATGACATTGGAATGGTTTTATAAAACTTCAAATATAGAACCTTTTAAGTTTTAATATTTTCTCAAGGTTTTAACTGGGTTTCTTTTGTGATGTCGGACTGCTTCACTTTTCACTTTTGCTATGTCAAGCGAAAGCTAATTATCACTTTCAAAATGCTTGTTATATTCAAGACTTTGTAGATGTCAGTACTAGTAGTAACACCTTCCAATAATATCTACGCTAGTAATACTTGTTCAAGTAGTAATTGCCAAATATTAGGTTGGTGCAAAAATAATGACGTAATGTCATTTTTTGACATTAAAAAATACGTCAAAAAAACGACATTATTACGTCATTATTTTTGCACCAACCTAATAGTATAATGATCAGAAGAGAATTGTAATCCATATAGTAGTAGAGTAGAGAGAGTGAACATATAGCAAGAGTGGATATACATGAACAGTGATGTCATCATGCTACTTCATATTTGTTCACTTCCTTTTATGACCATGTGATCTACTTAATAATGGAATCGCCCATGTTACTCACTGGCGATCTAGTTTCAAACCACAGTGTCAACAATGACACTTACTCTTATACAACACCTCCCCTTTGAAATGAGCTCTCCTAGGATCTATATTTTTTTTTTTAGCTTTGGTTTGATGGTTAGAAACTGTTGGTCTTCTTTTCCTTTTGCCATAATTCCCTGGTTGCACTATTTCTGCTGGTGTAGGAACATTGAATGTGTTATACAGGATTTCCATCAGTACTCCCATTTGGGGACAGTTTAATTTGGTGAAACAACGTTTTAGCTGGTTAATGTCACTTATGCTCCCACTTTTGTCCTTGTATTATGCCTGTCCTGGGTATGGCTATAAACTACATTCAACAGCAAGGCCTCTAATCAGGAGGTTTTGAGGATTATGAAACCCCCTTTTAATTGCTGCTGTTCCCAGGTCCACCTAGACTTGGGGTGGTAGCACCTGTTCGTCCCAGCTATGGGCAAATAGTTAACCCCCAAACTGGGGTCAAAACATTATGAAAGTGTAAAAATAGGTCTTAAAAGCAGAAATACTTTGTAGAAAAAAAAAAATTATTACCAGCAATACGTTTTTGGATAATAATAAAAAAAAAAAACATTACCAGCTATACATTTTTTGAAAATAAAAGGAAAAAAAATTTTACTAGCAATACATATTTGAAAGAAAATTATTACCAGAAGTAGATTTGTTGTAGAAAAAAATATTGCCACAAATAGACTTTTTGAAAAAAATATTACCAACAATAAAAATTTTGTTGGCATTAAATAACCCATTAAGGTTGATATGCTGTAAAACAAACTAAACCAAACCTTGTATTATGCATATCATTCTGCGAATGTTTCTTGCCATCATCTTGCCAAAATTCCTCCCCGCACTGATATATTCTGAAAAATACTTTTTTTCCAGGTTTGAAATAGGTATTTGTGTAGTTACTCTTTGATGTTCTCATCTTGCACTCAGCAGTTTATTGAAAGCAAACTTGATTTTTCTAGTGAATGTCAATTCTGCTGATGACATTCACGACACAGTGTTTGGGTTTGGTGTAATATGTTAAACACTTAAAAACTGTTAAATCATAAACTCGTCTGACTCCTCTCCTTCTGATTTCCTTAAAGCCCTCTTAAATGTGTCAACAAAACATTCAGCTATTTTGTTCGATCCAGGGTGATACAGGAAAGTAGTAATGTGTTCAATTGCTAGTGTCTTGCAAAAGAACTTGAATTCAGTGGACGTGAATTGCATACCGTTGTCAGACACGATTGAGTCAGGAATGCCAAATCTTTTAAAAATTTCATGCAAGGAATTAATAGTTACTGTGGTAGTTGGTCTCCTACATTTTAGCTTTATGAAATGGTCAGAAGTACTATCTACTACTACTACTACTAGATAGTACACCCCCCTTTATTGGTCTGGCAAAGTCAATATGGATTCTAGGCTATCAGTTGTCGTTCAAAGTTGAACTTTTATAGGCGGTGACTTTTCTGCCAGAGCGCAACCTCTTCATAATTCTACCATATTTTCTATATCTTTATCCATATTCAGATGGTAGGTGTATCATTTCATTAGAGACTTCATCCTAGAAATCCCCAGATGTCTTCTATAGAACTGCTTCAGCATTCATCTTTGTAACAACGCTGGTATAACTACTGTCAGCATACACCAGTACATCATTGCACAATGAAAATTAACTAGTATTTCCAATAGTATTTTTTCCTGTAGATTTTAGTTTATCCTTTATTTTTGTTATGAAGTGGTCAGTCTCTGCTTTAATTTTTATTTCTTCCAATTATCAGCGCTCTCTCACAGTATTATATAGTACATTGCTTATTTCACTTTTGGTCCTAATCGCTGCAATTACCATGTCTTACAGTGGTTCACAGCATCTTGGTACTAATCAAGATAAACTGTCCACATGACTTAGCTTCTTAAACAGTAAAAATTTTATCTTGTAATTTAATAGGACTGTTCTCCAGCACTGCAGTCTATTTACTGTACATGTAGGAACACCTTTTTTAGATCCATATATTGATAACAATGGTTGATAGTCCGTTTGAAGAATAAATTCCCGTCCATGTAAGAACTTGTGGAATTTCTTCATTGCAAATATAATAGCCAATGCTTCTTTCTTTATTTGACTGTAGCTTCTTTCAGGCACAATTAATACTCTTGAAGCATGTGCAATTGGCTTTGTACTTCCATCATCATCATACTTATGTAAAGTCAGTGCTCCAATCCTCGAATTACTTGCGGCTGACACAATGACAATTTTCAGTTTAGTGTTGAAATGAGTCAGTGACATTTTCCTGTCAGTTCCCCTTGACATCTTTCTTCAGTAGATTATTTAATGGTGCTCTCAACTTGTGCATATTAGGTATGGTAGTTTTTAATATTAGTTGGCGTAGGCATATCCTTTTGTGCCCTTGCTCTTGCAGGATCCAGTCGTCTACTGTTCTTATCAATAATCTGCCCCAGATATTTGAGTTTGGACAGGAATAACTCACATTTTTCTTCACTTATTTTGAAGCCATAATTTTCGATTCTTTCAAAGACTTTCTTTAAATCTTCAGCATGTTCTTTTTGGGTTTTGTTTTTTACCAATATGTCATCCAAATATGCTTGAGCACAATCCAACCTAGCCAGCAGGGCATCCATTATTTGTTGGAATATAGCTGGTGCAACCTTTACACCAAAAGGAAGATTGTTGAATTTATATAACCCTCTATGGGTGTTAATAGTAATTTTGAACAGTCATCGTCCACAAGTATTTCTAAGTATGCATCTGAGAGGTCCAACTTTGCGAAAAATTTACCTCCATTCAGTTTTCAAAAAAAATTCTTTTGGACTAGGTAACAAATAATTATGTTGTTTCAAACTTTCATTTAGTCCTGTCAAAAAAATCACCACATGCTTGTACTCCACTTCTTAATGTTGACTGTCGGTGCTGCTCATTCGGAATACTCTATTTCGACATTACCAATTTCTCCAGCTTGTACAATTCATTGTTGATTAGATCTACAGCCACAAATGGTATACTTCTTTTTGGTTTAAATGTAGGTGTTACCTTTCAACTGAAACTTAGCTTTGTCCTTTGTGCATGTCCTGAGACCTTCAGAAAGAGCTTCTGAAAAAGTCTTTTTTAGTTCACTTTTCTGTTTTTCATTTGCTGTATTAGAACTGGTAACAATATTTGTTATTACAAAACAAGTTAACAGGTACATCCCACAGATCAAACAATGCCATTCAATCTGTACAAAACAGATTAGGTGTGTTTTCCAACACAAATACTACCATTTTTTTGGTCTTCCCGATGAACAAAATGTTACAGCTGAATTTGCCTAAAAAGTTTAATCTTTTCCCTGAGACTCCATAAGCAATTTTCTTAAGTTAATAACCTGGGTTCTGTTTGTTAATAATAGTAATATCCGATCTTGTGTCTAATTGCAACTTAATTTTCACACCATTTATTTGTACAAAAACTGTTCCTCTTTTGCAAAGTGTAATTTATCTTTTGTGTTTCTTATCATTACTGCTTGTATTAATTCTGTTCACATGCATTTTCTTTCTTCTCTATTTTTTGTATCTGCAACACGTTCTCTTGTGTCCTAATTTCCTGCACTCATGGAATTTCTTGTTTCTGAAGAAACAATCCTTTTTAAAATGCTTACCACCACAGCTGTGGCAAATATTAGGTATTGATTAGGTATTGATCAGGTTTTATAGTCTTCCTTTGTAGTTTTATCAGGAGTTGGAAAATGTTTGTAAATTTTCCTCTTAGTTGGTTGAACACTGTGTACCTGTGAATTTTTTTTTTTCCTCAGTAATCATGGAGTTTAAAATTCATAATGCATTGACACTCTTCACCTGGAGAGTTAGTTTTGGATCCATTTCCAGTTTAGAAAGTATTCTAGATCTAATCTCTGTGTCCTTGTTAGATCTTAAATCCTGAATGAATGTCAGGTGTTTAAACAGATTGGGAGTTCATTCAATTTAAACTTTTTGCATTCCTGATTTACAAGTTCTGTGTACATGACAAAATCTTTGTTGGATTTCACTAAATTGAGACATTGCCAACGTATATTAAACAGTGAACCCTTGTCTCCAAATATTTTTGATAGTTTTAGAACAGTCTCATCAAAAGTATTTTCTCCTGGCTTCTTTGGCAAAATATAGTTGAGATATTTTTTGTGTTTAGCAGGGGATAATTCCTCAACAATAATAGAACTTTTTCTCATCATTCCTTCATATCTTCTATAGTATGATGGGAAAGTTATTTCTTCATTTAGATTGTACAGAAAGACTGATTGAATTAGCGACAGCATCAGGAGTAAATAAATCTGAAGTTTTTGTTTCCATTGTTTTAGTGAACAACTCAAAAAACTTTTGGTGCTGTAATTGCAACTGCTGTTCATGGTGCTGTTTCTGTTGCTGTAATTGTAGTTCTTGCTGTAGTTTCTGTTGTTGTAGCATTTGAAACATAAGGGCCTTTAATTCTTTCATTTTTCTGCTGAACCTTTTCCAGATTAATTTTTTCTGTCCATGTAAGTGCAAGGAATCTTTGCGAATCCTCGTTACCACTTTTCCTGGATGGCTTCACTTGTCACTTTGGCTATGTCAAGCGAAAACTCGTTATCACTTCCAAAATACCAGTTTCTTTAACCTTTTTATTTTCTTTAATGCTTGCTATGCCAGAATAACTTAAGCTGTGGGGAAATATGCTTATATATATATATATATATATATATATATCTTAAGTTTTTTATATTGTTCTCTATTTTTTTCTTTCTTTGACTGTCATTTTGAATTTTTTGCAACACCCCCCCTCTTTTTTTTTTTTTTTTTTTTTTTGAAAAAAATTTTTGTGCTATTTTCTTTCACCATTTGCCAGTTTCTTTCCTCAAATTACATGCTTTAGAAAATCTGATGGGTTGGGAAGGGGAACATTAGAAGTTGCTTACACAAACTCTTGTCCCAAATATATATATATATATATATATATATATGTCATTTTATTTTTTTTTTTCATTGAACTGCCTCATTGATTTGGCCAGAGACATTTTAACCAGCTACAGATATTCAAATGAAATAAACTTTTCTGTATTTACCCCAAATGCATGATATGCTATCATCTTTGTTATATATATATATATATATATATATATATATATATAATGAAATGGACAAACTCCAACAATTATTTTTAAGACATTTTTATGTTTATACATTCTTTTTATAGATACAAATATTTAAGTATTTACTTAAATATTTGTATCTATAAAAAGAATGTATAAACATAAAAATATCTTAAAAAAAAAAAAATATATATATATATATATATATATAAGTATTAAAAGTAATATTTCAATTTGTTAAATGAATCATGTAGTTAGTTAACACGTCTACTATTATAGACCTACATCTTTAATAAACCTGCATTGCCTGCTGTTCACCCACACGTCTATATATATATATATATATATATATATATATAGTCCTTGACTTACGACAGAGTTCTGTTCCTATGATGCATCGTAACCTGGTTTTCCGCAAATAAGTACTTATGTCATTCACCTACTATAATGCAATAGTAAGGTAATAATCTAGGACATGACACATTTTTATGACATATGTTAACATAATTAAGATTAAAAAAAACATGTGGAGGACATAAATATTATGAAATGAAATTTTATTGCTAGTGATGTCATTGGTTTTCAGTAGATGAGATGATGAAACATATGATCTTGTCTCTCTTGGAGTACTTGGAAGTAGGAGCAATTCTGGAGAAGAAAAAAATATGAATACTAGTGTTTTTCTTTTTTTTATCAGGAATTCACCAACTTATAGTTAATGTATTCTTCTGATTCACCATTTGCATTGTATGTATAAGGCAAATGGTATTAGTGAAAACATGATTAATAGAGATTGCATCATAATCACAAATCATTGTAGGTTGACACTGTCACAACCCAAGGACTTACTGTATATACATTTTCAAAACAGTGAAATGTCCATCCCTAAAATTTGTGTTACAAACTAACTAGCACTTAGTGCTACTTCCAAACCAGCAGAGACATATAGTAGTATACAATATGACCTGTTTTGTAACCAATTTTTTATTATATTGGATTGGGCACTTTGTTTAGCTTAGTATCTGATCAAAACAAAAAATGACAGTGTCCATGGGAAATTTCCATCAGCACCTTTTATAGTCATTTTCCAGTAAATGGTAATTTCCTACTTTCTCAAAATGGGCAAGCACAGCCAGGCAACAATGCTATAAGAATAAGTAAATAAGAATAATAAAGCTTCATTTGATAATGAATACCAGTAATATTACTACTAATAGTACTAACAAAGGTAAATATTAATACAAAGATGGTAGCATATAAAGGGTTTGAGAAAAGCGAGTTAGCAGAATTTTGATTGATTCACTGATTTGTTTAACGGTATATTGACTTCTTATAAGTCATTAAATGCTGAAATTTAATTTTCTTGGGAGCTTTGAAGTAATAAAAATTACAATGTTATTCTGCTTTCACAATAGAATACATGGTAGATGATACTCAGCTTTTGTGCATATACATGTTTGTGTGGACATAATTAAGAGGTGGTGATATGTGTTTTATGTTGTAGTGATATGTGTTTTATGTTGTAGTTTTGTTGAAGTTATATTGTGGAATACGGTTTAAGTTCCTTAAATTGTAGGATGTTATTAGGTTGGTGCAAAAATAATGACGTAATAATGTTGTTTATTGACGTATTTTTTAACGTCAATAAACGACATTATTACGTCATTATTTTTGCACCAACCTAATATATGGAATAATATCATGAAGGAGTTCTTTCATGTTGGTTGGTTGGTTGGTTGATTGATTTTGTTTAGCAGCATATCAACCTAAATGGGTTATTTAATGCCAACACGATTTTTATTGCTGATAATTTGTCTGAATTCTGCTCTAAAACGGTATTGTCGGCCATTCTGCTCTAAAACGGTATTGTCGGCCATTCTGCTCTAAAACGGTATTGTCGGCCATTCTGCTCTAAAACGGTATTGTCGGCCATTCTGCTCTAAAACGGTATTGTCGGCCATTCTGCTCTAAAACGGTATTGTCGGCCATTCTGCTCTAAAACGGTATTGTCGGCCATTCTGCTCTAAAACGGTATTGTCGGCCATTCTGCTCTAAAACGGTATTGTCGGCCATTCTGCTCTAAAACGGTATTGTCGGCCATTCTGCTCTAAAACGGTATTGTCGGCCATTCTGCTCTAAAACGGTATTGTCGGCCATTCTGCTCTAAAACGGTATTGTCGGCCATTCTGCTCTAAAACGGTATTGTCGGCCATTCTGCTCTAAAACGGTATTGTCGGCCATTCTGCTCTAAAACGGTATTGTCGGCCATTCTGCTCTAAAACGGTATTGTCGGCCATTCTGCTCTAAAACGGTATTGTCGGCCATTCTGCTCTAAAACGGTATTGTCGGCCATTCTGCTCTAAAACGGTATTGTCGGCCATTCTGCTCTAAAACGGTATTGTCGGCCATTCTGCTCTAAAACGGTATTGTCGGCCATTCTGCTCTAAAACGGTATTGTCGGCCATTCTGCTCTAAAACGGTATTGTCGGCCATTCTGCTCTAAAACGGTATTGTCGGCCATTCTGCTCTAAAACGGTATTGTCGGCCATTCTGCTCTAAAACGGTATTGTCGGCCATTCTGCTCTAAAACGGTATTGTTAGTATTTTTACCATAATATATAAAAATATATTTATACTTTCATAGTGTTTGGATGTTCGTTATTTGCCCATGGCTGGGACTCGCACTCTTTGGCTCCTGTTACTGGATCTAATTAACGCCTTTATCCACTGTTCCATGTCTCCTTGAGGACATCTGTGTATGAATTTCTGGATATTATAAGCCTCATGTATTCAGCAAACTATTTTTACCAGTGCTCATATTGCAATTTTTGCTTTTATCCTTTCATGTTTTTTACCAGAGCTTATATTGCAATTTTCATTGTTATTATTGCTTTTCTCTGGCATTTTTTATTACTGGTTCCTATATTGTATTAATTTCTATGCTTGGTCAGTTCAAGAGATTTTTGTGGCCTTTTCATTTAATTTTTCTTGTGTTCAAACAAGAGCTTTCTTTTCTGGACAAAGGGTGTGTAAGAACTGTCCAAATGTTTTATATTTCTGAGTGCTTTTAGCTATACCGTTAGCCAGTTCTTATGTGCCTTTTGTCCAGTAAAGAAAGCTCTTGTTCGAACACAAGAAAAATTAAATAAAAAGCTTAACTGTAGTACCTTGTCTGTCGTTTTTAATGAAACGTGTGTGTGTGTGTATATATATATATATATATATATATATATCTTTACACACACTATATCTCTCATATTGAGCACTTTATCCCATAAATATAGCACACCTTAAGACTATTTCTTTATATATATATATATATATATATATATATATATATATATATATATATATAAAATGCAAATGTCACTGTGTCACATTTTTTCAACTTTACTTCTAGAGGTAGTAGCCCAATATAGCATCCCATTTTGGAATCAGGTTGACTCTGAGTAAATCAAAAACATTCCAGGCTGGATCCAGATCTACAATTCTGAAATTTTGGATTCCCAAGACTGCGATTGTTTTTATCATTACTTTTTCTTTTTTTAACATGATTTTTTGTGACAATTTTTTTTTTTTTTTTTTTTTGTACAATAATTTTTATGACTTGGATAACTTTCACTGGATTTTGCAATTAATTTCAATTATTCCCAGATTTATTTCCACAAAATAAAAATAATTGTTTGTATGGAAAGTAAGGACCTATGTACATCAAATTGTCTTTAAATTAAGTGGGGTCTTAAAAGGTAACTTTAAATATTAATGCAATACTTAAATGCAGGGATCAATTTTGAGTTTTTCTGTAGTTGCCTACTGCATCTACTCCTCCCTAACTATTGTGATCAAGGCCTAATCAAGAGCCCTTTGCAGGAACTACCTAAAATGCTACCTGATAGGGCGGCTTTTAAGCTAGTGCATATATATCATGGACTCTCGTTGTTGATCGATGCAGGCTGTTGACCTGTGCCTACTGGGGACCCTTTTATGATGTATGATGATCAGGCACTTCAGTTACTAGGAACCAACAGCCAGACAACCTGCACATATGATTTGATTGTGGTGAAGGTTTTGTGCAGAACCAACCACACTTTTTGAAGATCCGAATACAGAGACCTGGTGCACTGTGTGCAACAAGATCCATAAATGACCATCTGCAGGTTTTGAATTCAGATTCATACCTTTCCCAAGGGTATTAGCATGTAAGTGAATGTAAGGGATTTGACTGGAATTCAAACTCGGCTCTCCAATTCCTCAATCTGAGCCACTATCCACTATACCTCATATATTAGGTTGGTACAAAAATAATGACGTAATGTTGTTTTTTGACGTTAAAAAAAATACGTCAAAAAACGATATTATTATGTCATTATTTTTACACCAACCTTATATATATATATATATATATATATATATATATATATATATGAGAGAGAGAGTATCAGAAATACTTTACAAGCTTTGTGGGTGGGTTACACACACCAAAACAAGGAGAAAAGTTCATATAAGCATATGTCTTCAAATCCTTCATTTTTGAGTTATTAAGTTTAAAGAAAGTTTATGGTAGATGGTGCTGTGTTGCCATGTAGATTAGGTTACGTTTGTCATTCATGTTCATTTGTTGCTAGTCTGTCTTCAGCTTTTAACGTGTATAGTAATGAGTTTACTGAGAAGTGTTCCGTTTAACAATGGCAGGATATTCATATTGTGAGCAGGCAGATATGTTTTTTGTTTTTGTTTTTTATTATTATTATTAACATACTGCTGCATGACTGGTAATGGATGCAAAGCTACACTAGGTTGTGTTTCCAAACTGAAAGCAGCTGAGTCATTCAACCTTTGCTGCTGTTGTTGCATTGTTGAGACAGAACAAGTAGCACCACAAACTATGGATCAGGGAAGATGGAGATCCACTTGTATGCCTGACTATGAAGAACACATTCTGAAGGCTGTTGGAGATAATACCAGCATCAGTTTATGACTAATGTGTCGGCTGGAATTGTAGGCAATTGTCTGGTAAGTCCATATGTTCTCCCAGCACGTCTTACAGGAGCTGTCTTCAAGGACTTTATTTTAAACATACTTCCAGACCTGCTAGAAGATGTACCCCTGCTAATATGAAGACACATGTGGTTCATGCATGATGGGGGTTCTAGCATATTTTAGTCACTTTGTTCATGATGCACTAGCTGACATCTACCATGAAAGATGGATAGATAGGGGAGGTTCCATGTCCTGCATGTTCCTCCAACTTCAATTTTTTTTTTTTTTCTTTATCTGTGTGGCCACTGATTGGTTTATGCAGCTGACATTAATAATGCAGAGCCGCTTTGTCAACATGTTGTGGAGGCCTGCAAAACCTCAAAACATCATGTGGGAGTATTTGAAAAGGTCTAACAGTCGATCTGATGCATGCATACATGTGTGTGTAGAAGCATGCAGAGGACATTTTGAGCATTTGCTATGAGTTG
Organism: Acanthosepion lycidas; assembly: GCA_963932145.1. Classification (NCBI taxonomy): domain Eukaryota; kingdom Metazoa; phylum Mollusca; class Cephalopoda; order Sepiida; family Sepiidae; genus Acanthosepion; species Acanthosepion lycidas. The sequence continues at coordinate 34,356,464 of OZ010606.1, forward strand.
CTGTGTTGAGGTACAACAATGGCCTTTTAAACATATGTTTATATGGACATTTTGCCTGGTTTTGGTGTCGGGACCTGCCCCCAAAGTTTGTAAAAGTATTTTTGATACACCTGTGTGTGTGTGTGTGTGTGTATATATATATATATATATATATATATATATAGTGTCCCCCAAAAATGTATACACACTTTAAAAAATATAAACTAAAGAGTGTATACATTTTTTTTTGGGACACCCTGTGTGTGTGTATGTATATATATATATATATATATAATATACACACATATATTATAAGGGGAAATTACAGTTAAGTAATTCTTTTGTATATATAAAAAAAATAGATATGTGATAAAAATATAGTTTTAAGGTATGGGTTACAGTGCTCTCTAATATTTAGAGATACAGTGTATGCAAATATAAAAGTGAACATTGAGGTTAAGACATAATATTGAGCACTTAAACGCATATAGTATACTCTAAAACTATATTTTTATCATGTATGCTACTTAGATATGTAATCTACATGCATAAGAATAAATTGAGAGATGTATCTGTCTTACATAGATTTCATTTGCTGGAATATTATTTGATCCAATGCACTAAATTTATTTACTGCATTTCTGAATTATGTTCAAACTGTTTACAGTCAGTGACAGTATTAGTTAAAATAATAATTTCCTTTTTAGATTTTTTTTTTTTTTTTTTTTTTTTTTTTATCAAATGGGTTTCTTTATTTAGTATATGATTTTAGTATATTAAATAGAGAATATTTCATCTTGTCTTATTCTGTATATATCTATTTTTAATGTATATTTTAATGTAGAGTATTTTCTCAACTCATAGATCATATTTTAATGATGTGCTGTTCTGATAGATTGGAATCTTCAGTAACACATACACTGAAACGTGTGTGTGTGTGTTTCTCTTTTTTATTGTAATGGTACATTAGAGCATAATGTTTGCTGTACCAATAAAATGTTCTAACTTGAATAAAGCAATTTCAATCTATAAAAGGCAGGATGTGTGTGTGTGTAATGAATGCACGGCCACAATTTTCAACAGATTTGCACCAAAATTTACATGCATATGCTCCAAGTTTATGGGACAGACAAGACCAACTTTGCATTTCCCAACTCTCATTGATAGTGGAACTAATCGATTTTTTTCATGCTTCCACGGCAGTTTTCATGTAGTTTGCGGCCATTTTGTACTGCCCAGAATGAGAGCCTACAGCTGGCTGCCACGAATAGACAGGAAGATTCTATTCACCGGCATGAGAGCCATCAGCTGATTGACATGAATGTTAACTAGCATGCAAAAAAAATCGATAGCTGCATTCGTCACAAGTGGGAAAAATTTAAATCTACATGGCACTTTACTCCAATTGACTCATTTGCTTGCTTAAACTCAACGTTGATTCTGATTCCGCAGGGTGTGAAAAAGTATTTGTTGTTAACATTCTTTTTTCATTTGGTTTTTCCAGTTACTATAACTACTAATTATAGTTATTTCTATTAAAATAATAACAATGAACAGGAAAGAAACCTTATGTTTTAGTGATAATTTGCATTTGCAAATAATGATATATCCTATAAACATGAAGTGACTTGATATTGGGTAAAGACTACTGAAGGTGACCTTCAAGTGTTAATTTTATTAACACTTACTTGAAACTTTGGATGCATATAATTTAGTCTAATATATTGGTCTTGTAATTGAATTTACTTTTTATAGACTCCTCAACTTAATTAATTTTCTTGAGAATGCTGGAAAGACCTTGATCATAAGCATGAGATAATGTTCTCATTGTTGCCTGAACCATGTCAATACTTGAATTTTTCTTGCTCATTCAACCAAAAATAAATACTTGATATGATAAGAGGTTGTGTTCAAATTTCCTTAAATATTTGAGAAGGCTGCATGCCACCTCAGGAAATTTGGGTGAAAGGACCAAATATGTGGATTCTTGTGTAAAATAATTTGTGAAAGAAACATTTTAACGACAAGACAATAGAATTCTGTTTATAAAAGGTTCAGACAAGGGAAAAAGTAACCAGGTAAGAGGAAAATTATTTAGTTTCAGTTCTGTGATTAATTTGGTTGAAAAATTGGATTTTGTTTGCTAACACATGATCTATTGCTAAAGATACTGGGAAAATAGTCCATTCTCTCTACTGCTCCAGTAAGTACCTCACACTTCTTGCTATCCTTTACCTTTACAAGAGTCAGATCAAGCTAAAAAATAGAATACTGCTGCCATATAGGAGCTGGAGCTACCCAGTATTCACATACCAGTCTCTATAGAGTCCAAAAATGTCTTTGTGCCCTGAATTATTTTTCACCTTACAACCTGTTTCTTACAGATGAAATGGTACAAGCCTCTTGCTGCTCTATCACTATTTCCATCAGAAATGTTCAGACAAACTATATTCCTTAGTTTCACCAGTTCTAACTTTCATGGCTAAGACTCATCATGCCATGCACATTGTAGTGAACCACCCTCATTCCTTTCCTATTCCATTGGTGAGATGTAAGTTCCACTAGAGCAGCTTCTTCCCAAGAACTGTTGCTTTGTGCAATAAACTCTCAAGGGGATGTTTCCACAATCACTACAATCTTAATCTGTTCCAGCTTAGGGTTAACCATTATTTTCCCTACATATCCCCATTACCTGTGCCTCTTAATCTGTAACCCTCTACCTCGAGTAGCTCTTGGGCCTGGAACAGGGTGAACGTCATTGTTAAAAACAATTGTTCTTAGACTAAAAAAACTACATAGCTTTCAATTTTTCTTTTCTTTTTTTTCTTTTTTTTTTTCCCATATTTGTTTGTGTTATTGAGTGTGCGTGTGTGTGGCCAGCTGCCATGTGGTTAGGGCGGTTGCATTCCAACCATGAGAAACTAGTTTGAATCTCAACATGGCTGATTACCATATTTGACATATAAGACACGCCCTATTTTCAGCTGGGCAAATCAAGAAAAAAATTAGTAATTAGTAAAATTAGTAAACCTAAATATGGCATATAAGGCCCGTGGGAATTTTAAAAGATATCTTTAATTAAAAAAAAAAAATGTGTGCCTTATATGCCATCATATACAGTAGTTCAAGATGACTTCTTGATATTGTAAGCCTGAAAAGATGATCCAGCATGCAAGTACCATTGAGAAGTAGACACCAATCCTTGAGAGTGAAATTGGATAGACAACACTGTTTAGAAGCTGTTGATGGTTATTTTAACATGGTCACAAGTCATCAACTGACAAGCAGATAGGTCAGTCACCTTGGATGAAGAGATAGTGACTTGATAAAAGACACAGTGCTCTGCCACTCAGATATTATTTTTTTTTTTTTTTTTTTTAATCATTTCACCCCAAGCAAGGCAATAAAGCCACTGAGACACAAGATGTTACTGAATGTGAGTGAATATCAGAAAAAGAAACCATTATTAAGAACAAGAACTAAGACAGATGATAACAATTGACATAAGACATAGTTTATAATCTCATTTGCACATACAGATATTTTTTAATCATTTCATTAAGAGGTTACTGAGTGTTAAAGAGTATGAGAAAAAAAAACCTTATTAAGGAGCAAGAACAATAAAAGAGCAAGAAGATAGATGATAGCAATTGACATTTCATTTAATTTTTTGAAGATCAAAGTTAAATGGAAATCAAAAAGCCAGAAATTAGTTCATGAAGTATGAGAGAAGAAACTGTTAGCATAGAACTTACGGTTACATGTAGCCATTTCAAAAGTAAGATGATGAAGCCTTGCGGCCAATTTAGTATTGTGCTTACATCCATAATGTTGAGGTACCAAAAAGGAAAGCTTATCAGAAAAATTACCATAATATTTTTTTTTTTTTGATTATTAATATCCTTCTATTCCAAGAATGTTTCAGACTCTCTCACAAGCGTGCAAGAGATACATGAATTTGGAACCAAGCTGAGGTACCAAAGAGGAAAGTTCATCAGAATAATTACCATAAAATATTGAAAAGTTACAGGGAAGCTAGGCTAATTTTACAGATTCTTTGTATGACACTGGGATGTTTGCCCAGCTGGTCTGTTTGATGTTCGATCCCCGCTGCTGACTGTTGAATGGATCACTTCAACCCAAGCAGTAGCATAAGGTCAAATTTAGCATCACACAAGTAACTTTTACTTTTCTGGCATAGCTCGATGGTGTTGTAATATGCACAAAGAGTGCATTGAGATTGCTCTCTCACCAACTACAGGTGTAATAGGCAGAGAAGGGAAAGAGGTAAAAAAAATGACATTGCCTCAGAAACCACAGCAGCTTTAGGAACAGTGCTCATGGGACCAACTTCACAAGACATCATGTCTTGCTAACTCCTGATTGCTAGTTTTCCCGTTGCTTTTACTAGCATGAGGAATCTTACAAAGACCTTGATCTCAACCAGTTGCAGAGAGGCCTGTACCTTAACATACCAAATCGTCCCACTGCTAACAGAGAAAACCCGGATGTAACTGGTGTTGACAAACATATACACATGCAATCTGGGGTCTCTTTTGTGTCTGTACTGATGCATGTTCACCACAAATTAAAAAGATAGGTGATAACGATTGACATTACATTTAAATTTTTGAAGATCAAAGTTAAGAATATGGGATTAGCATGAAATCCTAATATAGTTCTTGATGAGTGTTAAACTGACTAACTTGATGACCAAAGCTTTGCAGCAAATTCTAAGTCCAAGCTTTTGGCAAAAACACAACAGAAGCTGAAATTCTCTGTTCTATGGTCTAACTATTGAGCTCAGCTTTATAAAATCACTTTCTAAGGTCATTGGTTAAAAATGGCTTTGTTTGAATGAATACAGTGGGTCTTTGCACATTATGGACTGGTGCTACAGAATTGCAGACCAAAAAACTCTACCACAGCATCATCAAGTAAAATGAATAGCACAAGTAGCTCTGTGAGAAAATAATGCCATAATCAAGATGTTGATGTTCCACACTACTACACATAAAAGGTTAGGAAGGAAACCCCCATCAATACTTGAAAGAGCAATAAGAGGTACTGGACTTGAGAAACCTATTTTTCTGAAAAACTGTAAGAGAAAGATTTTATAAATTTCAGCCAGAAACAATACTGGCTGCTCAGTCAATGAATGTCAAATGTTTTCTTGTAAGGAAATGGTTAATAATATCATTTGTTTGTGATTTTGTAGTGACAGTCCGTAAACTTTGGAGAAGAGTTCAGATCCTGGTCTATTCTGTTGGTTTCACTTTTGAATGGATAATCTTGAGAATGGCATGGATCCATTTCTTCTCCCTCCAGCTGTGGGTTAAATAGCAGGGTTGATTTTGCCCTCTAACCTTGGTTGGCAACTAGTCAAAGACTTTGGAAAAAAAAAAACTATATTTCAAAGTGTGGTGAATCACTCCCAACCTTTCCATGGTAATTCATAGATATTAAAAGGAACCTGTGATAAGGATATCTGAAAACTTACTGGAGGCACTAAAATGTTAACCAAAATGTTTCCTTGTTAGGAAATGGCTAATATTACCATTTATATCAAATACAGTGAAGATAAGTTATTTATGCAATAATGAATTTGATCTTATTTTAATTTAGTTTAAAACCTTTTAATATATTTAAAATTTTTATTTGTAAAACAAAACAAAAATCAAGTTTTTATTTATTTATTTATTTATTTTTAAAATATATCTTTTTAAAAATACACACAGGGTGCTATGTATAAATTGTCATCTAAATTATGCAAAACTGAAAATAACACTGACATATCATTTTAACAGATATTTTTGCGTAATTTTGGTAAATTTTATCTTGAAATATGAAAGAGTAAATTTTTCCAATAAAATTGCCATTGGCTTCAATTGCAGCCTCCGGACGACTTCTAAATCTTCTGGAGTTGGTGAATGCTGTCATAAACCTCGCTTTCACTTCCCCTACCTGTTCACAAAATTATTAAGATATACAAATTAATTACTAACCATTGTTACTTTTCTTTCAGTAACATTTTCTACAAACAAAAATTTAGTTTACCTATAGGGTTACTTATTAGTGGTGTTCTCACTTGCCTCTTTTTAGAATTCTTAGAATCTGCCTCACTTAAACATATCTTGACTAACAGCTCTACTTACCTGAGGTACATAGATGATGTCCTCTTATTTTATCCTCAAGATACAAACCTATTAAACATAAAAAGAATTCATACCATTGAGTTCACACACAAAGTTGAAACAAACAACTCTCTTCCTTTCCTTGACATCTTATTAATATGCAACAATGATAAATTAGATTTTATGGTTTAACAAAAAGCCACAAACAAAAATGACCCAATTAATTACTATTCCCATCATAACGAGAGAATAAAATCTGGACTAACTGTAGGATTTTACTGCAGAGATCTTAGAATATGTAGCACTGTATACCGAAATGAACAAGAGGAATATTCTGAGAAAACATTCAAACTTCTCCACAAGCTACACCATTTCAACCATAACAGTAAAAAATGAGCTCACAAAATCCATACAACCAAAAAAACAAATACTCTGAAAAATTACACAAAATTCATAGTCCTGCCCCCCAACCTTTCGACTAAACTCATTAACAAGTCAGCCATCCCTAACACTAGGTTTATTACGACCACCTCCAAGACAATCGGGATATAATCCGGAAGAGAAATAAACCAAACACCATTTCAAATGTCGGAATTTATCAGATAGTGTCTATGGTGCAAAATCCTTTACGTAGGGGAGCTATTACGTGTTCTTAAAATCTGGATCTATGAATACAAGAAAGATTTGTGTTTATACAGAAATTCTAAGTCTCTCATTTTATATTGAAATAAATTTTATAACTAATTAAAAAAGAACATGACCCTTTTAAGAAAATATTTTGAAACTGTATTCATAGAATAAATACCAACTATAAATATTCATTTAAAACATTACATCATATCCACCATTTTTCTACAGATACATTATTCATGAATCTAACCTGTATCTAAAATAATGAATTTGACAAATTTACCTTTTTTCAAAATTATGCATGTTAAATTTGACCAAAACTAGATTATTACTATATCTTACTTCGTTTCACTAACCCACACAAAGTTGCCAACCACAGACTTTCTGCACATACGCAAGAATATAAAAATCCAACCAAATACAAAATTATTTTGCAACATTTCATTACATTTCACCAACAAAACATGAGGGTGACATCTGTAGACTTCCCCCACATACACACTTATACATTTATATGAATTAATGTTACTTTCGTACATATATCTACACATAGATGTGTTTTTCACTTACACTAACACTTTAACCCTCAAAATGTTCCTCACACATATTTATACATCATCCTAAATGATCCTCACACATATTTATATATTATCTATTGCGTTTATACATGTGATGCATCTCTGACCAATGAGAATAACCAAAAATCATAACATTCCAGTACTCAATCTCTTTGCTTTTTCTTTTCTATTCCCTGATGAAGCCTTAAATCTGAAAACTTTACATTGAGATTTGTTTTATACTTTGTTCTTTATTTCATTTTATCATCTTGTCAGATTTCTACCTAATCTACATTTTATCTCTCATATATATATATATATATATATATATATATATATAGGTCGTCCATAAAGTTTGTGTGCACTTTAAAAAAATTATAACTTTATTTGTATTTGCGATAGAAATAATCTGTAAAAAAAATGTTATAAGGTTTAATGTACCTAGTTTTAAGTATAGCTAAAATAACTAATTTGATTTCAGGCATTACTGTAAATCAGTTGGCAAATATTTTCTGTAAACTGCAAAATTGTATTACACTTTGTATTGCTTATGATGGAGGACATGTGGAAACTTAAATAAAATTTCAATAAAACCTTAAAAAATATAGATTTACTTCTTTCTAATCCTTTTTACAAATTATTTCTATCGCAAATACAAATAAAGTTATACATTTTTTAAAGTGCACACGAACTTTATGTACACCATGTATAGTGGGGGGAACATTTATACATACACAAATTTTTAATTTTATTGTATTTACAACTAATGAATAAACATGCTTTTCATATAATTAACTGTACACAGATGCATAACAAAATATGCATAGAAAACAGAAAAAAAAATTTGATTTAATATAAATAAACCCCATTTATTCATTTTAATGGGTGAAAAAGTATTCATATCATGCAAATTTCAAATTTTAAAACTACTACAGATTATTCAAGTGAAATATTCTCGAATGTTCCAATGTTATCAGTAGTTATTTTTAGCCTAAAAAAATACAAACAGCACATTCTGTAATTGATATTCGTGCAAGAAGGTTTTCATTGTGGTAAAGAATTGTCAAATTCATAAAAAGAACTGATTTTTTTTTTTTTTTTTTTTTTTTTAAACTGTAACTCTTACCTTCTTCCCAAAGAAGCTTTGGAAAGAAGGTAAGAGTTATAGGAATGAAAATATATATAATTTTTCTTTACATTTTTTTTTTTTTTTTTTTTTTTTTTTTTTTTCATTTTTGGCTTAATTTATAAAAAATTGAAAAATAACAGCTCTGCAGTATCTTTTATTATTTCCTCCATCAGCCACCATTATGTTTTTCGACTCTTTGGTTACCATAACTGATCTGTTTTTAAATTTAATTAACTAAATTAATTTATACTCCTAATTAGAATTTAATTAATAATTTAATTGGTAGAATTACTTTGATTATTCAGCTGAAATATACTTGCATTTTTCTGGAATCAATTGAAAGACAAGTTTTTTTTTGTTAGGACTACTTTATATCAAGTGGCAAAAAAAAGATGATTTTAGAGTTTGAAAATGTCAACATTCTGCCAGTAGAGAACCTAACAGGTTGAACCAATATGGCAGCCCATAAATTGATAGTGATAACTTCTCTATTGAATGAATTTCAACTTGAAATAAAAGCTGTCTGAAAGATATCTACTGTGCTTAGTGAAGGGGAAATCTTGTGATTAACTATTCAAAAGTCATTCAGGTTTTCAACTAGAAATGACACTTGATTATCTCCCTTCATAAAAACAGACATTAAGCATTGATAATGATGTAATTAGGACTTGTGTTAATTCTAATCTGCTTCAAACATGCCAGATGCTTGCATTAGTATTCAGTACAAGCAAAAAAAACAAAACAATTTCATCTGTAACATCAAAAAATATATTTATTAGGGGAAATGAAGTATCTAATGAATAAAACAAACAAAAATCAGCACAAAATGTTTTGGTTTTCTAAGATGTCTTAACTTCAAAATGTCATATTATAAATGTCATATTATAATTCTGCTTGTTCCTCCTTTAGTTAGCATGACCTTTACGAGCCGTGTCACCTGGGGCTGTAGAATATGCCAACTGCACTTCTGCAAAGGGGTAAGACCCCCCCCCTCGCCCAATGGAGCCACTTGTTGGCTGTGGGTGGCAACCCGTATGGCACTAGGACGGAATCCTGGTCGTTGAGCAGTCATTGATCTGGCGACAAAGTGGTCAATGGCTTGCAACACAACACTTTGGCCCTTACTTGGTCTGACAGTTAGATAGGCCCAATCCAATCAATTGGCTTTTTCTCATCATGCCCTAGCACATGTATCTTTCTTTTCTCCTGAATGTACTATTCAATCTGCTCTATATTAATAGACGCTACTTGATTTCAATGCAAAAATGAAAGATGGGAAGATAGAAGTGTTTAAAGTGATCAATTTCAAATTTTTTCATTTGTACCCACTTAAGGTAACAACCAGCAGTTACATTTATAATTGTTATTGTAATATTTTGTTAATGTTATTAAGATCAAATATTTAATGATGTAAGGGGGAAATTTCTAGAATATCTTATTGTCATACTATTGGCCATGTGTTTATTCAATCATTAACTTAAGAAAGCTGTTGCATAAAACACACACACACACAGGCCAGAAAGTCCTGACTCACTTTGGAAGCAGAAAGAAAACAACAAAATTTTATGAAGCAACACCAACATTTATTCTTTAAAATAAAGTCCCCCATTCTTGACAGTCTTCTGCCAGCAATCAGTTGGCATCTGAATTTGTACCAGATATCAGTCCGCTGGCTTTGAATCAAAAAGACTGTAAACAAGCTTCCTTCACTTCACCAAAAGTGTTCAATCACTGGTTGCAGAGGAAGTGTGCCATTGAGCAGAAGAGGCCATAGTTACTCAAAGCAGCATTAAAGGTGGATGTGGAAGAATCTCAACACTGCATCTGTTTGAACTTCTCTTTAGTCAACCTGGAGTGTGTGGTCTCACATTGTCTTGATGAAACAAAACATAACTTTGTTTGACCAAAGCAGGATACCCCTTCTTTAGTTTGTCATACATGCAGACTAGCTGCTGGCAATACAGTTTACCATTGATGGTGTGACCATGTGGAACAAGCTCGAAATGCAGTACTCCTTGGAAATTTTACCAGACAGTCAAGATTTGTTTTCATTCCATTTTGTGAGTGAGTCATCAATTTCTAGTCAACCTAATATATATATATATACACAGGGTGTTGTGGATAAATTTTTGCCATTTTATACTTTTAATTTCACACATGCAGGTGGTTTGTTTTCAGTTTTGTTGACTACACAGTATAGTAGGGTCAGTTGGGCACTGTCTGAGAGGAAAGGTGCACCATGATGCAATTCACTCTGCTAGAAATTTGGTATTTATGCCAGAAGCTCCAATATGAAATTTCAGAGTGTTTGGGTGTCAATCTGAGGATACTGCAGAGGATTCAAAAAGAGTTGGATGAGTCTAATGGTGATTGTGAAGGTATGGTAGCTCAGAAAACTCGCTCTAATTGTTCTGATAAGAAAAGAACTTTCCAAATTTGCTGGTGAGGTTCTCAGACTCGACCTGGAGGCCTACATCAAGTGCCTTGAAAAGGTAGTGCTGCTCTGGGTCAAGAGGATGGCTACTGGAAGACCCAATGTCTGACAACAGGACTGTGCACCATACCACCCAAGCAGGGGAAACCAGTCATGGTTGTCAAACAATTTCTGCAATCACATCACCCCTTACATCTAGCCACCTAACACCCCACATTGCAACTCATTGGTTATATGTGGGGCACAGTTGAGTGAGGGAGCAACAAAACTCCTTGTAATATCAAAGATGAACAGAAAGTAAAGATTATGGCAGTATTCACCAACTTAAACAAGGGGACCATCCAGAACAGTTGCAGGAGATTCCAAAGTTGTCTCATGGGTGTGGTTGAAGCCAATGGCAATTTTATTGAATAAATTTACTCTTTAATATTTCAAGATATTTTTGTGCAATTTTGGTAAATATATCTGTTAAAATGAGATTTGACATACATATATATATATATATATATATATATATATATATATATATTGGAAAATGTGTGACAAAGTGAAAAAGATTTTCTCATGACACGTTTCATCCTTTAGAACTTCATTGGACTAAATTTTTTTGCTTTTCTCCAGTATTGTTCTAGAAATATAAAAAATATATATTGTTATCTCTCTCTCTCTCTCTCTCTCTCTCTATATATATATATATATATATATATATATATATATATATATATATATATATATATATATAATCACTAAAATCACTGTTGGGAGTTAAGCATAAAACCAAACCTCAAGTTGAACTCGTACATATGATCCATTGCTACTGGAAATATGGTTGGTTCCCTGTACCACTCCAATAAGTACCTGACTCCTCCTGTTTTATGAGAGCCAGATCAAGCTGAAAATGGAGTACTGCTGCTATGTATGGGCAGGATCTGCCCAATCTTCACTTTCTCGTATTGATAGTCCATAATTGTCACCGTGTTCTTGTGGGTGATGAATTATTTTCCATTTTACAATCCCTTTCTCAAACGAAATGTTGTGAGCCTCTCACTGCTCTATCACTATTTCCATGGAAAATGTTTAGATGCACTACAATCTTAGTTTTTACTTTCACCACTTATAACCTTCACAGCTAAGACCTGTCATTCCATACCGCAAACATTGGTGAGATGTAAATTCTATTTCAGCAGCTCCTCACCATACTGCTGGTTTGTGGAACTAACTCAAAATAGAATGTTTCCTTGATCACTACAATCTTGACCTGCTCAAGTCTAGGGTGAGCTGTTATATTCCTCACATATCTGCATGAATTATGCCCTTACTCTGTATCCCTTGACCTCAAATATTTTATTTTAGATGTATCTAAAAACCTTTAATACAGGCATAGATTTGGACAAACCATAAAAATGGTACCAAATTTATCAAACATGACCAATGTTTATGAAAATTTTTCTCTCGTGTGCTTTTAGACAAAAAGCTAGCTTTAACAGTGTATAATTGAAGATAAAGGCTTCAAAGAAGTTAACTATTATAAATGTAATGTCATATAGATAGTCGTTAAATAAAAGGAAGATAATTCTAATGGAAGCCATAATTCTTAGATCAAACTTATCTAAACATTGGGGAAATTTTGTTCTCAAAAACAAATTCATAAAAATATGACCGATTATATAAGTTTAATTTCAACAGTTAATGCCTTGAAACATCTTCCTATACTTCACAACACAACAGAGATGAAGCTAATCTTTTTTTTTTTTTTTCAGTACCATAAGAGAAAAAAAAAATCTATATTTGCATCCTATAAAAACAGCTAGAAGCACAATTTGGCAGCAGGGTGAAAACAGGTCAAAAGTATACAATACTGAACTTGCTATAAGAAGGTATCTATTGGTGGTACATATCTGAAATTATGAAATTTTATTAAATTTGGAACGAGGAAAACACTGTATGACTCGGCAAAAGAAACACTTGGGTATGTTCAGCAAAAACATCAACTGGTTTGATTCAAATGATCCTGAAATTAAATCTCTCCTTGAAAATATGTATAAATGTCAGCAGTTCTGGATGGCAGACAAAGTATGCCTATTAAAGAAACAGGCCTTTAAATCGGCCAAGGGAAAGTTTCAAGCAAAATTGAGGGAGATGAAGGAGGGCTAGTAGACAGCTTTGCAGGAGGCTGCTGACAAATGTGACTTCAAAATATTCTACCAAAACTTGAAGGGTGTTTTTGGTCCCATTTCCAGCTGTCTATCACCAATCTTTTTTTCAGATAACACTCTTGACAGACAAAAGCCACATTATCAAACACTCGGCAGAACACTTCTCCACGGTCCTAAATCAGGATTTGTCTGTTGATGCTGAAGTAATAAACAATCTTCCTCAGTGACCTGTTGTGCAAAGCTTTTCTGCTAACCCTTCAACTTTCGGTTTCAAAAAAGCCGTCAAACAACTTTTGAATGGGAAAGCCCCTGATGAAGATGGAATTCCAGGTGAAATATACAAATGAAGCACCAATCTTTTGATACGCAAAATTTGTGAATTTTTCAACCTTGTGTGATAAAAGGGAGAAGTGCTACAGTAATATAAGGATGCTTCAATTGTCCATTTATATAAACGCAAAGGGGACAGGTGTGAATGTGACAACCATAGAGGAATATCTCTTTTTTTTTTTTTTTTTTTTTTTTTTTTGGTTGTTGGCAAAATCCTTGCTCGTATCATCCTGAATAGGCTTAATGAATCAGCATTACCAGAGACCCAGTAGAGGAACTATGGATATCATCTTCTGTCTCCAGCAGGCTCAGGAGAAATCACAAGAACAAAACAAGGATCAATTTGTTGTTTTTGTAGACTTCACAAAGGCTTTCGAGACTGTATCTCGAATTGGTCTTTGGAAAGTTTTGTCAAAATTAGGCGTTTTGCTTTGCATATATATATATATATATATATATATAACAAAAATATGCTAACTGTCACTATTTTACAGAACAAAACCATCTCTTCAATGTTGAGTTGAGCAGCCATGAGCCTGCATATGACTTTGCAAACCAGTTTCACTCCTGCATACCTTTTTGCATATATGACACACGAAAGCCTTTTGGAGAGTTTTAAAAGTGACTTTGTCCACATGTGCTGTTTCAGCCTGGTGGCAGACCTGCACATTTTATCACAAAACTGACATAAATAATCTGCAGGTTTGTTAGGAAGGTCATCCACATAGTCAACATTAGATTTTCATTTGATTTTAGATGAGGTGAGTAGCAAATCCAGAATGAGATAGAACAACCTTCTTGCAGATATTACATACAAAATCAGACTAAATATCTTCTGGGATTGAGTCTACATCACCTTTCTTAATAGCTCTTTTCATTTTCAAATACTCATTCGTTTTGATCTCAAAATTATTGCAATCATCAAAAATTTACTCCAGACTTCCGTCCCAGGTAAGACAATAAATTACATTTGCATCCTGGGAAAGACGATAAACTACGTCCAACAGCAAGGGTTCTGATCAGGAGGTTTTGAGGAGCATGGAACCACCTTTTATTTGCTGGTGTTCCCAGGTGTCCACCCTGGCCGGGGGTGGTAGCACCTGTTAGGGTCCCAGCTATGAGTAAATAGTTACCCCCCCACCAAGATGAGGTCAAGACACTATGAAAGTGTAAAAATATCAGAAATACTTGGCAAAAAATTATTACCAGCAATAAATTTTTGAAGAAAAATTATTACCAGCAATACACTTTTGAAAAAAAAATTATCAGCAATAAAAATCGTGTTGGCATTAAATAGCCCATTGAGGTTGATATGCTGTAAAACAAACCAAACCAAACCAAACCAACCCAAACCAAACCAGATATACATTTCTGGAAAAAAAAAAAAAAATTACCTGTTATACATTTTTGAAAAAAATATTACCAGCAATAAAAATTGTCAGCATTAAATAACCCATTGAGGTTGATATGCTGTAAACCAAACCAAACAGACCTATTCTCTGTCTTCTTTCCCTAGTCTTTGATACTAATTTCATGATTTTCAGGTTGTCTTTAATAACACCCTTGAAACGTTTCTTGGGTTTGTGCAAGCTCTCTGTAAAGTAAGTGCTGAGGAAATCTCTCATCTTCCATTCTTTTGAGATAAGCAGTTTCTCTGTCGAGTGTTTTGGCCCATTGCAGAACTATGTCTGGTATAAAAGACTGATAGATATATGTGGCATCCATCAGTCTAGAGAAACCTTGGATCTACACCCAAAGAGTTGTACCTCAGCTGCTGATGGCTGTGAGGTGATACACTTGTGTCCTCTCCAGGGCACGATGAGAGATCAGTGGTTGCTTATACATCATGTCTCCCCTCTCTACACCACCAATGTTGTCCAAGGGAAAGGCAGTGGCCAATACAGCTTTTACACCAAATTTGTTGGGTTTTGATCCGGCCTTGAGGCATTTGGTTGTCTAGTCACACTGAGGAGCTGTGATACAGAAAAACAGTACTGTCTGCGAATGACACACACACACACACACACACACACACACACACACACACACACACACACATAAGCATTTTCATTGAATAATATAGACATATTGTGTTTACTTTTTTTATACTGATTCTTTCCAGTTGTCTAATCAGTTTCTTGATGTTAAGATGAAATTCATCAAGGAAGGCATCGTAGATTTTGTTAACCCATGTACTTTTGGCGGTTTCTAAGATCATCTTCATGGGTAAATTACAAAGAAAACTTATTGTAACTGTGATGAAATCTGCATTCTGTTGGGATGTTGATTTTTAAGAACATGTGCAAGCATACTCTGTAATTATTTTGAATTTAATCCATTGTAGTTATGGATTTTTTTGCAAAACAAGCATTTCAATATAAGGGAGCTGACCAGAAATTGCTAGAAAATGGGATTAAATGTTATATGCACTTTCATATGTTGTTGCTGTATTTGTAATAAATTTTGTTCTCACTCACATACACATACATATATATATATATATATATATATATATATATATAATATTAGTGGTGTGTGTGTATATATTAGGTTGGTGCAGAAATAATGTCATTTTCTCACATAGTAACATATGTGACAAAAAGGACATTACTTTTGCACCAACCTAGTATATATAATATATATAAATTCCCAAGAGGATAGAATCCAGGTAGAATTCAATGTCCAGGACAGAGTAAGAATATAATATAAAAGGCTCAAGCACTAATATTCCATGGTTATAATTTATAACATTGGAATCATAATCATGATCCAATTCGTCAGACCTACAAATTCAAAAAGCCTTTTTGAATTTGTAGGTCTGATGAATTGAATTGTGATTATGATTCCAATGTAATAAATTATAACCATGGAATATTAGTGTTTGAGCCTTTTTTATTTATTTATATATAATAGCTTTGCTGATTTTAAGGCATGTCAAATTTGTTTGTATGAGAAAACCCAGTGAGGACCCAACTCACTACTCAATAGTAATGGTTAACCATATTAGCATTGCTAACCATTACCACATACTGAGGCACCTGATATGTATTAGGTTGGTGCAAAAATAATGTCGTTTTCTCACATATGTGAGAAAACGACATTATTTTTGCACCAACCTAATATATATATATATATATATATATATATATATATATATGACCTCGTGTCTCCCATGTGTGGGCGTGCATTCGTGTATGTGAGTGGTTTGATCGTTGTGTTTGGTCGCCTTGTGTGCATGTTGTGTGTTTTTGTGTGGAGGGTTGTGATCTGTTTGGTTTGGGTTTGTTTGTAGAGTTTTTGTCTTCTTTTTTTTTTTTTATATATATATATATATATATATATATATATATATATATAGACATTTGGCGATTGTGGTAAATCTCAAATCCATTAACATCAAAATTATTTTTTTTTAATAATATTTCTTCCCCCTCCCCCATTTCTTTTTCAGAACCCAAACAAATTTTCTTTTATGAAATTTTCTTATTTTGAAAGTAGGTACCCCATTTTCTGGTACATTGGGATGAACTAATTACTGTTAACTGCTGCCATCTGGTGCCAATAAATAAACCAAATTGGGGAGGGTGCCCTGTTTGAAGGGTGACAGATGTGTTCTAAATTTCTGTGTCAGCATTTAAACTGGTCTTTCATTTAAGACTTATGCCCCCTCCCCCCCCCCCATCACAATCTATAAAACAACACAGCTGTTTGTAATTGTTTCCATAAAGAAAGGCAAAAATTGGGATTGAGAATTATTTTTCAACACATTGTATGCAAACTTATATAAGTATTGTCAAGGATGATAATGGGTGCCACAGTTTATTGTTATGAATGAGAAAGGGAAACTGGTTTACCCAAACGTTCACTGACCCACTTTTTCTCAATTAACCATTGTGGAATGCTACTGATGACACATTTTTATCGAGTACAGAGTGAAATAAATTCTAATCAACAATAATGAGGATAATAGTCTGCATGCAAATAATGATAACTCCTCATCCCAGAAATTCAAAAATTAGCTTCCTGAATGTTTAACATGTAAATTCCACCTGTAAAATATTATTTTCGTGTGAAGTCCTTTTGAAGGGTAAAAAATATTATATAGACTTTTTCTGTTTTTTCATTCAAGTAATATATATATATATAGCACATTGAGTGCTGGTACTAATAAAATAGTGGTCATTGAGTCATCCTGTTGCTGCGTGCTTCACTGAATGCCACTCTTACTTGGGTCTGTCTCCAGGGAGCCTGCTCTATACCAATCCTGCGACCTCATGTGTTTTAATAATCACAGGAATATTGGTGAATAACTGTTGATGTATCAGGTTTGACTCCTTTCTGGCTATGCTTGTGAAAGACTAAAGTCACTGGTGACACTAGTAAACTTAATTAACTTCAACAACAGTGATTAACAACTGTAAAAACAACTTTTATTTATGGTACTATGCTTGAATAAGATCATGAATACATAATCAAAAGGGATTTGAAGAAGTTTCCTCGTATAAGGAATTCTTAAGCAGGGAAAAAGAGGTTAACTAGTGGTTGCAGTTATGAATAAACAGTCCAGAGTTGTTCAGCTATTTAAATGAAGGCAGCTGATTGAGGGAACTCAAAAAGTTGGATAGACTCATTAGCTGATTGAGGCACTATGGTCATTTGGCAGGGAGTGTTGGTCTACTAGTGGCGAGACCAGTTTGATCTTCTGCTCTTTTGACAATTGCTTTATGGGGGTGCAAACCCCAGTTACACTGCTCTGATTGGTCAGCCTATAATAATGCTTGACCAATGGTATTGGCCAGCCCATAATAATAATGCTTGTATAATGGTATTGGCCAGCCAATAATAATAATAATGCTTGACCAATGTTATTGGCCAGCCAATAATAATAATGCTTGACCAATGTTATTGGCCAGCCAATAATAATAATGCTTGACCAATGTTATTGGCCAGCCAATAATAATAATGCTTGACCAATGTTATTGGCCAGCCAATAATAATAATGCTTGACCAATGGTCTTGTGTTGTACACATCAAAGAGGAGCAAGGAAAGCCTCCAAGAACCCAACGTGATTGGTGGTCCAATTAAAATAATGGCCCTGTGTCATAAGTATCACAGAGACAAGAAACTCCACCT
>OZ010606.1:34379946-34392446 GCA_963932145.1 Acanthosepion lycidas
CTTATTACACTGCACTCAACTGAATTAAATAAGAAACACAGACAAATAGTTAATTATTAAATTGGTGTTTGGTTTCATTTAAATGCCAGGGTTTAAAAAATTGTTTGTTATTATTATTATTATTATTATTATTATTATTATTATGTATGTGGTAGGGGTGGCTTGATAGCATACAGAATGGTATAGGTAGACTAAGTTCAAACACTGGCTTGGGCAGTTTGAATTCTTATTTCTCAAAATACAAGATAGCTACTATGAAACATCTAATATCAAAATATTAAAAAAAAAAAAAACATTCTTTTAAGAAAACTTTAAGTTGCATAATAAAATTTTTGTATTATTTTTGTCTTAATGAGTCAATAATGTCATTTAATGATAAAAAAAAGGTTATGTATGTGTTTATGTAAGAGAAAGTCAAAAATTATCCGCACTCTTTATATAAAGATATGTTATGCCGGAAGTGCAGATAATTTTTGACTTAACCTCATACAAACTTTTCACTTATATTAATTATTTATATATATATATATATATATATATATATTCCACCTCAATAAAAAGCAATAAAGCCACTAAGATGCAAGGTGTTACTAATTAAAGAATATGAAAACAAAACTCTATTACAAAGACAGGACAATAAAAGGACAGGAATTAAGAATTTCAGAGTAATTCTGTCTCAAATCAATAAGGGTCTGACCATCACTGACACAGATTTTTTTCAAATTTAGTACACTTATAGCACTCATGATAGAAATTGAATTGTACCTATTTTACATAGGTCAAAGGGTTCCAATATATGACCCTTGCCAAAAAGGTGAATTTTGGAAAATAGTTACAAAGTTTAAATATCAATATCTCAGTTGTTTTTTTTCACCTACAAAGCTAAATTATATACCATTTTAAAATACTTGAATAGATCCAAAAAGTGATCTATTTAATTTTTTGTTTAACGGTCAAATAAGATTTGTCCTTGACCCTAACCATTGACCTTTAATTTCTCAAAAAATAGTATCTTCAATTTTTAAAAAAAAATTTATCAACAAATTTGTCTTTATGGCAAGATGTGTACAAAATTTTGTGGTTGATTTTTGACTGTGGCCTGAGTTACAAATGTTTTACTGAGTTAGACCAAATTCAAAATGGCAGATTTTGGTATTTGCCACTATATGCTAACATTTTCATATCTCCCAATATGGTCAAGTTGGATATCTTTAGTCTTTGAAGAAGTATGATCATAAAATCAACAGAATTTGTTATTTGTGCTTAAATGTGGATCAGTTCAATTGAGAATAAACAACCTTATTTTGGGTTTTGTTTACATTTTAATACACAACAAATAGATTTTTATATGAAAAAGTGACATAATGAAAATAATTATTTAAAAAAGTGTCATCAATTAATGTTAACACAAAATAATATGAAAATATGCAACAAAAGATGTTAATGGTTAGCAAATTTTTGTCAACATTTGACATGGTATACCAAATGCACAAAATAATCAAATTTTCAGTTTTTTTTATATATAATAATAAAAATAAAGTTTTGATCTGAAAAGTGATAAATTGAAATGAATATTTAAAAAAAAGTTTCCTAACATTTACAAAGAGATTAACAAGCAAACTTACTTTTTCTTGTTTAAATAGAAAATAAAAATGTAGATATGCAAACCACTTACTTTTTCACTTAAATTTTTTGTGATGACCAACTTTGATTGTATCTTTATTTAAGATTATTTCAAGAAATTCTCTTTCCTAAAATATTTGAAGCTTTTTCCATCTCACTTTTCAGTTTTTCCAAAGTCAGTTATTGGATTAACTAAAGAAAGAGTATCAGAATAATTTAATATTAATATATCTGGATGTAATGAATAACTGAAAGATGGAGTGGGGGGGGATTTTTGTCTTTTTAGTTTTTCATGTTTTTATTGTGTGAGATGTATTATTTGTGTGGTTTCCTACTAGAATGCAAAAAAAAAAATAGTACACCTCACACAGTCAAAACATTAAAAGAAACTAACAAAACCCCCTTGAAAATGGCTAAGGAAGTGGACAAAAGCACTTTGGATTATGGATAATATGGACAGTTTTTGTACTACCTCATTCACACCAAACAGGAAAATGTAAGAATGCTGGAAAATGTAAATAAAAAAAATTAATAAAATTTTCCTTGACTATCATATTTAATGAAATATATACGCACATAATTTCAAACAAAATGCTGAAATAGTTTTGGTTTTAACGCCTTATCAAAATTTTAATGATTAAATATTAGAATATTGATTTTTGCAAAAGTGGGTTGAGCCAAGAACTTTTCAATATTCCTTTGTGTGTGTATGTCTCTACTACTAGGAAAGTTGCTTTACTGTGGTGGCATGCCAAATAATTTTTCTTGCCAGAATCTATTTTGCACATTTATAAGTCTATCATTCATTTGTGCATCAAATATTGCTATTGCATCTGGTTTTGTACTCCTGCTATATTTCTCCAGATTCTTGACATAATCCAAAAGTTATATTATCGATCCTGATTTAGCATCTCGGTTTCCATCACTTTTCCATTGCCATAATGTAGCTACCCCACCCTATAAATAGGTGATAAACTATTGCTTCATTTTCTGTTAAGATTTATAATGGAAGAGTATACTAAAAAGATAATTACATTTTCTAAACTGAATAAATTTGTAAGAATTTTGTCAAACCCAAACATGCATAAAGATGCTGCAAAGATAAAGTGTGGATTTCTGGCAGATAGGATATGAAAAAAAATTATCCAAAAAATGAAATGTGTCAAAAGATCTGTTTGCATGCAGAATTGTGACAGTTCATCATCATTGGGAAACTTCTGGCAAAGTCTCCCCTTAGACAATCTCTTGTAAAGTCATCTGCATGGCTGAACCCTGGATCCATTTGTAAAAAAAAAATAAGAAAAAACCTGCCACAGAAGACAGTCTAAAAAGATGTTTTTCCCCACATGATGGACAGAAAACAAGTCAGCAACTCTGATTGTGATGACATCCTCAGTCAGTACAATAAGTTTGAGGGGGAGGCTGCTGGAAATATTGTTTTCAAGAATTTCAGCAAGCATGAAGACTTTTTCTTTCTTTGTCTAGAAACAAAGACTATCAAAAACTGTGGAATGTTGTTCAGATTGGTGGTACTCTCTAATGGACAGGTCTCAGTAATGAGAGGTTTCTGAATCAATAAGGAAATTTCCACTGACAATAGGAAACATCAGACTGGTCACATAGTGGATTATCATGGACTATATGGCTACAGTTGGAGGTGCTGGGAATGTTCCCATGACTAAGGCTCTTCTCTCAAGTACTACCATTGCCAGAAGTGAATACAACCAATACCTTGAGGCTGAGAAAAAAAAGGGCAGGAAGTAGTAGCTGAACAAAAATGGAAATCCATGCTTATGGAAATAGAATAGAAGATCAAAAAAACACAAGCTTGAAAGTTGTACATAATATTTGCTCAAGTCAGCTGACAACTAAATGGTGAAAGCTGATCAGACACAGAACTTATCGCAAAATCCAATACCATGTGAAGATCTGCAAACCATTATATTTAACTTCATATTTATTGATGATGTAACTCATGATGGTAACAGTAGAATGAATTCAGAAGTCTACAGAAAAATGTTGTCTAATTGGGAGGAAGTTTATCATGCAGCAAGACAATGACCTAAAACATACAGTCAACATCAGAAAGGACTTCATCAGCAGAAAAAAAGTGAACAGTTTTAGACTGACCAAGTCAATCACCGGTCCTTAACCCAATAGAACATGCATTTCATCTCCTGAAGAGGAGACTGAAGGCAGAACCCCCCACCAAAAAAAAAACAAGAAATGAAAGAGGCATCACAAATGAAGAATGCAAAAGTTTGGTGATGTCAGTGGGTTGTAGGCTTGAGGCAGTTATTACAAGCAAGGGTTATGCAACCAAATATTAAATGTTGTTTACTTTAAAACTATCTGTTCCTTTACTTTAGCCAAAGTAAAAATGGGTTAATATGATAAAAAACAAGGTGCTATGTCCTAAGCTGTTTAACACCTCTAAATGTAAATACCAGGAAATAGAAGCTGAAATTCTTAACTCTTGTCTCATATATTCACCTTTTGATCTTAAACCAAAATGTCTTCAGTGAACAACAAATACCAAAGGAATTTGACTTGCCATTCCAATACTTTTGGAGGGGATATATATATATATATATATATATATATATATATATATATAACGTTCTTTTTATAGATACAAGTATTTAAGTAAATGCTCTGTTTATAATAAACAGTATTAAATAACATTTACCAGCCTGAATGCCCGAGAAATTTTCATAGAAAATATTCGTCCTTTGACAGGATTCGAACCTGCATCCTATACGGAACCGTCATTTACGCTGACATGCCTTAACCGACTCAGCTACAAAGGAGCGTTTGGTAGGCAAGGTCGAATTTACTGCTTATAAACTTCAATCTTCCATGAATATATATATATATATATATATATATATATATATATATATATAATAAATGCAAATGTCACTTTGTCACAGTTTTTCAACTTTACTCCGAGAGACCGTAGCCCAACATATAATACCATTTTGGAATTGGGCCAACTTTGTGTGCAAATCTGAAATTTTGGATTCCCAAGTTTTCATTACTCAGATTGTGTTTTTTTTTTTTTTTTTTTTTTTTTTTTTGTTTATTTTTAAAAATTGAATAATCAAAATTAATTGCAAAATTCAGTAAAAGTCACTCGTGAAATAAAAATAATGGCTTGTATGGGAAGTAAGGACCTGTCTTGAACTAAAGTGGTGGCAGAAGAATTAAACTTAAATACTAATATAATACTTAAATGTAGCGACCAATTTTGAGTTCTTCTATAGTTTATTGTTGCCTATCGCATGTACTCTTTCATATATATTGTGATAAAGGTCCAATGAAGAGCCCTCCACAGGAGCTAGCTTAAATTCCACCCTAAAACTCTATAAATCTGGGGAAATATTTTTGAATTGCTGGTATTTTCATTTACTGTTTAAACATGACATGGCAAATACAGTAAAGCATTCTTAGCTGTTTTAGATTTTCCAATCCCTTTGTCTGTCCATCTGATGTTGTTCATACCTCTGCCCATCCATCCACAGGCCTGATCATTTTGATTTGTCTCTCTAAGGATATGACTAGTAACCTGAATTAATCATGAAACAACCATTAAACTTTGATATTTTGTTTTCATATGGGTAGAGCTCATTTATAAAACTTTTTACTATTGCTTTTTACATATTTTATATGCAAGTGTTACCCATCATCTGATAGTGTTTTCATTTTGGGAATACACTTTTGCCATTATGCGTATGTCAATTTTTGTCATTTTTGATCATCCATAATTCAGCCGTCCTCTAAGATGCTCTTAAATTTAATCGGGTTTTTATCACAAATGAGAAAAGAAAGCTGGCTGAACGAACAGGACACCTGCAGTAAATAAGTGTATTTTTCACTATATTTTAAGTAATATTTTTATGTATCCAGTTTAATAATCATTAAATGAACTTTTCATTAAGTTCTGTATGATCATTATCGTTATTTTTGGAAGAATTTTTTAATACAAAGCAGGCATCAATTGATTCAAAGTTAGCTTGATAACAAAACTTGGTACTAAACCTGTTGTAAGTATGCAAATATTATTTTTTTTTTTTTTTCTTGACTACCATCCTGGGTATGACGATAAACTACATCCGGCAGCAAGGCCTCTGATTGGAAGGTTTTAAGGAGTGTGAAACCACCTCTTAATTCCTGTTGTTCCCAAGTCCATCCTACCTAAAGTGGTAGCACCTGTTAGGGTCCCAGCTATGGGCAAATAATTAACTACCAAACTAGGGTCAAAACAATGAAAGTATAAAAAAAAAATTTATAGTAAAAATACCAGCAATATATTTTTGCAAAAGAAATTACTAATGCTCTGAAGAAAATTACTTTTTGAAATGATCCATAAGGAGTTGATATGTTGTTAAACAAATAAGTAAATACTTTTTCTTGACTAATTTTATGCTATTTTCTTGCATTTGAAACCTTGAACAAGATATTTATTTCAGCATTTTTTTTAAAACTTATATAACCATCCATCATACAATGTTTTTGGCATCTTCTTTTGTGTTGTGTCCCTTCATGATATGAGCAATCATAGCTCTCCACAATTTCCTGTCTTTTGCAGCTCTTAGTAAATTTTATCTTTTTTGCTATCTCTCCTAAATTATGCTCTGCTGTCCATTTACACAAATTCATTATGTAGTTTGTGTTGATTTCCTCTTTCTCTCTTACCTTAAATATGGTCTGTGAGTGTTAAATTTTCCATGCTGTCTTTCCTCATTATGTGCCCTAGAAATTTCAACTCTCTCTTTTTGATGTTAAATATAAGTTTCCGTTTTGTTTCCATTTTCTTTAAACTTTGTCATTGCTCACATATTCAGTCCATGGTATTCTCAGCATCCTTCTGTAGAAGCATATGAAATGAGCAAGACATGGCCATAACTTCTCTACTGCAAGCAATCTTGAAACATGGGATGAGAAATTATTCTCCACTTTTGGAACAATATGCATATATTTCGGCAACTCTTTCATTCTTTTCTAAATAGTCTGCAAAGTCCTCTTTTGGGATCACTTATCAGCTTCTACATTTCATTGTTTTACAGGGAGATAATACTGGACTGTTATTGGGAGGTGAGCTAACATACAGGGGTGAGTTATGAATGAGATATTAAACACTTATTTGTTCAGTCATTATAAATATGATTTTTGTATGGAGAGCACAAGCTCAGTCAGTGGTGTCTTACTGCTGACCAAGTGACTCGATCAAACACTATATCTAATCATGCATTAACGCAGTAAGGTCCTCTCTGATTGGTTAGCACGTTGCACAAACAATTCTAGAACTGTACAAAATGGCTGGTTACGTTTTGGGCAAAATTAGTACAAACAAGTCTATCTCTTTATCCATTGTGACATTAGATCCAAAAACCTCACTTCTTTTTTTTTTTTTTAATTTGTAAACCATGACAAATTCACACACACACACACACACACACACACACACACACACACACACATATATATATATATATATATATATATATTATTACAGTTAGATTTACGTTAGGAATATTCGCTCCATATCACGTGACGTCCGCATCTCGCGACGGACACTACTTGTAAACAAACAGTTATTTCTGAAGAAATATTGAGGCCAATCTGAAATATCAAATAAATAAATAAATAAATATATATATATATATATATATATATATATATATATATATATATACAAATAAATAAATAAATAATTCATGAAAAAAACATTATTTTTTTAATTTGCAACTTTTTATATATATATATATATATATATAGGGAAGAGGTTATAGTTGTTCCAACAAGAGAAAAGTGTATATATTAAAAAAGAGAAAAACCGCAAATGTTTTTGGTTGCAATGTGGATTTTTTTTTTTTTTTTTTTAAATATATTATGCTTTATTATGGAAAATAAAGCATAATATATTTTTTTTAAAATTCACATTACAACCAAAAACGTTTGCGGTTTATCTCTTCTTCTTAATATATACACTTTTCTCTTGTTTGAACAACTATAACAGACACACACACACACACACACACACACATGCATATATATATATATATATATAGCTGCCCTATTGGACAACATTTAAGCTAGCTTCTGCAGTGGGCTCTTGATTAGGCCTTCATCACAAAAGGTAGGGAAAAGTAGATATGATAGGTAACAATAAACTACAGAAGAACTCAAAATTGATTGCTGCCGTTTAAGTATAACTTTACTATCTAAGCAGACCTTTTAAAAGTTCAATGATAATTCTTCTGCCACCACTTAATTTAAAATCAATTTGATGTACGTAGATCGTTACTTTCTGTATTAACAATTATTTTTATTTCATGGTTGACTTTTTCTGGATTTCAGTTAATTTTGATTATTCCTAAATTTATTTCCAAGTTATAGAAATTGTTATATGAAAAAATTTGTTGCAAAAAATTATGTAAAATCATCACTAAAAACAATCGTAATAATGAAAACTTGGGAATTTCAAATATCAGGATTGCGGGTCTGGATCTGGCCTGAAATGTTTTTAATTTGGTCACAGTCAGCCTGATTCCAAAATGGTATATGGCCTCCAGGAGTAAAGTAGAAAAAGTGTGACATAGTGACATTTGCATTTATTATATATATGTTTGTGACTGTGAAAAAATAATGTTTGTTAGATGTGAATTTGCTCTATCCAGTGCTGTGATTTTTACTTCTTATAGTTTCTATGGAAATTAAATTCAGAATGTACCTCATATAATAAGCATATGTAATTTACCTGTACCTTGATTGCTATTTGATTAATTAAATTTTTTCTTTTCTTTTTTTCCAGGTGAGTTTCATTCAGCTTTAATTTTCTGGGTAAGAATTATTTTATTTCTTGAATTTTACAAATAACAAATCTTTAATTGTCCATTAGTTAGTTATCAGACATACTCTTGCTTCTTGAATAAATGGGAGAATAGGCTTATTAAAATTTTGGAAATTAAGAGACTTCCTCATTGTAATTTATTTGAGCCCTAACCCATTTTTATTAAAATTTCATGATAGCAAACAATGCATGTCAAGAAAAAAAAAGATTGTTTATTAATCTTCACTAGGTATTTGTAGGGTATTGTATTAACTATTAAATTTTTGGAAAATTGAATGGTACCCCTCCTACTCTTCTTGGTACCCTATTTACATACAGTGTTTATTCAAGAAGCAAGAGTACTGCATTTCCTCTTTTGATATTGTTATAGTGGAACACACCTATAGTTAATAGACTCTCCCACCTATAATAAGTAGGAGTAGTAAGAGTAACAAGTCAGTCGGCAGTGAGTTGGTCAGTCAGTTGATGTCGGACGACCATTAGTCGGATATTAAAGTATCAGCCACCAAAACTAGATTACTGCATCATTACCTATTACATCAAGTTCCTAACATTTTGTACATCGAACCTATTTTAGGACTGACTTAGTACAAATACAAGGCTCCACTGTAAAACCACTACATAACAACTTGACGATGAGGATTCAAACTCATAAGGAGGAAGAAATACCTTTCGCACACTACATAACAGATATTTAAGGCATTTATCATCTTGACATGATCAGTTCAATTTTGAATTTCAGTGACTCTAGTACAGGCATGGGCAACTTTTTTTCGAACAGTGGGCCACATCATAATTACATCAGTACAGCATAAGGTGGTCCACATGAGTTTAAAGTATAGAGAAAACTATTTTTAAAAATCCTGAAAGTTATCTAATGTAAATAATTGATTTGTACAGGATGTTAAGTAAAATCTTTGAATTTATTGAGCTCTCTGCCATCATGAACAACAAGAAAATCTGTCTAAAGTGCTTGGATATGAGAAGTTATATATATATATATATATATGAGAGAGAATTAGTATGAGTAAAAGGTTTGTCACTTAGCTCATTGATGTTACCTTCAGCATCTCAACTCCAGAGTTTTGGAAATGGATCCATCTGTCCACTCGTTGCATATCAGCGATTAAACCACTAAAATATATATATATATATATAGTCTTAAGGTGTGCTATATTTATGGAATAAAGTGCTCAATATCAGAGATAGAGCGTGTGTAAATATAAAAGTGAACATAGAAGTAAACACTTAGAGGCGACAGTCTGTTTCATGCTATATGCAATCCTCAGGCCTAACGATTGCATATAGCATGAAACAGACTGTTGACTTCTATGTTCACTTATATATATATATATATATATATATATATATATATATATATATGGAGGCATAGTGGAGTAATGGATAGCAGCTTGGATTGAGGAACTAGAGCCAAAACCAAATTTCAATCAGGTCCATTACATTCACTTACATGCTAATACCCTTGGGAAAGGTATGAATCCTCCTCTCCTTTTCCTAGCTATGGGTAAATAGCAATACAGACTGGGTTCTATAACCTTGGGTGTACATTCAGTCATCTTCAGGCATGGAAATTATTTTGTTTTTGGTATGCTCCACAAGTTTGTATCTGTTATCAATAACACATTTAAAAAAAAAAAACATTTCGATTTGCATTATATTTTTTGTCTTGCTAAAAACAATAATAATTTCCATGCCTGAAGATGACTGAATGTACAGTTGAAAGTACAGTGTAACCCAGATATAAGAGAGTTGTCGGGACCGGATAAGAAGTCTCTTATATCCAGGTTTCTCTTATATCTGGGGTTGGTCTAATTTATATATATTAACACAGGCTCTAATTTGGGACCAGAGAAGATCTCTCTTATATCCGGGTCTCTTATATCCAGGTTACACTGTACTTGCATATTTAAGAAAGACTCTAATAGAGCGTATAATTTTAAAAAACAGGGATCATAACATTCACTGAGTGATTAGTAGGTTAATGCATCTTTAAAATTTTGTTAACAAAGAGGTTTTGCCATTTTATATCATTAACTTCACTAATTTACTTTTTGTATGAATAATTTATTGTAATATAAATTGAACTGCACCACATATTTGTGTGTGTGTGTTTAAGTACTACAAATATCAAAGTAATTTTTCCATTAAAGATACTGCAGCCATTTTACTAACAAAAGATCATGTGCATAAAAATCAACATCAGAAATGAAGTAAAGTTCATTTTTTTTTTTTTTTTTTTTTTTTTTTTTTTTTCCTCCTTTGGAGAAACGATTCTATTTAAGTAAAACTAAACCTAAAATTTTGGTATAATACTCCACTTCATGATGACAGTGATTAACACATACCATCATGTTTTAATTTTTTTCAAATTTATTTATTTGAGTGTACAAAAAAAATTTCTAAAAGTATATTTATTCTCTAGAGAAAAATAATTATCATTGATGTTTCTGAAGCAAAAGACGTTTTTACACGTATGATCTTCTTTAATGAAAATCACCAGTCGTTTACAATGCTGACAATGTTACCTTCAATGAAATGTTTATGTTGTTAAGACTATGAGTGAACAAGTGAGAATGAAATGGGACAAACACCATAATAAATATTATTTTCCTTAAAAGAAATTAGGTATGTCATTTAGAAAGCCAATTGGCCTGCACATGACTGCTCAAGTACATTAGAGTAGGTACCTCCACGAAAATGTAAACTAAACAGAGATAGCATGACGCCGAACTTGACGAAAACAAGTTTTTATCGTCTCATTTAGACGATAAAAACTTGTTTTCGTCAAGTTCATATTATTATTATTATTAAAGAGGAAAGATCAAAGTATTTTGGGGGTATTTTTTTTTTTTTACATTTTTTAATTGTTCCTAGCACGTCCGAATCTTTTTTTTTTTTTTTTTTTTTTTTTTCAAAAAAAAAAAAAAGACAGATAATCAATCATTTTAATCATTTTCAATCATTTGATAAAAAAGATGAAAATCTGACTTTGATATTCTTTTAAAAATCAATTATCATTTTTTCAAAACTGATTTTAATAAAATCAGAAATTATAATGTTTATTTAAATTAAAATATTTTGAACCAAGCTTAACTTAGCTTCTGCGCCGAAAAAATGTAATTTGAAAATAAAACAAAGCAGGTCATAACCTTTCGCGTCTTTGACAAGTGATGACAGATGTGATTCATGACGTTTAGATAACCTACGGGAGGATAATTCTTTCTACGGATGGAAGGAAGTGAAATTATTTAGATTTAAATGAACAAATTATTTACCTCGTTACTTTTAAGGAAAACTTTCAGCGCTCTAATTTTTCATTTTTTTTTTTTTTTTGTACTTAGCTTTCATCGTTACGTTTATGATTCTTTATGGAAAATATAAAGAAATTAAAAAATAAGACTGTTAAGAGTGAGATTAAATTTCATAAGAAAAAGGTATCTAATTAATTTATATAGGTACCTTTCTAATGAAATTTTATCAGAAGTGTACATAAAATACTATAATTTTATGTACATTTATTACATTTTACTGTGTTATTTGTATTTCCATTCATTTTATTATTAATTTTGATATTTCATTTATGGAAAAATGTCAGCACTGAGATTAATATAAAAATAAGGTCATATAAATTAAAATTTAGCAGTAGTTAAATTTCATAAGATGATACTGATACTTATAGGTACCCTTTTCAGTTGAAATTGAAAAATCAAATTAACTTCTCCATACGTGTTTCGCAAAAGTAAAGGCCTTAACAGCGGAGAACAATGCTGAACTCAAAATAATGCAACTAAACTGTATTCTGGTTGGTCTTCCATACTTTATAATTACTGCCCGATATAAGCACAAAAATTACATTTAATTACCATGGCTAATCTGATTGGTCCAAACGATACAATTTTCAAAGCGCTAGACAATGACGATCTCATCTGGACACTTTGAAAGTTTGATGTTGCTTTTAACTAATGTTATAATATTTTTAAAAACTTAATGTAAAAATCTA